>JAODIE010004206.1:67448-142100 GCA_027575565.1 Diploeciton nevermanni
CAAAATTTTATCTACCTAGGCATTCAAATATTTAATTATTGAATCTATCTCACCAGTATTATAGTTTTTTTTTGTGTTATTTTTTTATTATGGATAATAAAGCAGCTAATCTCGCTGGAAATGCTCCTCTAGAACAATGTGCAAGCCACGTGCAGAACGACGTCTATACTGAAAATCACCTTTTAAATTGGCAACAACCTCAATTTCACTCTATTGAAGCTCAAGCGTCTCTTTCAATGCAACCACAATTGATTTTCGTGCTAATTAAAACCGTAATTCACTTACCTCATTGACGTGCATATAACACTCTAAGCTCAAGAAGTCCACTCAATTTTCTTTTTCAGTTTATACTAGCCTCCAGCATTAATGCCAACAGCGAGGACGTTAACGTTACCAACTTTACCCAAAATCCTAACGCCTTAAAAGTTAGAACAGTTACCACGTATAAAGTTGGAATTTGAATCAAAGATGGGATTACCATGTAGCATCAACGTTCAATGAAACACAACGACCATGAGTTTCTATTTGAATGTCATTTAAATACCATTACCGTTTGCGGTCCTCGGCGACCATCGGCGCTTTAGGAATTGCAGTCTTAGAAGGAAGGCGACGTTATGCTGGTTGCTTTCATTATACGAAATTGGCGTATTACAACAAGAAATGCTAATGATTGTTGTGCTTCTTAATGAATATTAAAGGTTCTGCAATTGGGAAACAGTTCGAAAGCAGAAGGCATGTAATACACTATAATCTGCAAATAGGTAACTTAAGGTATATTGTGTGGCCTATATTAAAATTGACCTTGAAATTAAATTTATTATTTGTTTTCTTTGCAAGGAAATAATACTTTTTTAGAATTTTATAATTAACTTTATTATTACTTTGTTTATATAAATGGTTTAGCTTATTAATTTATGCTCCAAGCGCCAACTTTTATGCAAACTCTCAACGCCTTTATTCTTTTTCTGCAGCCATTTTTGGTTTTCTGGCACAACGTTGTTTATATCTTGGTACAGCTATGTTGGCACTTTATTTATCAATGAGGCAATGAGAATTAAAAGTGATTTGAGTTATTACCTCAGCGTAATTTGTAATAAGTTTATATTAATTACTGAATGCTTAGCAATCCACTATGGATAACACAATTTTCTATAATTATTCTAGCCATTTTCATAATCATCCCGAAATCAATTGTACATTTTCTCTTGAAAATGCATTTATGAATTGGAGGTGTCAATTAGATTTTTGCGTTTTATCATGGGCGCAAATTTCTCGAATTTAAACGGCGAGTGAAGCAGAACAAAATGAGGTCAAAGTAATTATCATAATGAATAATATGCTTGCCTGGCAGGCGGTAACGACCCGGCGGGAAAGGATGACTTTCTTGCATCCCTATGGATGTCAGCTAGAGTTCAAGTTTGATTCCCGCTTCCGGTGGACCATCAGCATTTGCATGCACTCCGCTTTAGCAGAAGGGTCGAATGGGGCCAAAGTTTAAAGTTATTGCAAACAAGCAGATGTTGGAGGTCTTATTATATTTCATTTAAGGCATTAATTATTCTGAAGGATCATTAGTTGAAAGAAATATGAATTATTAAGATTAATATTTAGTTTTTGATTGTGATCAATTATTCTCAAAGAGTATCATTTAAAATCAAAGCAGTGTTTTTTAAGTGATAAAAATAGAATCCTGTATTTTTATCCATACAATATGCTTAATACCTAGATATGTTCATTTTTGTTTTTAGTTATGTGAATAAATAACTAAAGTCCCAAATTACCCAGAGACAGATTGTAATCGATTTTCTGCTCTGTATGACCCAATATGTGCATTATTATTTATGGAATGCTTATTCCATATGCCATAAACCTAGAAATCAGCATACAAATCAACTGAATGTTTGCTACCTGTATTCAGAAACTGTCAATAACCACGCCAAATCAGTTTACTTCCCGCATCCTTTGACGATTTATTCATGCACACATCCCTATAAAAGATCAGAGGCATTGATTCGCCATTAGTAACGTTTTGGTCTAAATGTTGAGAGCTTTTTGTAACGAGTGCGCGTGAAAATTATGCCACTGTAATTGGAATTTTTACGTTGGCTAATTGCCGCTCGAGAGGATATCCAATCTCACATCTATTGCTATATTAATGTATGCCGGCAAGCAGAGATACAGAATTTGGTTGTGAAACAGGCAAATCGATTATGAAAATTGGAACGGAAGACTATATTGTGATGTCATTAATTTTACGGTTATAGTAGAATAGGCCTTTTATTAATATAGAGATGTTTATATATAGTTTATTACGAACGGTCACATATTTTATGTGAATGAGCTATAGTGCAAGTAATATTTAATTTCGGTGATTCTTGTTTAGTTTAGGAGATTATAGCTGTTAGGGTAATGATAGTGAATACATTGAAGTTAATTTTCTAAGCAGTTTTAGTGATTTTTTTATCAGATCTTGTGTATAGGGTGTTTATAATACCATGACATGAGATTATTAACAATCAACATTTCAACTCGATTCTATGTATTAGAAGCAGTTGTTTGAGCAAATAACAAAATAGCAAACCAAAACCAAGTAATTTTTTATTTTATTCATTACTGTTATTTTTGCAGTGGATAGAACTTGTTTCAACAGTTGTAACATGGAGAACATTTCAAATAATTATGTACCAAAAAACTGGACAAATCTAGAACAGTAAAATACTTACAATTATTATCTATTTATTTTTAAGAAATTGAATTAAAAAAAAAACTGTAAATTCTTTTTTGCACTTTCAACTACAACAAACTATACATAAAACTTTATTTTAAATAATTTTTATACAGTTTAGAAGTTTTAAAAGCGTGAGAAAATAATTAAATCAATGTAAGACAATGCCACAAGAAAGCAGAGTAAACCCAAGTTGAGGGTAGTACTGAAGGACGACGTCAGTTAGTTCTGCTCTCTCGCTGTTGTTGGTTGACTGCTATTGTTCCGTTTAGCTTCAGTTTGTAAATTAGTATGATACATACATTACATTCATTAATTGTAAAAATAAACAATGAAAGAGCAAATTGTGTAAGTTAGACAAGATCGGGTAGATCCAAGTCACTTCTTATCTCAGTCGAATTGGCATGAGCCAATTACACACAGTACATGAGGTTGAACTAGTCGGAGAAAATTTTGAATTATTTAGTTTTCTCAAAAAAAAAAAAACTGCATAACCAAGAATGAATTATTTAAAAATCATATATTTATAATAAGAAGATGCAATAAAATGTGTGCATTTTCCTCTGAACTTTCAACTTGAACAAACTATATATGAATGAAACTTGAATTAAAATAGAACCAATTTGCATTTAGTTTCACATTTTTTAAAGTTGGAGAAAATAATTAAGCCAATCAATTGCAAAAATAAATTCTTCTTATTTCAGATTAATTGTTGTTTCTTTGTTAACAAGAGGAATTGCTTTAAAATATAGCTGGTTTTAATGTTTACTATTTTTGTAACTAATAAAATACGGTTACCATATACAATGCAATGCGATAAATAATTTCAACGTATTTGGCGTTTCGAAAAATTTCATTTCCGTAGCATTCGCGCGTTGTCATATAAATATTTATTTATTTTACAATTTATTTTATTACTAATAAAACAATGGGACCGAGTTTAATGTGGCCTAGTTGAGGATGAAATAAATTTGCACGATGTTGCTGCAATTGGCCTTCATATAGGTTTGCGTTGTGAACTTAAGGAATGACATGTATAAAATAAATAATACAATTTATGTTAATCTTTCTGGAGACTCATAAAAGCAATAAACGAAATAATAAAATTGAGTAATTTAAGTTTATAAAATATTTTGGTTTTGACGAGAATTAGTTGCTGCGATTGATGAAATATTCTGTATGGATTTTTTTAGTATGTATGGTAAGCTTATCAAATAAATTTAATTTAAAGATTCTGTGTGTCCAAATTA
The DNA here is from genome assembly GCA_027575565.1 of Diploeciton nevermanni. Taxonomy (NCBI): domain Eukaryota; kingdom Metazoa; phylum Arthropoda; class Insecta; order Coleoptera; family Staphylinidae; genus Diploeciton; species Diploeciton nevermanni. The sequence continues at coordinate 71,424 of JAODIE010004206.1, forward strand.
GAAAATGAAGAAAAATCTAAAACCAAATTGAGTTCAATATGAATAATTCTGCAAAAGTCTTCTTATAATAAACCTGATTTCTCAGAAGAGAAGAAATGTAAAACGCAAAACCATTGCTTTCATACATCAAAAACAATAAGACCGCTGTGCGACGAATAACTGCGGTTTAAGTGCTAAGCCCAGTAAAACTAGCTGAAGCAACATAAATGCAAATTCGATTTCATTCCCAAACAAAAGAATGCATTGCGTCGCAGGAATTGCATCTTCGTCGTGAAGAAGCAGGAATTCGAAGCCGCGCTACATGGCAGTAAAGTTCGCAGCGCTCAAGACGTGAAAAGTTGAAAGAGGTTGTGAATGTCAAAGGAAAGAAACTTTGAAATATGACTATTACCGAGATTGTGCAGTGCATGTTTTCTAAATTCACCTTTGCCATTACTTATGGGTAATACTAGGCTCGGTAATATCAGTCTAGTTATTTACTTATAGATGCTTCAGTTAGAGATATTCACAAAGGCCTGGAAGAGAATTATATTTAACGTTTACTGTACTTTGACCAAAACTTTGACAATGTTTGTGTGCATTAAAAATTAACTTTAGAATGTTAATCAACTCAGTCAAGAAGCAGTTTTGTAATATTTATTTTATAATCTGTGCATTTGCACTATTAAAATCTACAGTGTCAGAACGCTACGATACATTTGGTATAGGATGTTGGTAATTTTTGATCGAACGTAGTTTCACACAATCTCCCAGAGTGGAAGTTACGCTTAAATGCAATTGTTTTGTGGGTCATTTGGCAATCTAAAATAAATTGCACACGTTTATTGTACGCTCGCAATGCGCCGTATTATACGGAAACACGGAAAGTGCAAAAAAATCCTGATAATCATCACATTTACATGGCAATGTGTGCAGCAATCCTAGTGCATCGGCGCCTAGGTAGCAAACAAACAATTCATTTATAACAGCGCTAGAGAGAAATTTAGAAGCGCGCGCGCTCAGGAGGCTTAGATTGCCTTGTTAGCGAGTAAATTGGGTGGTGTAGAGCCGCTCTTGCCGAGTCGTTAGAGTTACAAAGCGGCCGAAATGAAAAATCGTTCGGAATGAATACTCAACGCCACGCACACCGCCACGAGTGATTCTATTTTTTACTTTGTTGGGTCGGACCATTGGGTTTGTAATGGAAAACATCCTTGACTTTAAAGTATAAAATTGCCTAGTGTGCCAGAATAAGATGGTGTAAAAAATCGGAAAAATGGAATACAATTTAGAGAAAATTGCTTGTGAAGATGCAATTTATTGGAAATGTGTGGCTTAAATTTGTTCCGAGTGGTTAACAATGCGATTTTTACCTACTGCTTTAATTCCGTTTACATACTCATAAAATATTCAATTTTCTGCAGCATGCAACAGCTTGACAGTAAAAAATTTATAAAATCAGGTTTATCTAAGAGACACTCTCTAATATGAAATTAAGTTATTTGTATGAAATTAAATTATTTACATAGGTATTTATTTTGAATTGTTTTTCAGTAATAAAACAAAAGAAGAACATTGTGCACGTGTGAATGTATAATTTTGCAATTCTAATTAGTATTATATTTTAATTTTTGTATTTCATATTTGGATTTGTTAATAAAAACTCCCAGCTAACGTCGTTCATCATTCCGCGAAAATATTCACCTTATCCAATATTTCACGTTTTATTTAGAGTTTGATTTGTTATCAAGTTAAAAATTACTTAAACATTACTTAAGTTAAATGCCAACTTGGAAAATAATTAAAATCTTTTTAAGACAAAATTTTATATTCTTTATGAATACATTATAAATCAAACTAGATATCAAATAGCAATTTATATTTTCAACTTGTAAACAGCTTTCAAAACATTTTGTCTATTAACTTTCCCTAATTTTTGTTCAAAATTAATTGTACAAATTAATATGCAACCCCATGGCTAAAAATTTACAGAGTTAATACAAGAAATTTTCATCATTTACCCATTGTTATTTAGAACAAAATCCAAATTTGTCAAAAGCGTACAAATTTACATAAATACCATGCAATTGTACTAAACACCGTGTTTGCTTTGATTGAGCAATATCGCCGAGAGCATAGAATAAGTTGAGAGGGCGCGAAGAAATAATTTATGATAAACCTTAAGCTACGAGGCTGTGTTGGGAGGTTGGTAAAAGCTCGGAAAATATGTGGAAGCCTAAAAGGGGCGACACGACGCAAACTGTTTGGCGGAGTTTTCGCTCCATCTGCGCGTCACATAAGTTATAATTAGCAACTTTGTAATTACGTTATACCGTAACGTATTTCAATGCAACGGATTTCTAACGTTTTTAGCTCCTATTATTATATTTTAGGGCATTTAAGTAGATCAATTAAAATATAAAATATTAATTGTAATGCTTCTTGGAAGGTATTCAAGAAGGTGTAAATGCTTTTTTTTTTATCAATAATTTGGAATTCAAATTAAGTATTTATAAGAAGTTTTCTTTTCTTTCGACAACTTTTGAAATATACTCCAAGAAACCTACTATTTCAAAAACAATCCCAACATGTTTGAACAAGATTTATAACCCACCTTTCATAAAATACATTTAGATCGTCGTTCTTTTATAAATATTTTTAAAATTTTGTTTGGGAATATTGTAGCACATCTATTTTATTAGTCTACTAAATGAACATGAACAGTCAACTTAACCCAAACGCGTTAAGATAATAGATACAATCTGGTACGAAGTAGAGAGTCGTTTGTTCAATATCATATTATCATATCGCAGTCTTGCTTCCTATCATTCGTGCCTCGCTACTGAAACGTGCTGGTAGTGCGAAAGCTTTTCATCTTACCATTTCCTCTTTGACGCATCGCCGCGTTTGTTTACGTTTTGCGTGCTGCCTCAGCGTGACACCGGAGTTGTTTGTCGACATTCGCCACCGTGTATTACACCACTTCCGGGCTCCGGCTGTAAATGAACTCGCGCATTCGAAGCGAGGCGTGGCGGCGGCGGCTGCAACCCAGCCCATGCTGTTTCGGGCGCGCCGCCGGCGAGCAAGTCTCCCCGCATAAATTATAATGGGCCTGTTTAATTGCATGTGTAATTTATTTCTTTCGTCGTGTGCCGCTCAACAATGCTCTGGGAAAAACAATCCTTGTAGTGTTTTGATAAGAGCAGGAATAAACCAAGTGTTTCGTGAGCCGCAAACATGTTGAAGGTATCTTTTCTCAAGTTGGTATTTATCTTAAGTAATTTGATTTTCAACTTGATTATACTTGAGCTTGAATCTCAAGTATTTGACTTTAAAGTTTCAAGTCCGCTTCCTTTATTAAATTGCCTACATTTTAGCAAAACACCTGTTTTATTCCAATTAGGAGGCTGCAGGAGTGGAAGAGAGACGCGTTGATGGTAGCTTTTTGCCACGCGGTCGCATCTTAAATATTCATGAGGCATAGTCAAGGGGAGCGAGCGTTGGGGTAGCGAGTTGAAATCGCAGAGGTAGCATGCGACGCCAGTCAATGGCAGTCAGGGAGGTGGCGGCGAAGACGACAGCGAATTCCATACATGTGCTGCGTATCATCCCGCTGCTCAAACTACGTTTGCCTGCTAGTTTTGCTGCTGGTATCTTTTAATTTGCCTTAAATGCACGCAGGAATTCATATTTGGATTCGGGTTCGCCGCGATAAAAATTGTTTGTTATTGCTTAAACATGCAAATAGAATATTCTAATATTTGCAGTGCTCATGTAAAATGAGTGGAATTTATTCAAATTACTTTCTATTGTGACTTAAGTTACACATGTTAATTTTTAGCTAAATATTCAAAACAAAAGTGAAAAATAATTTTTAACATTGTATTAACAATATGCAATATTTATTTTTAAAATTCAGATTGTAGTTGAAGATATGTTAGGAGTTTGTTTATATCTTTGAAACTTAAAGTACTAAATTATAAGTTCCAGAAAGTGAATTCAAACGGTCTATTACAATATTAAAATTGTTATTGACAATAATAAGGTAGCTAAAGAGTGCCAAAAATATATTTCTACTTACAAAATAGTATTTTTGTTTCTAGTATAACGTTCAACTCATATAAACTATTTCTTTGATTATTTCTCGAGTTTAAGAGCTTACCTAGAGCTATTATTTTTACCAGTATATGTTAAGTGTAATTTAAAAAAATAAAATTCTTTATTTAACTTTATTTCTTTCAAAATATTTTTTAAAATAATTTTCGCAAATTTAATGCTTAAGGAATGAAATGTACTTTAATTAGAAATACATTTTGATTTGTATTTTCATTACCGTTTAATTATAACATCAAAATTGTAGAAGACGTTAAGTCTATTTAACTCTCATTCTAAAAGAATTTATTTTTAAATTTTGTGTTAATCACTTTCAAACATTTTAACTTGTGCCTCGTGAAACGTAAATATTTTATACATTTAATTATTTAGAAGAAAATTAAAGTGTAAGATCTTGAGCCATGTTCACAACACGCATATTATTCTCAACAATGTATGCTTTCTATTTTACAACAACTCTTTGCCGAGCTTTGCTTCTTCCTTTTTTCTGACTTCTTTGGCGTTTTTTTTAAACTGAAACTAAGGAAGAGAATTAGAAAGCACAGAAAAAGAGTTTTACCGACTCTGGCCGCACATTGTAACGTTTACTTTATTTTAGTTACTTAGTTAGTTGGTTATTTGGTTCAGTACTAGGAGCACTTTTTCGATTACAAAGGACTCTCAACAGCGCTTCAACCTCAAAGCCAAAGTTAAAACAGCAGCGGCTTTCTGTAAATAACTTCAGTAACTGCACGTTGCAAGCACTGATATATCGGGGGATGTAAAATACTCGAGGGTGATTTCGTCTCGTAATGGCCGCTCGTGAAAACTTTTTTTCTTTTGGCAACACTTTACCTTGCGCGGTGGCAAGATCGAAAAGCAGCGTGTGAGTGTGATGTTGGTCGTTTCATCAACTCGTTGCCGCTTTAGTGGAAAAAGATTTTTCTGTGAAACATTGCCAAAGTTGGAAATACTCGTTTTATAAACCTTAATTTGCTATTTTCTTATTGCGTACCAGACTTTTAGAAAAACAATAATATACTTTACAGGCAATACTTCATATACGTATTATTCAAGAATGACATGTTTTTGTTTAAGGCGTCATTTTGAGTCATAGACATTACATGTTTGTTCGTAAAAAGTGCATGCTTTGAAATTGAATGTATCATGTAAATTTGGGGATATTTATATACTGCATCAAATACCGAGGATATAAGCTATTATTGGAACTGAATTTATATTATTGAAAATATTCCCAGCTGAATTCTGTGTTTTTCGAATATATGCTTTGCTGTCGAATTTGAGGATTTAATTATAAAATTGTATCGGAAACTGCTAATTTATTTGTATTGCTAGCGTTTGATTTAGGCAACCAATTTTGCTATAGTTTGAGTTGGCCAAATATTGCTAACGTAACTTTTGTCTAGCGCTATATTTTATTGTTATTATTTTGGGAATGAAATCGATTAAATGTTTTTATAAACTCGGGTATTTTACAGGATATTCTTTAGAAAAGCAGGTAATATTTTATAATAATATTTTTTTAACACGTTATCTTAAGTCGGCCTATTATTTTACTAGACAACCACTGGCGCATTGCATATCTTGGCATTTACATTTGCATAAAAGGTAATAAAACTTTTTCATGCCACTGCGACAGTGCATGAAAGAGCACCCTAGCACAGTGGCAAAGAACAACTATCAGCGAAAAGAAGCTCTGAATTTATTCGTCGTAAGGCGCGCGAAAATGCAAACAATTTAGCTGAAGAAAACTGCTGAAAGCCGCCATGGAAGTTCTGCACTCGGCCATTATATACGCACGACTACAAGTATTTCATTCGCCTGCTCACTTTAAAGTTTACAATAGAAATCTTCCGGCCGGCGCGTCAAAATACCCGGCACTTTTGTTTGAAACTGCGCGCGAAATAAAGATTTACTGCACAAATGCCATAACTTGGGTGGCAAGTTCCCGCACTTGTTTTCGCTGTTTTTCTTTAAGGCTTCAGTTTCAAATTCTCCTGTCCCTGGTGGGTATTTCAGCCGCGCAATGCTTTATTTAAGATTAAAGTTGAGTTTTACGATGAATGCAGTCAAAGCGTGTTTTTGCGGATATTTCTTATCTGCTTTGCAGTGAATAAATTATTTGCAATTAGTGACGGAGTTGGGCGAGCAAGACGAGAAATTCAAGAATCATGTCGTGGCGGTGAGTAATGCGCAGGGAGCTTTGAAGGACGATGTTCATGTTTAATTAAGTTTCTCTGCGGTATTTAATACAGCAAACTCTACGAAGGCTTCCAATGTCATAAACTACTACTGTTAAAGACCTGAATAATTGTACAATTACTATGGAAATAATGCAGAGGCATGCAGTAATAAAACGTTAATAAATTGGATCTCTCTCTCTATATGAATGCGCCATTTCAGAAAAAAGTGTCATTATTCTCAAATCGCCAGAGAATCGTAATCTACAGCAATTTTTTTACGTTGTTAACGAATACGAACACGGGATCCATATAATCTTCTAGCTCGTGCGTGATTCTCAAGAGTCCATTTTAACAATCTCATTTTTGTTCTTTGCTTAGTATGCTTGAGTATTAGCGTGGTGTTATTACGCCAGAGTGGCTATAATGAAGTAATGAAGAGAGGAATGAAATTGACACACGAACGCAGAGGGATTATGTTCAATAAACACGGGACATCCCAAATGTGTGCTTTATCAAATATTTTTTGTACATGTTTATTCATAAAAGAGGTATGTTTTAAAATTGGATGTATCATAAAAATTCGAGAATTTAATAATAAAATTGTGTAGAAAACGATTTCATTAATATTGTCAGAGTTTGATGTAGACGATTAACACGACTTCAAATGAAATAAATTCAAGTGTTAAAATATTGTTCATATAGCGTAGGAACATATTTTCTTGCTATTATTTTAAAGATTTGTAGAGAAAGGTTTGATAGTTAAAAACAGCTTAAATGTTCATAAACTAGCGACAACAATACCCAATTTGGGGATAAGTTGCCATGACCGTGTGGTGATCACTTTTGAGCATACTGCAACCACATCGGTCATAGACAATCGCCATACTTGACCTCCCACCACTGGTTGCTCAGTAGGATGCAGTCTGTCCGAACCAAAAACCCAGGACGAAGTTGTATCGAATCCGCGACCCACTCACTTGTAAACCAGTGCGCTGCCAAGGGTGCTATCGAGGCGGTCTTTGGTAACCTCATTCATTTTAAATGTAAATAAGGGTACCCCGACAAAAGCACCGTAGAAAGTACTTTTATCATAAGTGCATTTATTGACAAGTGCAATTGTCGAGGCGCATTTGTCCACGGCGCTTTTGTCGGGTCACAGTGAATTTGCATTACTTTTGTACCTACTATATGAAATTTAATGATTAGAATGAGAGTATTAATGTTAAACATTTAGGGACAACAAGTTTACCTGTTATGTCCCTAAACTTCTTAATGTATGTTGCATCAAATATGTGTCTCATATATTTTTATTTTGAACGTGGATATGAATGTGATATAATTTAGTGGATTTAATTATAAATTGTATAAGAAGTTGCTAATTTATCTGTGTAACCAAGTCAACTGCAAATTGGTGTCCTCTAGGTTGGAATTTTTGAACTTTATAATCTAATAATGACATTGGAGATTAACTAATTGTTATTCAATGTTGCAGATTTGTATCATCACTGCAACTTTTGATTTATCGCTGCGCGGTATCGAGCGTGACTTGAACAATCCGGAACGCAATCCGATTTCGGCGTCGGCCAGCAAAGCTCGCAAACACCAATTGAGTATTCAGAAACACGTCGCTTGTATCGGCCAATACTAATAAATCAGCAATCGAAGCTTGGCCTCCCCTAACTTTCTTCCCGCCGCAGATTTCAGTGTCATTATCACAACATCGCATCTGAGAAATTTGGTAATTCAGCAAATCCCAAACACTAAGTGGTTGCTCTATTTGAAAGTAATTTTGCCACTATCTGATTTATGCTACTGTAGATTCGATTGATCAAGGCATTAAAAAAACGCTGTTAAAAGCAAATGCAGCAAGAAGTAGCTCCACTTGTGTTGGCAACGACTGGGTTAGAAAAGCTCAAAAAAGTTCCACTTGTAAAGTATAAAGGCTAAGCGTCGAAGGACGTCATTGAAGCAAGTCGCAATAGCAGGTAAAAATGCTCGCAAACATAGTGCGAATTGGAAATTCCATCGAATTGCTGCGCTGCTAGTATCGTCCCGAAATACGATTGCATTCGATTGTGTGCCGAATGCAATAGTTTCGATACAGTTTGTCGATCCCTTACATGTGAACACAAATATTTTCGAGGTGGAAAGGATAAAGTCAAATTGAAAACTGCGGACGATAAAGCAAGGTTTTTAAGCGTAGACATGGGTGAAATTGGCGGAAAGTAAATGTATGCAAATGTAACATGTAAACTAAGGATGCAAGTTTCTGAGAATGCAAGCTTTTGTGGAGTAATAGTAGCGAAGTAAAGTAATTTTAAAAATAGCAATTTGCTTTAAAATTGCTATTGCGATTTAAATTATCTGAAGTAGATTTCCAACGTGGAATTGTACGTAATAATAAAAGATCTGTTCAATATGTCATACTATGCAACCAAAATAAAATTGTTTTCTTTATTAGAGACATTTTTATTTATGTCAAGTTTGAAGTTTAGAGTTATGTTATAAAAATAAGCATCAATTGAGATAAGACCAAGCTTGAGCTTTAAGCTTAATTATAAAACAAGGCATTCAAAGATGATATTAACATCATTCAATTAATCATAATTTTCTAAAAAAAACGGAGCCTTCAAATTTTTCAAATTGTTGATCGTTTTTTTTTTTAATTTTGATTTTAGTGTTTGACCGAATTTTGGTTGCGATTTCATATATTGTCCCATAACTTTCGTAATTATTGTTAGATCATTTAGCTGTCCTAAATAACAACTTGTAATTAGATACCAAAAAATGTGTGAAAACGTAATTTGTTTATATTTAATAACTTCAAAGTTATAAGTTCTCAAAATGAATTTTTGTGAAAAAGTTCAGGCGCTGATATGAACGCATATTCCAAACAAATATACCATTGGAATAATATGAAAGTATGTTCATTCGATTAAATATAAGTTGCTCAATGCAACACTAATTTTTCAATTTTTTTGACGCATTTAAAATAGAATTTTTTTAGTGAAAAAAATTAAAACTCGATTTTTACTCATTTTCGCGAGTTTGTTTAGCAAAAAATATAAAAATTAATGTATGTGGCCGGCCCAAACTAGGAAAATCATATATCTATTTGTTCAAGGCTTTATTTTATATAATCAGTAATTTATATAGAAAGGACATTTTCTCTGATCCTTTGAAAGCAATTAAGCTAAATGTTTAACATACAATAAATGATAACTTCCTTTGATGCTTGTAGTCGTGTGTAAACACTCTCTTGATCTAAGTTACACGACTGCAATTTCATTAGAATTCAGTTCAGTTCAAATTCAGCTCTGAATACTGATTTGAATTTGCAACTTATTGTAGCATTCATAGTATTAGAGTCCGTCAAGTAAAAGTAAGTTGATTCGCTCTGATTGATATGTTCTGCTGTTATTATTTTCTGTGCTCGGCTGGTGCGAAAAACAGAATGTCCATATACTGGGTCGAGTATAGATTGCGCAAAGAAATGGAAGGGAAAACATTTAAACTTGACTTTAGGCTTAAATTCTTAATGGAATTATAAACTTTCTGATTTACTGCGCCAAGCAAATCAAGTGTGTGCGGCCGGAAGGCCCAGCGACGAATTTAATAGACTGACAAACGCGCCACTCGACTCGAGTGGAGTTTCAGCAATTTGCACTAAAGAGTTATACTAATTGCTAATATAGCAGCGTTTAATTAAAATCATGAACTTGAGGAATTATTTATTTTCTAACACACTTTAACGCATGTTGCGCAATTTCACAGCATGGAAATGTTTAATTTGCTTAGTTCAATTGCAGTTAATAGATGGAATGGGATATTGATGAGAAACAAAATCATTTAGTAACTGTATATACTTGTGTATTGTAAAAATATTTGCGTGGAATGAGTCTCTGCGTGTACTTTTATGCCAACACGTCTTTTATTTATTCATAGCGGACAAAATAAGGATCAGCAAAGAAAAGTGTAGAAAGCATAAAATATCTACAAAATAAAAGCAATACACTGTAGAGTAAAAAAAAAACCAAGCAAAAACAAGAACGAAGAAACCGGTGGGAAAATTGCCGGGAAAAGAAAGAAAATGTAAAACGTATTTGGGTTTTATGGCATACATATAGTGAAAACAACACAAATGTTATATTTTTCTCGACAAGCAAAAAACCTATGCAAAAGTTATGGTATATGTTGAGAACAAAATATTGTGATGGAACGTGGATTTCTTCCAAGCATTTTAGAATTTTATTTTGGGATTGATTATGAAATGATGTGATTTTAGTTAAAATATTGAGTTTTGTATTATTCGATGCAAGTTTCACCTTTCAGAATAATTATTCTGCTTCAGTAGAGCATAATAAAAAGGGGACTTTATAATTTACCAACATCTTCGTAACTTTTCTCCACAACATTAAAACTTCAAGATTTCCATTTCCGTCTCTATAATAAAAATACTTAAAACATTACATTAATTTTTATATTTTTAATACAGACACATGCAAGTCACGATTTATTTTAGTGACTCAAAACAATTTTCTTAGATCTCTCATAGTATCTTTCATAAACGCAATGTTATAACATTATGCATCGCTAAACACCCTTGACGCCTTGTGTCTTTCAATCCCTTCTTGGATTGTATGCCCTCCTGCTCCTAAAGTCGTAAATATTACGAGAACGCGTAAATAATACCAAAACCCAAGGCGACTTCTGCTGCTTTCCAAAAACCAAGAGTAACTTCTCTAATATTACAAGTGCTAGAAAAAGAAAGAATTCAGCACAATGTCCCAGAACGATTTAAATCCCCGAGTTTCTTGCACACGTTCCTTTTTGGTTTCCCTTCAGTAAGGTTTTCATTTTTACGCGACAACCTCCACTTGCGTCGGCTGTACTTTTGAGCCGGGGATAGCGTCTAATGCAGAACCCCCGTAAAATATGAAGCAAGCCGAGAAGGAATGACATGGAAGAATTGAGATGGGCATACTACATGAAACGTGCGAAATTTATAAATGTATTAAATTTATAAAATGTGCATGCAGAGTTTATAAAAATGCGTGGTAACGCGCCAAGCGAAGACGTTTTAGTATTTAATGCGATCACGTGCGTCGCACATTTTTCCTCAGCTTCTCTTCATGCGCCATCTCAAACGCGCAGACAAGATAAAACGCTGGGAATTTATGTTTTAATTTTGCGTAAGTAGCTGAACTAATAAATAGCTTTATTTTGAGTGTTATTGAGAAAATTTCGACTATTAGTTTTAGCTCAATTACAAAACAAGATCTTGATCAAATTGGTCAGGAAAAAAAAGTGCTATTGGCAAAGAATGGTGAAACAGGCACGAACCAAACTCAAAACAAGTTAAATTTATGGCCGACCTGAGGCTAATAGTTTCCTTTCTTCTGTATCGTTGTGTATTTTCCACTTTCGTCTTACTTAAGCACTCCCTTCAATTTTCTGTACTGCAGTAATTAAGTATAAAAATTCAATGCACATTCTCCACCTAGGAACCTTTAACGATAATAATGCAACAACTTATAGCATTTGTAATCATATATTATGTACTTCTTTATTACACGCCATGTTTTACTATTTTTGATTTATTTATGAAAATTGCACCTACTTCGTAGAAGTTGGTGATGACTACTTTTACGCGCTGCAAATGATGTTTTTAATTTGATGTAATTTATGTGCACCAAGCGTGAAATAGTTATGTTGACATTTTTAATTTCAATGAAGACGTAAACGTGGCGTGACGCGTTAAATGCGACATAAACACTCGCTGCCGCCATGAAATATTTCTCTCAATGAGATACTCGCTAGCGAAGAACACAAATAAGCAGAAAGAGCGCGGAAAAACGAGAAAAACCGTTACGTGATTCAATCAGTAATCGGAGAAGCGTGAAATGCGTCACGAGTTTCAGTCCCATCGAATGCTTTTATGTTTCCCTTCAATACAGAAATAAATCATACAAGAAATAGAATTTTCTTTAACTTTCTTGTTGTGCATATTAAAACGGACGGAATAACAGTGTTGTGGACATTTAATCGCCATCCGGTGATGCGCCCCCGCGGTGGGGCATTTAGATTTTTAATGCATCTGTGGGAAAACTATCAATCAAGGATGAATTGTTAGATGTTGGCATACTAATATTGTGCAGTGCATCAAATCAAACTCGAAATGGAGAAAATACTCAACACCAAAACAAAACACTTGGCGCAATTAATTGAAAACGTTAACGCATCTAGCGTGATTTCTCGACGTGCTAGGACATGTTTGGACAGGTTTCATAGGGTTTGAATCGGTTTAAACCAGTATTAACCAGCAGGAGGCTGCTATGTAGTACCCTGCTGAATTGTAGATTGAGTAGGAATCTGTAATTTACTCTGCACTCATTCATTTCAACGCCAGCGTTGATTATGCTTGTTGTGCACGAGACACGTTCAATCAGTTCGATTGCAGTGATATGTTTGACAATTTCAACATGTCCATCACCTGCTAGTCCAATATGGAGGGCATCATGCTTTGCATGCACATCTGGAATTAATGGACACGAAAAAAATTAATATACGTAGGCACAGATGCGTTTATTGTTAATTCGTGGTATACTCGTATGTTAACAAGACACGAGAGTTGAAATTATCAAAAATAGTAAAATAGAAAATTTTTTAAATAAAGGGAAAAATTGTGTTAAATATCTTCTGGAAAGCATTTAATGTACTCTAAGTAATATTGGAGAATAAAAAACTAATAAATAAAACTAGACACTAGCGAAATATCGCCATCGAAAGAGAAAATTATCTATCAATGAGGAAGAAAATCTAAAATAAAATTCTGAATGGGGCATTGTTATATAAGAAATATTGACAAACGAGCGTTGAAATTTAATGGAAAGAAATGAAGCATTGAAAAAACTCTCTAGGTTTGAGATACTTCGTGATTTATTGCTAATCAATGAAACGCCAGTGGATGATTTAGGGGCATAATTGTTCTACCTCTTTATGCGATACTCCTGGAAATAAAAATACTATCTCTAATTAGATGCTGTAAACGAGTGCAAAATTTTTATCCTAATTACATTTGGTAACAAGTTATGAAAAGTAAATCAGCGGAGTCTAATTAGTATGCAAGCTGTAGCAATTAACTCCGCAATGGTTTCGAAGGAATTTGCTAATTGTTTTCAATTTGCTTTTCCTTAAAAATATCCCGACCATATTTCGCCAACGATTCACTATGACACCATGCAAACTGGCACTTCTTCATTTTGGTTTCTTTTTTCTTCCTTTGGGATCCTCTCAACGGCACGGGAAAAACCACTACGTAAATGCCCAGCACCACTCAAAAGTGATTTTATCGCCGCGGCGACGCTCTATTAACCAACTTGCGAAAAGCCGAAACCCTTTTCCGACCAAAATCACTCGCGCTTGGCAATAGCCATTGCAGGAAGAACCGACTGAAGAGAATTTCAACTAACCCGCCAAATTAAGGATTCGTGGCTAATTGTTCTTTTGGAAGTTTGAATCAATGAGGCATTTATTAGTTCTCTTATTACTAGTCTACCACTGCAATGTGTTTGATCTTAAGTAGACTCATGATTCTGTTTAATTCGACTCGGTGGTTAAATTGGTGTAGGAATAATGCTGCTGCATAATTACTGTGGTTTTGGAAAACCAGTAATGTTAAAAACTTTCTTTTTTGATATCTGTTATTTAATTTGGAATCATAGAAAGTTATTGGTAATTAATATTTGTTATTTTTTAAAATATGTTTTAGAAAATTGCTTCTAGCAAGAAAACTATTAAACTGAAGTAAATTCTGAGTATATTATTTTATAGTTAATTAATTTTTTGTTGAATTACAGTTTTTGAATTATTTCATTAAGTTTATTAAAAATTATTAAAAATTGATGTATAAACTAGTTAATTTTTGTGGCAATGCAGAATACTCTGTTAAACAATAGGGAACGTTGAAAGCAATGCGGTTATTATAGATTTAGTAATTCGGATCAATGCCAAAAAGTGGAATGAGAGAGTGCCGAGAGTTCCAGAATCCATATTGCGCAAAAGTTCCAGTCATAAAGGACTTAAGGGAGCGCGACGAACCGATAACAATAAAGAGGCTTCCATAGGTTAAGGGTTATATTTAAAGAGGTTATTGATTTATTTACTCCATGCCAACAGTTCTAATATTAGCTATTTAAATTTAGTTTCAAGAAAACAAACTTGAGGGTCACTCATGCTCGAAGTATTCCAGTGGTGGCTGAGAATCTTGGCAACTGAGTGGGTCTAATGACGGTAGATTAAGCAGATATATTTGCTGTATTTCTTAAAAGAATCAAAAGAATACAATAAAAACTAATCGCTTAGACGAGACTGGCAACGGTTGTGCGGAGAGATGCAAATGTCAAGATAAGCGTTTTCGCAAATGAGAAGAAAAGCGTCGCTGAGTTCAAAACTACTTTATCGAGTGTAAGAGTATCGGAAGGATTCAGGATTGATATCTGGCCATTCATACGAAAAAAGAAGTCGTTTTAACGCTCAATATAATCTGATGATGTAAAGACTTTGATTTTATTCTTGGAGGTTAGAAATATATTTAAACAATCAAGAACGAGTTTCTGGGGAAGAAAAAATACCAAAATAATTTTTAAACTTTTATTTAATAATTATACTCTTTCTAGTGACCCTCTTGTTCTGTTTGGTTCCAAAGTTTCAAACTAAGCTTATCTCATAATTTCACCTTCACCAGCAGAGCACTTGAGAGCATTCATGTACTTGTCGAAATGTCATTTCTCGCGACGGAAGGAATTAACACTGCACGGAAAATGTCTCGAATGAAATTAAGAGATACGCAGGTTGAATTGGCAGAACTACTATGGATGACGACATTTAGAGCGTACTCTTACTAACGAGCATAACAAAAGTGCGCCCTGTGGAGACGATCGCGCAAATGGAAGTGCAAATGAAATGGGGACGTGGTGGCGGCGATAGCGGTCTGTAGAGGTAGCGGCAATAGATGGTTTATTACATCCTCGAGCGGCAACCCAATTATTCTACGCCATGTATTCTTGCAAGCACTACGTATTATTCACATTCGTTCAGAGCTTGATATTCGTTTGTGGTATGCACGCTTGGTGAGTGTCGTTCATTCGTCATAGAATTATTCAGCTGATGATACTGTGATATATGCTTAATTAATATCTGATTTGATGAGCTATTAGGATTAGTTGTGATGGTAAAGCTTTTGATTTAGAGGTAAAATTAAAACTTTACTTAATTTATACCAAATTACAGGATTGGGTGATCTACTAGAAGACAATATTGAATACAATATTGAGCGAACTACAATTAATGAACGGCTTTTGTATTAATGTAGAAAATTAAGGTAGTAGAATATTAGAAAAAGTAGGATTCAAGGTTAAAAGCACTACCTAGACGTTAATATTTTGCGCATTTAGAGCTCTTTTTTTTTTTTTTATACTGAACGAGATTTGCGCATGCGTGCCAAGCTTTCAGGTTACTTTTGCTTAGCAAACAAAATAAATTCCGCTTCCCAGCATAATGATGATTTAAAATAAAATTTTGTTTGTTTCAGATTTCGAAACCAATAATGGCATTTACGCAAAGAAAGCATTCTTTATGGTTTACACTCTGCCTACTTGGAAGCACCCTATTCCAGGTGGAATGTTTGCATATCAAGGTAAGAATAATTAATTACATTTGGCACAAAACAATCAGAGTACATCTATAGAATGCTAGAATGCTAAAGTAAAGCAAAGAGAATTTAAGCACGATTAATTATTAACAAGTGTGCAAGTCAAACAGTTACAGTAAGTTTGCTTTGCTTCTTGTGGCTTTTTGCCGAGGAATGCAGTGCGACCTCCCTTAACTTGGTAAACATGTAAAACCACTTCAAGAACGTTCCCGCACATCTATAAAACATTCTAAACATCATTGAATTAAAATTTAAATGCACTCTAAATTGAGTAAAGTAAATTATTTCATGTCTGTTCACCAATATGCTGAACTCACATGAAAATGGATACATCGCATTATTGCAAACTGATTGTTATACCGTGCCGAGCAATTTAGTCTAGTGCATTCTACATAGTCGATTTAATGTCATATCAATAAAAGCATTTTGTATGCGCGCTACAAAATTGCACCACTACGAACATATTGGGATAACTGCGCAGCATCAATTCAATTATTCTGCCGCGCGTTCAATTAATGCGGATTTATTTAAGCGCCTTTGCCCTTATTTGATTTGTGCTTTATATCAGCCACTTGTGTTTTTATTGTTGGGAGTGTTTGATTGACTTTGATTCTGCATTAATGCCTGTGGCAGCCGCAGCATTACAATCGTTTCAATTGTGCAGATAAAATAAAAACAAAAAGACATAGAAAAGTAATGTCTCATCAAAATAAAAAAGTAGTTAATCATTGTTTTATATTTGGGTGATAACATTTAATACATGGACACTAATAAATCACGGTAGGGTGCATTTATGTTTGACTTCTTGCATTATTCACAACAACTTGTTAAGCTCACTTGACACATATTGCAAGGGTCCAAGCTTCCAAATACATGTTTGCTAGCATCCAGGAAATTGAATCCATTAATAAAGTTAATATGTTTCGGAATGGCCATTACTTTAGCAGAGCTGAAACCAACCGCTTAGCACCCATCGCGCCGTGGTTATTACCACACTGTCATTGTAATTTTCCACCTGCATTCGAGATTTTAACGCTTAAATTTTTATATTACTTGATTGTCAATACGGACATGATTATATTTGTGGTTAGTCTCTTGTAACCAAATGTATTTAATTTGGGTACCTGTGAGGTGATTATCTGTTTGGACAGAGGCCGGAAAGCAATTACACGACGGGGACGTCGCTGGTGAAGACAATAAATTAATTCCAAACGTAATTAAAATATTTAATTAAAGCCGGAAAGGTGTTTGTCGTGCAAATAGCTGTTTAAAATTAACAAACACTTGTGGCTAGGCACCTAAACTTATAACAAACAAACAAATGATTACAAACAATAACAAACAATTTAAAGCACATTGAGTAATTTTCCTAATTGCAAGATTTTTGAATTACAATTTTGCTATTAATGAATCAATTTTAATATCCCATTTTTAAACTTAATCCTGATTGGTTAATAACACTGTGGAAGAGTAAATTTCCGATTAAGATGGCATTAACTGCATTCCATCAATCACAATTTTCTGGGAAAACGGGTTTTTCGAAATTTTACTCGTGCAGTGAGAGTTGAATTTAGAACTGTTGCAGTTGTAAAAATGAGTAAAAATCGAGTTTTAACAACAGTAATTATATTTTCAAATTTAATTCATATACAAGATTGTTTTAATACTCGAATTCCGATTATAAAGTACATTGGTCTTTTAGAAAGAAATCTAGGCCCAATGAATAATAAAATTATTTCTAAGGAATTTTAGTGCAAAATTGTCCTAGAGCCTAATTCCAAATTATCTGCGTATACTATTTGTTGAACGTGATAATAATTATCATTCGTCAATCGTTATACACGTGTATAATATTTCATCCATTTTTAGCCAGCAGCGCATTTACATGCCATTACCACTGGTCTAATGAGCATTAGTCGATTGGGCCACTCGATAAATGTTTAACCATCCCGAATCGCAGCAATTTCCTGCGCGCTCGGTATCGTCAAGCTGTCATTTAATATGAACGGCACGCGGACGGGAATTTACACTTGGTTAATTTATTAGAGTGCACCCAATGCGCATTATTTTCCCTCCATGCGCCATCGCAATGCGGAGACGCCGCCGGCGGCGCGGTGCACAATAGCAAACGACGCCGTCGTGGCTTCGGTCTACTGCATCGTCGTTTTCTGCACAAATTCACCGCTGACACGTTCGACCAGCGACCAGCAGCACATCGCTATGTTTTACTCTTGGTTTTACTACTTTTACGAGGCGCGTTTCCATCCTGCACGCTTGGCACACATGTTACACCTGAATAACGTTTTTTTTACTTTATGGCCGTTGCTGCTGCTTTACTTCCCATCCGTGCTTTATTTTCTGGTGTGGATTTAGTATCTTTAGTAATCTTGTAGACGTAGATTAAACTAGAGTAAACTGTTTTGCTAGAACATCAAGATTCTAGAATTTTATACTGTTTTACTACTGCCTCACGTACCACTCCAAACTACCTATAATATTCCGGTGATGATGAAAGCGTGCCCAAAATAAATTTATACCCCTGATAATT
Source organism: Diploeciton nevermanni (assembly GCA_027575565.1). Lineage (NCBI taxonomy): Eukaryota > Metazoa > Arthropoda > Insecta > Coleoptera > Staphylinidae > Diploeciton > Diploeciton nevermanni. The sequence goes on from JAODIE010004206.1 coordinate 89,959, forward strand.
GTTGCTTTGTGTTGGGTGATGTCATAATTTATACAAACAATTGGTTGCTTGGTTGCTTCCTTTTGTTTTGCTTCAAGTTATGATAATATGCAAACACGTAAATCGAACGATAAATTTTAATTTGTCCGACTGGTGCAAATCGTTGAATGCTCACACTTTTTGTTGGCTTACAAGCGCATGACGTTTTTGCGGCCCACACTAACCAGTGTGAAAATACCGCCGGCCATAATAAATACGTGGCATTCGTCCGACACATGTGCCGCAGCCGCGACAACATAACTGAAGCGACAGGCGCGATATGCTATAACGGCCCCCGCCCAGAGTTGCTACGCCGCCGCCAACGACCGACATGTCAGTGCCGAATGCCAGGTCGTTGTGCTGATGGTGATACCAAAGGACAACACAACATGTGAAGAACTGAGGCAGGTTTTGTTCAACATTTCATTTACATGTGCATTCACATAGAACAGCGCATTCTTGGGTGTCCGCACGACGTTGCGACACTGGACGAATTATCATTTTAGTAGTGCATAATCTGGGTACTTTCTAGTTATTTTGGTAGAAATACTAGCAGTTTATTTTTATGAGACAAGCAAATAAATATGTTTTAAAGTAAATGTTTTTAGAGTTATTTTCAAATTATAATAATTGAAATAGTTTACTGTATTTATGAAATATTTTTAGCGTTGCGTAAATTTTACAAATTATGATCTCTTTTAAGGATGAATGAAGCTCTAAAATATCGTACAATTTAGCAGTTCATTAGTGCACAAACTATAATATATATCATGCTTTAAGCATCCTAGTTTAGTTGATTTTGCTGTTGTTAAATAAATTATCAGAAAATAGGAATTTTTAAAACCTATATGATATTACTTTTGTGGGCACTTCGTGAAAATAATGCCGAGAGAAGATAAGTTTATCTTGGTTTATTTTAGCATGCTTTGTTTTTTCTAATAGCAGCTGGAGCCAAATGTTAATATTCTATTGCTTATTCTATTGCTAAACCAGCTGATACAAATTAAAATCTAACCTAACCAAATCAAAATAATTGTTTATTCAGCAACATTTACTTTATTAATTTATTTTGTTTTAATAAATATTTAGGAGGCAGTAATAATCAACACTTTTTATTTTTCTTATTTATTATATTCTCGCAAATTATCATTTTGATAGAGCTAAATACCTTAATTGAAATTCCCAAATATAAACACTGAGGTTTTGTTTTGGCGTTAACTTCATTAACCAAACATTATGTTGATAAGATTTCACTTTAACACCTATTCACTTCTTAAAACATTTTCGGTCTGTTGCCTTCTTTAGTATAAGAGTTAATTATGATTGTTTCTGATTTAAGGATTGTCTGGAAGTGTGACTGGGTGTGCTCATTAAGGCGTTTTGAAGCTTCTTTTAATATTTAAATGCTTATTATCTGTTTTTAATATTGTTAGTGCTGTACTTATACTATGTTGTTACCTGCGTGTGAATGTTTAATCAAGTGGTCAGTAAATGAAGAATAATATGTTTGAGGATCTTTAAGGGCGCGCATGCGTTTTTTGTACCGGATTTGGAAATTTTGGTGGGTTTTTCTCATATAGATTGATGGACAGGAGTTGCATGTTAGCTCGTATGTTTCGCTGGAATTGTGGATGTTTATAGGATTTAATGGGTTATTGAGTCCAAACGCTCAACAATATTTTGTTGTTTGTTCTATATGCAATTTTAAAGTTTAATTCTCTAAATATTTTTGTTATTTTATGAATAATGTTGTCAGTATAGGTACCTAACCTAACCTAACATGTTTAAATTTAAAAATTTTCTAGAAACAGTCCCATTTCAATGCAATGAAGCAGCAATGCAGTAACGCGGAAAGCGTATAAAGAAAAGGGTCTGAGAGAATTGTAGAAACGAGGTCGCTTAGCGGCGAACAAAAGTCTGTGCGCGGATGAGATTTACATTTATTACAAATTCAGTTCATTATTATAATAGATTTAACGAAGAATGACTAAAGGCACAGCGATTCGGGGAGCGCTTGACGAACAGGAAAAGCTCATCGAACTTTACTGTATTTAATATTTAATGCCAGGCAGGCTTGACTTAGAGTTGACTTAGCCGACTTCCGGTTTTGTAGCAATACTGCACTTGCAAATAAAGAAGAACAATCTCTTGCATAATGCATCCTTACATTAACGACTAATGACTTGGAATTTTTAACATTTTAATATTTCGTAGACATTTTGTTCATAAAATATTCGAATTGTTGTAAATAGATATTCAACTAGAATGTAATAAATTACAATCTTATTGAAAGTGTGATTACAAAATGCTTAATATTGCTTATGTTGATAAATGTTTACTTTAACACTTAATAAAATTCACCAAAAAACGTTTTTGGCATTTTGTTTTCTTCAGTACACAAAAGAAGAATATTGAAGAAGATTAAGTGGATTTTAGTAAGTATTATAGGGAAATTTTATCAATATAATAAATTTAACTTATACTATCAAATTTACCATGTACTAATTATTTATCAAATGATTTTGATTTTTGCTTTCTTCAGTACTTAATATTCATTCTGTTGATATAAGTTTACTTTGAATTAGAACTTTATTGCAACAATTAAACACTTTGTGACTACACAGCAACAATAATTTTAAAAACGTATGGTTAGAAAGTTGTGGTTTATTTAAGCAATATGCATATTACTTATAAGATGTCAACAGTTTATAAATCAGCATTAGCATAAATAATGTCTGTCACGTGCTATTGGAATAATTTTGTCTTTGTTCGATCCCAATTCAAATTTGTCGTCTTTACTGCTCACTCTGTGTCTTCCTTACAACGCCTCAGTCAATTGCTTTCTTGGAAATATATCTTCTTCAAGTATCAAACGTTTTTCTATCAATGTTCCTCGTATGTCCATCTTAGTCTATGTCTAACTCAATGTCGAAAAGCCGCCTTCGATTTCAACGTGCATGAGCGCAAGTGTGAACGGAATAAATGCGCATTCCACTGCCGGAAAGTTTCGCCAGTTGCTTGCCTCAGCTGCGAACAAGAATAATGGACTAAATGGGATGTTTTACTTGTTACTTCCGGATGGAAGACGGCAAATACCAGTGACCAAATTCAAACGTGGTTTTCTAGTACAAAGTCACTCTGTGAATGTATATACTCATTGGATATGTGGTGGCATCCAATTGCATGTTGGGGATTTTTCTCATATCGAAATTTATCATGCAAACACTATCGAACCAACACGCCAACGTTGGTGACTAATGTGGCAATGCGCAAATATTTCCTGTCAGATAGCTTCTTGAACTTATCCCGTTCGGCATGAAATGGCAGAAGTCATTCTAGGCGGACGTGGCAACAACACTGAATGTTATGCCAGTATCGGAGCGAGACAGGAAGCGTAATGGGATACATTCGGCGTATCGATATCAGTCGTGGCCGGGAGCGACGAATAATATTCCGGGTATGTCCATTTGAAGACAACGTCGTGATAGTGGCTACATCTGGCTCACGGATTTCTTGCATAGTGCAAAACAGTTTAAACTTCAGAAGCGTTTGATTCTCTTAAATCCAAGATGCGAGCATTGATAGCTTGGAATTTAGATAATATCCAATGTAATGATAAAGAAAATTGACAATACTAACATTACTATACTAATAATTAAAGACATTAAAGATAAAACACAAACAAATGCATCTCATATGTTTTTTGCATTTTTTACTTAATCCAATGCTCACTAAATAACTTTTATTGCGCAATTAATGCACTCCAACATCATAAAATCTCTGCTCTTCATTCCCTATTTGAATTTACCGAGTTAAACAAGAAAAAACATTTACGCATAATTTATGTGAATCTCATGCACGCTAAACATAGTAAACCAATGCGCCAGCACACAGTGTGGTCGACGTATCGCAGTGTGCAGATATTTATTTTGCATTCTACATATGGGCGGACTGCATTATCCCGCAAACATCCTGCATACATCCACCCACATCACCGCCCTAGCTGTGCTGCGCGAAACGTATGCAATCTCCGAGCCGTTTATGCTGGTTAGTCGCTGTGCACACCGCCACAGACCGATCGCGCCACGAGTATTTTATTTCATTATAATCTATTCCTCTACCCCTTTATTCGGTTTGAATTTAATTCGTCTAGCGTGCGCATCTATGGCTTTGCACCATCATTACGACCTTCTCCACCCACTTGGTGTGCAATAACGGCGGCGCGACGTGCAAAGGCGGGCGATATTGTTGATTATGTTGTTGGGGGCATAATGCGATGAACACAATGTGCTTCGATGAGTTTTATATTTTAATTTGCTCTATTCATTGTTATAATAACCAAGTTGGCAATAGGTGGATAATACCTGAGTGTTTCAGTTGAAAAGGGTGAAAAGTAGTAAAAAAAAGTCACATTAAAAGTTACATATAAAACTATGAAAACTGTTACAAAATTTGGTGTTTTATCTTTTTCACAAGATTGCCTAATAAATTTCTTCATTTTCTTCCAAATTTTAGTAAGAATCAGGTGTGCTCTTTCCAGTAAATTAATCTTAATTCCTTAAGTAACCTCTTCTTCAATTTAATGAACAAATAGGAAATTGCTTCTAGCTTCAGGTGCAATGCCCTCTATGATACTATCTTTCTTTCTCTTTGGTCATTAATTGGTAGTCCTCAACTTTCACAAGATTTCACCCATATAGCCATACAACACACGTGAGACTAATAATGTTCCTGTAACAAGAAAAAGGCTGCACTATGGCCGACGCCCATTAACTACCGTGCAAACACACAACGACAACACTCCTGCACTAAAGCCGCCATCACCAACGGCAACAACACTATGACTCCCTCAGTCTGCATTCCAATAGACCTACTAATAAAGCGTCTATCACCTGTAACTTCAACTCTTGCCGCTGCTCCTGCTTGCATAGCAATTGTTTTTGTCAAGTTTTACACTTTTCATATAACTTGCACACTTTGAGGACACAATTTTAAAGCAAAGGAATTAGGGGAGTGCAACCCGCAACAACATTCACTAAAACGAAGTATAACAAGCAGTAAGTTTTGTGGATATAGTAAAGGAGATTAGAATCGGCGAGGGTGGTGAGTGCGATAGCACGTGGCTGTTGATAATAGAAGGCTGAGAGCGTGCAGAGGAACCCTTTGGTAAGACTATAAATGTGGTCCTTTTACTATCTGCGCAGACTATTTATATTGTCCTCGAACGTAGCTGTGGGTTGGGCCGGTGGCGAATGAAAGCAGCCAGGGTTAGTCTAGTTCCAGTCGATAGTCTGAAAGAGGTAATTTTCGGAGACCCACGACCAGTCGATGTTATTGCCTTCGTAAAGTCGGGCGTTTCTATGAATATGAGCAGTCCCTCTGGGCCGCTAGTATGCGTATGTTAAATAAATGTGTTATCATGTCTGGATAACCAAATGAGCAAGCGAACAATTCATCTCCTTCTGTTTAATATGCCAAGGGTTTCCGATGATACACACGTTGAAATATAAGCAAAAAACAATAGAGACATTTGTTTCTAATGCTGCAAATTACATCATATTTAAAAAAATAATAATTATATTATTATCACTATTAATTTACATGCGTTACTTTGTTACTGAGTTTTAACAGATACTGAAGAACAAATATTTGTGGCATTACTGTAATATTTCTTTTTGTTTAAAGAGGATAAGAAGGTATAGGAGCGTAAACCTAACAACATTAAAGTTAACATTCCAGTATGACATACAACAACATGATGAGTATTCCGCATCTAACTAATGATTTGGTGCATAGCATAAAAACATAGAGTAATATCAGTAACTGCTTTGTGACATAATTTTGATAAACATGTAAAATGGAGGTTTCACAAAGAAACAACTTTGAGGATATTCACACGAGATGATTTTAAGAATATCTTATCTAGCAGGTGGAACATATGATCCTCTCTATTGCGCCAAAGCAATGTATTGCTTCGTTTGCATCTTTTCCTCGCGTGAGCAGCATGCTACTACGCTCAACAAGAAGAAATGTGAGATACACATGGAAAGAGCAAACCAATTCTGAACATGTAACTATCCATACTTGTATCCCATATATAATTGTTAGATTATATCAAAAAATATATTACAACATATGAGCTAAGGAGACAAAATTATAGTAGAATGCATGCTACTAGTACTAGTCAACTTTATTATTAACTGTGCGACGACATCAATTTGAAAATGGTTGCGCCATAAAATATGTATTTGAAAAGAATGCATTCAAGAATTAAGGTTTCCTTTTTGGTCCATCGTCTATGCTGGCAAGGTTTTCGTTTGGAGCTGTGATGGCTGTTGTGATCCCTGTTCCACTCGCGCAACCTCACATGCTTTTCCAATTCCAGCTTGATGTGCAGAGAAGGCTGATCTACTTACGCAGAGGATATATTACATACGAATAGGGAATATGGTAGTTTTATTTTAGTCGTTGGCTCTTTTTGTGAAACGACCATCCATCATTACTAGCATCTCTTCAATCTCTTTACCCATCTTTATCCTTGCCCCTGGTGAACCTTAAAAGGTTTTTTGTCGCCCTGCTATATTCTGGTGAATCCTAGTAACCAAGATTCACTTTTCTGGGAATTGTTTATTTATCAACTATTAATTAGTATAAATTAATCATCAAAAGAATGTCTCTCAATAAAGTTTGTTTTTGATATTCTATTAATAAATTTAGAGTGATAACTTGTTCAAACTTTGTAATCACTCTTCAGAGAGTATCATTTAACAAGCAAAGTTTGGTAACAACTTGAATAAATAACTTTCAGGTTGCACAATATGCACAACGATGACGATAGTAGTAGATAATATTTTTTGAAACACAATACAAAATTCTTTCCAAGTTTTGCAAATGTTTTTCAACAAATGGCAAAAAAATAAAAATCTTAAAAAAACCCATATTGTTAATAACAACTAAGTATTTGAATTTTAAAAAATTCTCTATCAAACAAAACCAGCTAAAAAATCTACTTTTACATAAAATAGAGTTTGTTGTAATAATTTTGTTTTTGGTAAAAATAACAGTTTACTTGTAAAAGTTTTAACGTTCTCATTCCATCACTCATGCTTTATTGCGTACTTAATAAAAATGTGAAGCAAATTATACGAGGGAAAGGAATGTTCTATTGCGCAAAAAAGGTATTAAATTTGTATATATCTGGCAGGAGATGGGACAATGACAAGAGCGGTAATAAAATTCCGATCGGCATCCAGAGCGTGGGGCCTGACTTTTATCTGGCAGCGGCTAGAAGCCGACGCTACGTGACCGGCGGCTGCGATGCGTGCCTCCGCAACGTATAAAACGCGCTTTTCGCAGCGTAAACGTGAAAAGCTTTGGAAGGATTCTTCTCAAACGGCTAAAATCATCGTCTCAGGCGCTGAAAATGTTGGCGGATGCGCCGGGATTAGCTAGAGTTGAACTCTAGACAAAAGTGGTCGCAAACAAGCAACATTTTTAAATCAGTTTTTATCAAAAACTTATTGCACTCAAAATGTTTATTTTGTGTTGAAATCATCACATTGTTTAGTAATTTAATCGTGAGAATATAACAATGTGGAAACAATAAGTGAAAATAACAATTCAGAAAAATATATATATATCTTTAAACTATATTCTAAATTCAATTATGTTAAAATACTAATATTGTCATGTGACGTATTCTACCATTTGAAGTCTGTTGAAGCTGAGGTTATGACATTAAAATCATACTAAAGCGTGAAAAAAGTTGGAAGTTGTGTACCTGGCATGAAAATGCGCATTACAAGCCTAACGTGATTGGAAAAAATGGGAGAAAATGGAAAAGTGATGGAAAATAAAAAATGACGCGTACGGCTGTTTGCAAGACAGCGAAAATTGGCAAACTTTCTCCTTTAACACGTTTGACAGACGAGAAGTCGCTTAACATAAAGATTATCGGTTTATATTAAAAAAGACGAAAAAATTTAAAATCTCCAATTTTTTGATTTTTTGTGAACCATAAAAAACGTTTAGTTATTATTTAACTATTTTTTGTATTACCAGCTACATTCTTGGTTATCCACAATAGAGGTTGCGTTTATTCTTTTGGATTAAAAACCATAACATTTAATTTATACCGGAAAGTTCTTTTGATTTTAATTTCTACTTGCTCAAACAAGCAGTTTATTAGACAATTATAAAAAAATTAAAATTGTTTGATTTAAAACTAATGCAAATTTTTAGTTACTCATGATGTAAAATGTTAAGTATTAAAACATTTTAATTATTATAGTATTAACAAACGAAATTTTTAAATATAGTACAGTAAATAATATCAAAAAAAAATTTTTTTCAAGTGGAATTTATTACATTTTTCAAAAAAAATTTCTTTTATTTTCGATTAAGAAAAAAAAACATTAATTATTAATTATATTCAATAATATAATTATTAATAATATAAATAATAATTATTAATCATAGTAGTAAAATTACAGTATTTATACTGAAAAGTAGTTCACATACCGTTAATAAAAAAAAACACCAAAACATGGAATCTTCAACAATTACTACAACTATAAAAACATTAGTAACCAATTTAGCACTGTCTTGGGCTAATTACACTTCTCAGATCATCGCAGCTATTCCATTTCTTTTGTTTACACTTCACGGATTCATTCAAATAAATTTAGAAAACAAAATCCTTAATTTATAAATAAGGCAGAAAGAAATCAGAAAGTTTAAGTACTATATTAAAATAATGTTTGGAGAATCAACACAAGTTTCTTTAAAGAGAAAATAATAAAACATAATTATAAAATACACGTTATGTAACTAACAGATAATCAACGCACAGCATACTAGAAAATTTTACTAAACATTACATTTATTAGAGTGAATATTGTTTTACGATGAAAAATATATAATCTTATATTTTTGCATCTTTTTAAAATTATAATTACAAATGCTAAAATAAAGGTTGAAAAAATGTATTTATTTCTGTTTAACATATTGAAATATTTACAACTTAAACAAAAAAAAAACAAACAAATTTTGTTTTTTTAAGCATCTAAATACTTGATAAAAATAGTATCAGTATAAAAGTATATATTTATAATAGCTATTTGACTGTATCAATGACAGCAAGGTGCAAATTTTGTGATCATGGGTTTAAATTTTGCTGAGATCACATCCAATATAATATATCTCTCAGAATTTAATTCCTATATAGTTGCAGTATACCCCAAAAATAATATAAGTATTCTAGAAAATTGACGTAGAAATCGAATATTTTCATAATTTATATAAAATCTTGCATTACTATAATTTTCTACTTTAGCCAGTTGCCATATCAGATTTACAATAATGAATTTTACGTGTATGACAAGATGTAATTTAAAAAACTTTTAAACTTTTCTTAAACTCACCCTGCTATTTGCGCAAATCCATAAGTCAAAAATTTTTATTGCAAAACTTTGTCCGTCAACTATGATTCCTACACATTTCTTTCTCTACATCTAGTAAATTTTGGTGTAACTTTCTATGCACTTTGAGCTAATTTCACCACCTATTTTTTTATTTTATATTTTCTTATCCCTCACATCTTCAAAGTGCACCTTGCATTTTCTAGCGCCACCTAAAATGAATAAAAACGCCACATTCCTCTATCCGTTTTGGTTGCGATTTCATTTTTACGCTCATTTCTCCTTCTTACTTTCGCTCTGGCTCTCAACACGCGGTTTTCAACTTACGCGCATTTTTTTGCAGTTAGAGTTACATTTCATTCGGCACAGAGTTAATTAAAAAGTTTTTTCGCCTTGCAACTGTTACACGCCGTTTTTTACCGCAACTTTTTTGACTCTTCAACTGTAAACCGCATTTTATATGAAAATTTAATTTTGGGTTATGATTTAAATATACCAATGCAACTGCAATATAATTTAAAATACTATTTAATTAGTGGATTTACAAATGTTTTTCAATACCCCACCCTTAAGTCAATAATATTTGCATTGTTCTCTGTATGTTCCGAAAGAAAATCTTGCGAGGAATCCGTGCTTTGCTAGGTGATGCAAACAAATTTCTGGGTATAATTCGGTTACCCAACTAACTTAATAATGCACAAGTTTTGGGGAAAGGGCTTTCTTTCTGGGTTGCAATTTCGGTGCGCAGGTGCCTTACAGCTGTCTTGCGATCTAACCGTTTTCATATCAAAAGAGCGTAAGAGCAACTTTACGTAAAGATTCATGTACGACCTTTGCAGGTTAAACTTCCAAACTGCGATTAATGTATCCTACTTAAATAAAACAAAACTAAAAGTGGTTTGATTATTAACTAATAAAAGACTAAGAAATCTTATATATAGCACGGTTTAAATTAGACGGTGCAACAATTTTGGTGTTTAACATTATTTGTTTATCTTTAATGATTTCAATGTTATAAGGCAGAAGTAAACGGCTCCCAAGCACCTTTTGTACGGCCCGCCAAAGCACCAACATAATTCAAGAAAAACCAACAAACTTATAGCGTGAGCGTGCCGTGACTGGTGACAAAAATGTGCGGGATAAATTACAAATTATTGTTTTCTTTCTTTTTCACCTCTATTGTCGATTTATTTCTCCCGCTGCACCTTGGGCCACCTTGGTGCACAACGGTCTATTGTTGTATTAATCAACATTGAAAAAAAATAGTGTTATCTTCAATTTATCTTAACGAAGAATATTATTTTCATGTGTCGGGCGTATTAGTTTTATAAATCGTTAATCCTTTTTGTCTTAGCAATGCCACAGGAAAAACACTAAAAGCAAACAAAATTCAGTATTGCTAAAAACGTCCTCACATTGTTCGATTATAATTGCTAAACATATCAAGCTATTTACGGATGGTGAGTTTATTAAAAAATGTATTTTCACTGCAAATTAAGGAAATTAGCCCAAATTTTCTTTAAAAGGTAAATTGCTTTTATAAATCCTATAATTTTTGTTCTCTATTATGATAAAAAAATAGTTTTTTTAATATTTATTTTTGATATTACACAAGTTTACAAGTTATTACCCGCGCAAAATTATTTGATCCAAAAATGGCCCGCATTTCGAAAAAGGTTGCCGATCCCTGTTAACGTTTTTTTTTTTTTTTTAGAAAATTTAAACGCTGATAGAAACGCATACATCATGCTAATATTCATTATAAATAAACTAAGTATAATTTGCCCAATACAATACTTCAATTAGTTATATACTAATTTACTAACTAAACATCTACGGAGGTCTAACAATTAACAAACGAACGTGAGAAACCAAATTAATCAAACTGGTATATACTGTTTGGAACTAACTGTCGCTCTGCAGCTATACCCTCAGCTTGAGTTTACCCTGTCATCTTATAGTGTTGTCTACTACTTTGCTTATTATTTTGTATTATTTAGTTTTCTTTAATTATCTTCTACTTTTCTATACAAATTTTAAAAAACTCAACTTTAAAAAATAAAATTCTTGTAGACACAATGCTTGAATTTAAATTTTAATATAATTTAGATAATATTCTTATTCTTTATACAATTTTGTTTCAGGTGAGTGGCGTGATTGATTCATTGACTTCTTATCAGTAACCCCCATGCCCAGCCCTCCTTTCAACGCCATTATCCACTGTAAGTCATGCGCTCGCCTTCTTTGATTCCATTGGCAAACTCACAGCAAAAAGTCGCTTCTTTTGCAAGTTTTGGATTGTAGAATTGCAAAATGCGCCCCAAAGTCCAGATTGATTGATGGTCGAGCATTTATAAGCTGTTTTAACGTTGTACAACTCGATGTGGGTGCCGCCGTCACTTTCTACAATGATAAACTTCCGCGTCACATCCCTGCTGACTTTGGCTCTCCAGAACTCAATAAATTACACGGAATTAAGCAAAAAAAGCGTACAAAAAACAAAATTTAAAACACGATGCTAATTTAACAAGACTGGTAAACTAAGAAACGCAATTCAAATGGAAAAAATAGGAAAAGGGGAGTTAAAAAAAGTTAGCAGTTTGAGGTTAGAAATTAAACTATCGAGAAGTAACATTTTAAAAGTGCATTTTATCGTAAAAGAAATGAGACAAGTACATCGCGTTGGTCGAAAGGCGGAAGAGGCTTGGGTCATTAATTAAATTTATTATGTTTCCGGTGGCGGTCAGAGTGACGGTCTTACTTTAAGGCTTTAGCCAAGTTTGAGTTATTTTTAGTTGGCGTGGAGACATTAATTTTCGCTCATGATAATCGTTTTTGCTAACATGCGGCTTTCTGTTGCAACAGTAGATCAAATTTATTGCATTCGAGATAATTGCGTTATCTATTGATTTACGAATTAAGGATCATCCGCAGTAATTGTTTGATAAATTAATGGAGTAATTGTCAGTCACCTGACTTCAGAAACATAATTAATAATTTCACTGCTAGATGTGATACAAGTCAAGGATGGTTCGTTCAACCTAAAGAAACGAGGAAAGAAATCGATAACCTAGAAACGTTCTGAACGTGAAGCCTGATAGGTAAACGCATTTTATTTCTAGTCAGAAACTAATTGAATTTTTAATGCAACCACTTGAACATGTCTTCATGCACATGTCAGTCTATAAATGATGGATATAAATGATATATAGTTTTGTGTGTTATTGTGAGAGAGATTGTTTAATGAGGCATTTGTCTTGCACGCAATGAGGCATAGCATCGTAAAAAATTTACTACCTTTCATAAAGACAGTAAATGAATGACTTCAATCGACGACATTTGAGTGTCGTAGAATTTATTTTCATTGATATTACATACTACATTACAAGTTACAATAGTTTAACTATCGCCAACTCAAGCTCCCAATGTATGTTGCCAAGTTTGTTCCTCGAAGACGCTAGTGATAGGCAAGCCCTTAAACTGCCAGGAGCAATGTTTGTTACTTCCTCAAAGCAAGGTTTTTGTGCACAGCTCAGCTAACCTGTGTGCTCATTTTAAAAATCCCTTTCGCTGATGCCAAAGCGCAGCACGTCGTGGAATTCAATGTATCGCAAAGGAAAGCACAATCTTTGTTGCCGCCAAGGGAGCAAAGTAATTCTGTGTATTTTCAGCACCGACGGTGGTAGCTGGATCATAAACCAACAGTCAACGTCAGAGTGAATTAGCAACGCAACATTGGCATTACCTTTGGCATATCACTAACGAATCCAATACATTCGATTTACTTACCGATTGACAAAAAGGTCTCAAAGACGTTACACGTTTTCTACTTTAGTTAGCTTTGTAATTAATTAGGGCACTGCGACATTTGATTAAAGCTGTTTTTAGCAGAATGCGGGATTCGTTTGAGAGCATAAATCAAATCATAGTGTTCGATAAGAAGGCGTTGAAAAATTAAAAGCAATTTAACTTCTAGGCGCTTTGTGAAGATCTGATGGCAAGTGGATCAATCATTAATAAAAGTCTTGTGACATAAGTGCTTTTAAAAATAGGATAATTGAATTTTTTGATTTGCATAGTTTGAGCGAAAATATATAAAAGTACAATATTAAATATCTATCCACTTTCAAGTAATTGTTTTCTTTCTAAACTTGTTGCGTTAAACATTTGTACTTTAGACATTTTCAAAAAAAAAACAAACATTTTGTAAATCTGCATTGAAATTCGCAATTAAATTAAATATTAAATAAATAAACTCATGTCACATGTTAAAAAAGTGAAAGCTATTTGAAAAGACAAAGTCCATTCAGGTGAAAAATGAGTAAATGAAATGAATTGTAACGAATGCTTATTAATTTCAATAAACAACCGACAGACAGCGAGTGCCTTCGAGCTGATATGATAAATCAAAAAGTACAAAAAGTCCACAAGCACAATGAAATGTATCGCTAGGCATTTTTTATATTTAAATGCTTATCTGCTTGGAAACCTCAGAACATACAAACAAAGCAGAATAAGCATTGATGGCAAAAAAGCACAAACTATATGTGGGCAGTAGAAGGAATTATTGATTCAATTTTTTTGCGATAAAATGACAATGACATTAATTCAAGATGTGAAATTATAGAAAATTGATGAACACTAATATTTTACTGACAATTAAAAGAATTTTTTTTATTCCTTATGTTTTTCTTTTTGAATATAAAATATTGAGTTTTTTTTCTTATTGATGAATGATTGACATCTTGTAATTTCTTCCTAGTTCTTGACAAGTAATACAAAAATAATTGGGAGGAAAACTATGTAATAATTTATTTAATTTGAAATTCTTTGAGTTTTGTGAATGTTGCACTATGAACACTAATTTTAAATTTTACCAAGAGTAGAAAGACTGAAATGAAAACTAACGCAAATGCTTGCAGATTTAATAAAAGCCGCGTATTTTCATATTTGTTTTATGCTTATTGAAACCGAATGCATTTTTCTACGAAGCAGCAGTGAACTTGTGTGGAAATTAAAACTTTAATTAATTATTTCATATCAAAGAGTAACAACTGCGTTTATAAAAGACTTCCGTAAGGATACTCGAAATGGAATTTGTCCGAAGTTACATACACAATACCGATGTACGCATTGCGAATGAACGCTCAGCATTATTGACACTTGACGAAAATAGACGTGCAATGGAAATAGTCTGCAATCCTGATACACAACGGTATATGGGTTGAGGAATTATGGGCAACATATTATTACTATCATAATAATCTATAGGGCGCTGTTTTCTGACAAAAAGAACCTGGTCTAATTCTATTAAAAATTCATTTAGATCCACAAACTTTGTTTTCCTTTGTGCTTTGCAAAAATCTAATTAAAAATCTAAAACAATATTTGGAGTGTACAGAGAGAAAACATTTTTAAGGTAGTGTTTGTTTAGGTTGGGGCGGAAGGTTATAAGTAGGTTTGACATGTCCTGTGTGTAATGTTAGACATTACGATACGAGTGGGGCTACGATGGAAACAGGGCACAGATCAGCTTACAACACAAAACTAACGTAGATCTACCATGAACCAAGACAAAAAGACAAAAACGGCAAGAAAATCATATAATCTACTCTAATATATAACGTAAGTACAGGTATGCTATATGAATCGAGAAGATGTAAATTATGACTATTTTACGAGCTTATTTAGACTCAAACATAAACCAATTCTAATATAAAAATAAACAATGTCTTTACTTCTAGTTTAACAAAGAATTATTCTTTATAAGAAAGGTTGTTGAGATTGTGACTCAGCTAAGATTCAATCATGTGCTGTTGGAAATTAGTTTTGACCTCACGTTACTGTCATATGACAAAGATTCGTGTTGTAGAAATTCTCCTACAACTGTCGGATAACTGGAAAACTATCAAAGTATGCGGTAGTAACTTTGCTGTGTGCACAAAAAGTTATCAAAAACTATCGAAGGTAAACACGTCCTCGGGGAAGTTATCATCAACGAGTGATTCGAAAAGTTGCGTATTGAGATTGGTGTCATAGGGAGCACGTATAAATGTTGACTTCCTTCAAAACTATCCAGAAAGTTTGGGAATGAAAGATGTAAGCTTAAAATTATTAATAATAGTCTATGACAATATATTCTGCATTGTAGTAATTTTATGCTATATACATAGCAACGTAGGCAACCCAAATGACATGTTCTTTTGAGCGTGACATTATATAAATTATGATTCAGACTACTGTTGAGTATGGTCACAAAGTGGATAATATTCATGATGTAGTTTCTTTAGTATATTATACTGATACTGAAGAAAGCAGCAAACCGAGAGCGTGTTACAAATTAATAATATATAATATAATTATTATAAAATTACTTTTATATATTACACAATGTTCTAAAATCCTTAAAGTTATTTCTATTTTTTAAAAGTTACTTCATAATTTCAATCTAATTTTCGAAAAATTACCCGAAAAAAATTCACCGAAATTACCAAAGTAACTGGTGCTACTAGTAAATTAGTTTTCTACAAATCTATTCAAGAAAGATTGTCAATAATAGATGTATACTAAACTAATAGTCTAATATGATATTTTCTATATTTTAGTGTGTTTTATAGTATACAGTTAGTATTGTCTTAAGGAAATGAACCTAGAAAGAAAATTTTTGAGTGTAATTTTGAGTGTAATACTTATAAAAAGAATACACAATTTCTTTCAACTCTGTAAGGTGTTGTGAAAAATTGTATTTTCTCATATATTTTTAATGTAATTCTAGAAATGTTCTCTCGTACGGATGAAATACAATGTTACACACAGAATAACTATAATTCAAATGTGATTTACTTACTATGATTTAATTTAACTCACTCTAAAATCACTTTCCAAGACATAAAACTATAATACCTACTACGTTAATCTTGCTAGTTTCGAACCCTATCACTATCGACACTAGCCGAGTAACAAACGATCTACAACCGAAACCAATGTGCGTGGAAGTATGCCATCATCATCATTAATTATACGCAAATTTCAAGCAAAGCCAGTTTCCTCACAGGTAATTGTATGTTATCCATACAAGAACTTGCCAACTATGCGGACACACGACACTAAGCCACCAAGGGAAAACATCATCACACTGTGTTTCTCGGTAAGGTCAATCAATACAGTCCCGTTAATGACATCCCCGAGTCAGTAACATAAAAATTGAACAGTCCATATTCTAAAACCGCAACATATTTACATGCTCTGCGGATTATAATGTATTTGTTTGAGACTGGAACTGGAGGTTTAGGGTTTATAATAAATTGTTACATGATTAAACCTATTATTTTCGTTAATTATGCCAGATTGTCGTAAGAATCTCCTCTTTGCAGGCCAGCTCAGCAATAACAAATAGGTTGAAATATGGTCAATAGCGTGGTCTCGTAGGTAAATAAAGACAAAAACTGAGTAGTTAAGGGTTTTAGTAAAATGAAAAAGGGTTGAAAACGTGTTCTATATGCATAACACGTATCCACTTTCCTCGTGTGGGTGAAATTCTGTGATGGATATCACATGGGTCATTAAGAGTATATTACGCTTGCGTCGGATATTAATTGACTGTAAACTCGTTATTGTCCAAAGTGGTGTAGCTCGATGAACAACACCCCCATGATGTTATTTACTTTTAACAGGTTGTTGCAATATTTCTATAAATACTCGTTAAAATAGGTTAGTGTTGTTTTGGTTGCATAGCACGTATGCTGTATTTTATAATTTGCTTTTAAATGGAAAATAAACGCTTATTCAATGCTTTTAAGCAGCACGTAGTTGGAAGAAATGTCGTTTGTTATAAATACAATGTAAAACCATTTGTGCTAATCGACTATTTGGGGTATGTGCAGTAAGAGCGTGGAAATCATTTATGGCGAGTTTACAAAGTTGGTGCTTGATTGGATGCATACTATCGACTATTAATTACGAAAGACTATCTTGACTACCTAACTAATACATGCAATCAGAAAATATAGTTAAAAAATATTGATTATATTTATACTTAAAATTATTTATTCTAATTTTTTTTTAGAAACATTGCTAAATTTACTTTGAAAAACAATCTACATTGTTTTTATAAAGAGGATTGATTTTATGCAATTCAATTTTCAGTTTAAATTGAAATGTTATGTGAACCACAAATAACACTGTAACTTTTCCCCAAAAAATTGTGTTTCAATCAAGTTTTACATAAATACAAACAGTTCCTATTTGTTCATCAGTAAAACCGTACAATATGCATTGTTTTCAGTCATTCGCATACTATTGTTTATACTCAAAGAGAACAGCCATAGGCATGTTAATAAAAACAGTTTACACATCATGTCTATACATTCTCAGCAAATGCTTCCTGCATAAGCAAAGTCATTAATTTTCACTAAACTTTACCATTTTATCCAGACTTCTATGACTAGATCCTTGAGAATAAAAGATAAATACTTTGCTTAATGCACACAAGTAAACAACTACAATAAGAACATACAATAGCAACACTGATGAGTGTTTTAGTTATTAAGGTTAACAGCACAAAACAAAGCGATGATAATCAAAAAAAAAAATAATAATTTATTGAGTGCTTGAAATATAAGTTGTTCATTCTTTAAACTATTTTATTAGAATTTAATTTTGAGAAACAATTGTTAATGATATAGCAAACGGCTTAGAATATAATGTGTATAATGAACTATATTGTAGTTAAACACAAAAGTGATAAAAAACAACTGCGTTTGATAGAAAACTGTGAGCAACAAAGAGAGAAAATTTAATGGTTTTAATTATACCAACTCTGAATAATTGAAGCACCTTTCTTGTTGTAACTTAGGTAGTTTTAAAAATATATATTTATTAGAATAATATAGAATATAGATAGAATAATACAGTATATTGTATTCGTTTCATGTTTCTGAGTATATTCTTTATAATAATATTCATTTTCGGCTTCAATCGCATTACATCGTTTTTTATGACTTGTTTTCGCTCACATAGTTGGCAATTAACGTATCCAAGTACCTAACTTTAATATTATTCTATGCCAAAAAAAAGAATTTAAAGAAATTGCAAGAAAACGAGCAATGTCTAAAATGGAAAACGACTGTCTAGCTGGTGGTTGTTGCATTGTGCTTTATTTTTGCATGTTTGCCAATAAAAAGCAAACATTATGTAGATAAAAACCGAAGAGTTGGTTTAACTTTTCCGGCGTAATTTTCTCTAGGAAGAGCCCGTCGTTATAGCTACAAGCATGCACGCAATGCGATGTAGATATAACTAGCCCGACACCTCCACCATGCTTTTTACTGCCGAATTAAGATTACGACGAACGCCGAAGAGCCGACATTTCAAGTATCTAGAATATGAAGCAATGATAATCATTATGTGCATGTTTTGTCTATTCCTTTGCCTAAACTACACGTTGAGATAACAAATGAAGAAATAAATTCCCACTGCAGATGATCATCATTGTTCGCTGTTGAACTGCAGTCTACCTCGTTGGCATCGACGCGTTTAATGCACGCGATATTGAAAACAAGAGCACAAAATGAATGCTTGAGTGCATCGGGTAGAGGTAATTTAATTTCAAACGTAATTTGATTATAGCAGGAAGCGGAGTTCTAATAGTAGCGTTAGGGAAGACAAGTGGCATTGCATGGGCAGACGATGACAATGACGATGTGAGCGTCGTAAGTGGAGAAACAACGGCGGCGGTGTGGTGGTGGTGGTGGCACGTATCGTCGATTTGAATTCACTTACTCGCATACGTACATTTACGGCGCTAACTAAATCTTGCAGGCTAGAAGACGAGGATCTCAATGTTCTTCAAGTATGCATGAGATACAGGAGCATTGGTGTTATTTCAATTTCGTATGGTAAGACGCTCTGAAAATGTGCGAATAATCAGTTAATATAGTAATTTTATCTAATATAAAGTTACTTTAAGTAGAAATTAAAGTACAATTTAATATTTACATTTAACAAGAGATCAGATATTTTTAAAAAAATTTATTTGATTTTACGTACAACTCAATACTGCACAATTCTAGACAACTAAAATTATTTTATTTTAACCTACCTACTACATTCCCCTACTACAATAAATTGTACTAGTTCTCTAATACCAGAACTGATCTAAAGTCAGTCAGCTTCTTATTTTACATACAAATGTTCATTATGTTGAAAAGTATCTGTATCTGAATCTGAATATCTCAGTATCTGAAGAAGGCAACATGCCGAAAACGTTTTACAAATCAATTTTAAGTAAGTGTTATAGTGCAATTTTTCAACATAATGAATCTTAAACACTTCGTGACTACACTCAACATACAAATGTTCTGAATAAGTAAATAAATAGAAAAGTCATAAAGCAGTAAAAATATCAGCAAAATTCGTAGTTGTTTTGATAATTGATTAAATTTCTTCTATCATTACAATTTTTAGATTGTATTGTTTATCAAGTATACTTATATGACTCTACTCTCACCTAGTAGGTCTAATACTAATGGTGCTAATACTTCAATCCTAGAAGTAATACGATACAAAATTATCTACTAAATAATCAGTTCTAAAAATATGATTTTAGACATTTAATAGTTAATACTTATAATGAAACTACTTCTGCTTATTAGAACGCTTTCCTTCTATAATATAAACGTTTTCTTATGCAATTAATAAATTCAGCAAAAACTACATGTTATACATTAATTTTATTTTTTGGCACTAACTTAAGATTCCCGTTCCAATTCAATTATAGCTAATAACGGCAATATCGTTAAATTTTAATCACATTGCGGCATTTTCATTGCCAACGCAAGTTAATTATAAGTGAATTAATTGAAATTAGGCTGCAAAGCGACGCCATTTCGAAGGCGATTGATGGGTCTATTGAGGCGTCGTGCACGTTATCACTTATCGACACTGCTACTCGGCAAAACTTGAAACGTCAGCGTAATTTGCGGCGAGGTTCGTTAACTGATAGTAATCAGCATGCGCGTAATACCATGTACATTACGCGTATATTACACGAGATGAAAATGAAACGTGATAGAACGATAACAGCCAGGAGTTGGAATGTAAATGGTTGGTGGAATTTGTTGGGAAATACATGTTGCTGAGAATAAAAGGATAGGGAAATTGGATGAAGCAATAGATGGCAACCAGGCGGATACAAAATTGTGCTAGATTAAAGTAATTCATCGCAGCTAGCATGTTGCGGGTTTGAATAGAAGCAGTTTAGAAGTAATATTCCTTAGAGATTCTTAGTTACACGATACGAAATGCAGCTTGATGAATTTTTATTCTAAGATTTATGGATTCATGTTAGGATCTATTCTTAATGTAGAGAATTTAATCAACGTCTAGAACTGTTAAATAAATATTACCAAGCTTGTGTTAATATCTACTTTTATAAATTACAAACTTAATTTGATGATTAGCATAACAGAATCAGTGTAAAGTTTGAAAACATTTTTGGTGTTTTATTTTATAACGCTAACTTGGTGCTGTTGCCAACTTCATTTGGAGCCTTTCATTTCCATACTTAATTAAGCAGGTCAGAATTCTTAGTATTTAGCATTGCGATTCTTTTCAGCAGTAATCGTGCTAACATAATATTTTTCCATGCTTCCTTTAAGATAACATAGAATTATATTGTCCATCTACTCTTTAGACGTTTCTGCACATTTAAATAGCTCTCACCGCTTTATTTCGTTGATTGCACTGATCTTAACAGAGACACACTTGACGGCATGATAGTATCAAACGCAATCAAACGCATCTCTGAACTTAATTCACTTCTTGCGATCTTGGGTTGTCGCGCGCACTCGATTAAAAGCTCGCCGCTCCGTTGCTGAGGCGTTCGTGTGATGGCGAATATTAAATTTCCGAGGCTAATTAACGGCCAACATCAACATCGCTCCTGCGATATGCGCCGTCATTGCATATTCATAACTTGCGCTCAGCAGACAAGGCTAACCCACTCGCAACTTTTCAGACTTCCATGGACGTTTTGTACTTTTCGCGCCGAGAACTTGCGTCTTTTTGAAGAGTATTCCCAAATTACGGAGTAATTCATCATCATATATCTTCATCAAGATATCTAAGAAGTAGTGGTATTGCGGATAAATTAGTATTATGAGAGATAGGAGAAGATGATAGAAAGATGCTTCAAAGCAAGAAGAGATGCAAAAGGCAAATTAATACGAAACACATTAAAATATCAAATTTGAATATAAAAAATACACTGATAGAAAAGAAATACTTATACTTCAGTATCAGTATGAATATTAAACACTTCGTGACCACACTGAAAAATGAGTTTTCTTAGTATTTCTTCAAATCATATTTAATTAATAAGGTAAAATAATCATTTAAATTTTTATTCATTTTCATCATAGAGTGAGAATTAGGTATTAATCGATTTTCAAAAGATAATTTACTGGCAACCCAACGTACACAAAGCACATATAGAATATAAGCAAATAATCATCTATAAGTAAATATTTTAGAACCTAAATGAATTTGTTGTATTATTTTCTACTCTTCTATTTACTAAATTTATTACCCTCTTTTTTCCCATTCCTAACCTCAATACAAAAAATCCATCAAATACTTTTTAACCCAGTTCTATTTTCAGCTCCGTTTACATCTTCCACTTCATCACTTGTACTTATCTTCATTGCTCAAATCCACCACGTGTAAAACGTACAATCCTAAAATCAGCACCTCATCACAACTTTGCACTGGCCGTAAACGCGAATTCAGCTCTTTTTCCTGCATCGCATACGAAACTTCTCTACAAGCGTACTTAAGAAGTCTCGACGAGCGTGAATCTTACACACATCTCGAGAAATATTCGCAAATCGTGAGTTGCACGTAAGTGAGATAGTCGTAAATCAGCAAGTACGACAACGCCTGCCAGGACGTAATGTACCGTCGAGCTGGTTAAAGTATGCTGGAGGGATGCAAGATTCGAGAATCATAACTCGTACCCGTGACACACCAGTCTTTACCATTGTGGCATGATGCCACCGAGCGTTTTGAACTAAGATGGTAAAGTTGCACCGAGCCATTGTACTATAAAAGACGTGGAGCAGGAAGACGCATCCTCCTTGGATATGTAATTATTATTCTCGGTCACGTAAAAAGGACGTGCCGTGGAATACACACGGTGTACTATCAGCATGCGCGATGGATAGACGTTAAATAAAGCAGGCGTAAAGCAGGCGCGTTTTGATATTACTCCCCACGGTACACGTTAAACCGCTTAAGATGTCTTACGTATTCTAATAACACACCATGTACTTACAAGAAAATAATCATTTTGGCCAGAAATAAACAACAACAAAAATACTAGGATCAAAAAGACCATTGCTGTTGCATTCCTTCACCTTGCTGTATTCAATAGTTGAAACTCTATCAATTTTTTTTTATCAAGGCCTCTTCAAACACATTGTATGCTCGTGAAAACCTGGACGTATTACGTAATAAGGAGCAATGCATAGAATTAGGCGCAAACTCAGGCGTGCGGAAGTAGGGAAGAACGGAGCAAACGGATTAGCGTGCCTATTTATATGCCGATGACGCGGTAATAAAAAAATCCCATTAATTATATAAGCTCTCAATCGATCGAAGGCGAGTCCTTTGTGTCGCATACGCGCTTCACCCGTCACCATTAAATTTTAATTGCACATAATGATGGCTCGCCGACGACGTGCATTAATTCTTTCATTTTTCTCTTTTGACGTTGCTGCATGGTATTTTCCTTTATTACGAGCTGCATTTTATTCACAACTTTAATATTTTATCGAGAGGAATAGGAAATATTTACCGCATGTAATTTCTGTCGGAGATTTTAATAGATATTAAAACTATGATTTAGAGTTGTTTGTAATTTGTTGTTATGCTACTGGTTTCTAAGAATATTAAATTCGCCAATTAAAAAAAAGTAGATTCTTGTTGGGACCTGTGAAATTCAGAGTTTAGTAAAATTTCAATTCTAAAGCGAACTAAATTACTTTTTATTGACATTCAGAAACACGAATAGCAATAGTGATAAATTTTCACTTGGGAAAACAAGTTCGAGACATATTTAGTGCTTTCCACTCGGTTGAGTTTAATTTTTAGAGATATTAAAATTCGGTTTAAGATTTTATTGTACTTAATACTAGTTTTCGGTTTCTTAACCTTATTAACTAAGCTGCAGTTAAAACATAATCTGATATGTAATAAATTATACTCCGCTTGTTCGAGTTTTGATTGTGTTGGTCTTCAAACAAATCATACTTCATCTATCAAGTCACTACTACTGATCAGATGCTGATACAGATACTGATGATGTAATGCAGGGGTCGGCAACTTTTTTCAGACGGTGAGCGATTTTCCAAAATACGCGGGCAATTCAACTTTATATGGTTTGTGTGTCTCCTTCTGTAGCATTGCTAAGACAAAGGATTGACAATTTATGAAACTAATACACCGAATGTTGAAACAGGAAATTAATATTCTTTGATAAGATAAACAGAACATAACACAATGTTGATTAACAGAACAATAGACTCTTGTGTCCAAATGCGGCCCAAGGTGCAGCGGGAGCAATAAACCGACAACACAAATGACAAAACAAAGAAAACAATAATTTCTAATCTTTTCCGTACATTTTCGTCACCAGTCACGGCATGCTCATGCTATATGTTTTTTGTTTTTCTTGAATTATGTTGGCTGTTGCGAGACGCGGGTTGCCGACCCCTGATTTAAGGAAGCAACAGACAGAATTCGATTTAAAGCAATAACATGTTCGGAAAAATATAATAATATCTTACTCACCAATTGGTCTAAAATTGAAACTTCTACAACAAATCTAACACTTTATGCGCTTGAGTTATTTTGATCCGAGAACGTAATCAACTTACGCTGTTGTCAAGTCAGTTGCCTAGCGGACTAGTGAGTCTAGCCGCAGGTATGCCGTTTTACTATGATCATAAATTTCGCAATTTTTACACTCACCCTATTCTGCATCATAAAATCAGGTGCATATTTATTCTCTCCAATATTCATCCTAAAGCGGGATTGTCGAGCAGTCTCCAACTCGGTCGCTACTTGAATTCCCTAAACCCTAAAAATACCTGGTGAAGGTAGCACGATGCACATTTTCTTGCCATTGCAACTATTTTACGTATACTTTAATCTTTAATAGGAAAATGACACAGCTACCTGTAACCTACAGATTTTGCTCTTAGATTTTATTAATTTAGTAATAAATAGAATTGACAATTTAAACTTTAATTCTTTTAAAATTATCAGAAGTAGTTTATAGTGCTAGACGTGAGATTAATTTATTAAATTTGACACATCATTTTTAAATAATTTATTATGCTTCCACTTTGTCTCTGAATTCCTTGCTGAATATCGTATATTACCAAATATATTGTAATGTTACGATGAAACTAAATGCCACCTAATAATTATTGGATGCTTGATGAACTGTTCGAAATTTCATAATTTTTAATTGATCAATTTCTACAAAGTGTTAATCTTCAAAACAAAACCACCATAGATATTTAATAGATTGTCAAATTGTCAAAAACAATTTTTTATTAATTTCTATAAGTAAAGTAAATAATTTATTATTAAGGTTATATATTTCTAACCACTTTTTTCTCAAATATTTTAGCTAGTTGTTAACCCTCAGTATACATTTCCAAAATCGTAATATGATTGTGCGCAGTGATGTCACGAGTGAACGTCGAATTAATCATCGTCGATACATTAATAATATTGATGGATTTTCGGCACACGTACAAGAGCAGACCAACTTTATCTGGATGCACTGATGATCACGATGGGCAATACACTGTTGCCACATTGCGAGCATATGTCGCCAAATTCGTTGGACTTTCTGTCGGCGGTAATTCGCCACCGCCGCGGGTAGCCAATAATGTCCAGCATGTTTATGCAGGCCACAGCAAAAACCACGGCTGGCCTAATCATACTCATGCTCATTGTACTTTATGCATGGCAAACAAAGGGAGACCTACCAGTCGCCAACTGCACAGCGCATTCTCTACGAAATGCTGATAAATTTAACCCGGAAATTAAATTCGGTCTGTTTGCACGGCCAATTAAACGAATTGTGCAGACAGTTTTTTCGGGAACATGCCGATTGAATCGTACAACGAGAGGGTTGGAAGAGTCGGGAGGCTTTTTCTGGTTTCGCTTGCCGCAGGGGAAGAAAAAGGTTGTCAGTTTGCGTTGTTTTCAACCAACTGGAATAGAATGTAAGAATAGAGAGTATTTTGTGGTTGGCATAAAAAATATATTTAGATTGATGCCAAGGAAATGATCTACTTCCACCCTATTACTTTGTTTTTCTTCAACGCAAAAACCGATTTATACCATATAGTTTGAATTTAATTTATTTACATGCAGTAAACCATCAACCGCTATGCTAATGTTTCTATTACCAGACGTCGTAGATACCAATTCTGACTACAACAATATATGCTAGCATTAGATGAAAAGGTCGTTTGATTGCAGACCAGTTTTTGACGTTTTGCGAAATTGGCCAGTCAGAAAAGTGATGGATCTAGTCGATAAATTCCCAAATGACGCTGCAAGAATTTGGAAACACCTTGTGGTTGCTGAAGACCTCACAGACTTTGACATATCAACTTGTCCTCGTGCCAAATTTTGGGTTTACCCATAACCACTGTTACATCACCCACATTGTTCATATATTGTCTCGGCGCCCAACTCGAGCAGTACTCGAAACGACGCTCGGTAGTGTCTACCACAACCACTATTTTCTTCGGTAACTACTTCAACCTACCTGGCCAACATGCGTTTCATTTCCTTACACTTAAAGTGATATGTGTAACTCTTTACAAAAGAAAATTAATTAATGGATTTGTCAATTGGAATGATGTTGATAGCAAATCCTAACTTGTTGTTGGGGGATATTGGAAAACTAAACAAATAGCAGCTTCACTGCCAACTTGCAATTTGGCAGCACTAAAAATCTCTATACAGTCACGATGGTATGCAAAAACTACCCGCTATGAAATGACCACAAACCAGGCACTTGTGAGTTCATTGCCGCCCCTTGCGGCCGTTTTACTATCGACAGCAAGCTAAGCACGCTGCTTCCTGTGTGCTGCGGCGCGCGACTAGTTTGTTTTGATGTAAATGATACAAAAAGGCGCAAACCTTAAACGCGCCAGACAAAACGTTTTACAGTTTTCCACTTGTTCCATTGGAGCTTTTTCCGGCAGTGTTGGCACATTTCCCTTCGTCGTAACCTTCATGCGCATCCACCGCCCAGCCATCCCAAATGTAACCATCTCTTCGTCGCGCAGTGTTTGACTCTTGGTGGTTAGGAGGGCGAGCGCTCATAAATTTAGTGGGTGTTTTAGACTGGCTAGAAACGCCAGCCATCCGTGCGATTATCGTGTGTATCTTCCATATTTTACGGCGCAACTTATAATTTCCAGGAAGAACCGCACGCAGAGAAAATTTAAATTCTTTACACCGAAGGATTTAGCGTTTTGCGCTTTTTCGGATGGAAAATTTTAAATATTATTTCAGCCATTTTGCTTACTCTTGAAATACGAGGCGACAGTTGTGGTAAATCCGACGTATGGCTTATGTGAACAACTATTACACCCAGTGGCTGGAATAATGTTTTCCTACTTGGAACTGGTGCATAGTACATCACTGAAATGGTACGCGGAATTTTCAACAATAAAATAGAAAATCCATCAAATTGAAAATCCGCACGTGTGAATTTGAAACGCAGTGTGCACCACCACCTCTTCAAGTAAAACCGGCAGAATATGAAATATAAAAATATATTTTATACATTTTTTGATTTTCTTTCATTTTACCTTTTTGTGAGTCTATCATCCAAAGAGGATTGGAATATTGAATTGTTTGCATATTGTGCAAAGGCTCATAAAACATCAAACCTCACAATCGAACCGAATTGAACTGAACATGAAAATACTTGCCACCTCTTCTATAAACATGCTTATAATATATGTAGCGGCACGGAAAATAGTTTCCACCCATAGCCAGTGCTATTGTGAATTGTAGGAAATATATCTTTCTGCTCTAATGTATAGACAGTTCAAAAACGCTTCCAGTGCCATTGTGAACATTGCGCCATTTTTTGATGTGGGTACGCGCATCGCTCGCTTCTTTGTGCAACAAAACACCTGGCATATTTATCGATGTTTCACGCCACGCAAATGGCAAAAAAAAGAAACACTTTGTAACGCTATGCCGGCCGGATATAATTAATCTAGAGCGTGCAGTTGAGGTTCTTCTGGCTGATGGTCTGATTTTTATTTCCGTACCGCGCTATTCGCCACAGTGGTGTGCGTGACGCAAACACAAACTCTTCCTGCGGGCATTCGCATAAACCTGTGCAAACTCGCACTCTCACTCTGCGGATTGGAGCGTAAATAATAACGTGCATTTTTCATTGCTTGCAGAGATCAAGGCATCACCGAGATTTGTACACGTCGACGCCACGAGCTGAAACCACACATATCACATTATTAGAAACAAGTAAGTACAAAGAACCTAACATGGAAATGTTTATGGTGAATTATCGCATATCTCGCAGTTCGAATAGTTCATTTCATTTAATTAATCAACCACATGTTGATCAGTTTTTGATATTGTATATAATTTTATTATCGGTTGCAAGTTATTTGATATTTAATGAGTTTTTATTGCTAAACTAGAAGATCAAATTGATCAAACCCTTGATACATGCCTCATTTCTTGAGACATGTTCAGACTGTTAGAAACAAATGAAAGCACTAACAATAAATTTTCCAATTATTCAGATCCTTGTCTAGTTCATTACTGCTACAAGGGTCACGAATGTGTCCTAGGCACAACGGGAGAAGCTGAATGCATCTGTCAAAGACAATGCCCGCTCACATTCCACAAACGATTAGTGTGCGGTTCAGATGGTCACATCTATCCTAGTCACTGCGAGCTGCACCGCGCCGCATGCCTGACAAGAACCGCCATCTCAGTGCAGCGTGGTGTGCATTGCGTCAAGCATGGTAAGACATAACTAGCAGTTCTATTGACAAACAGTTGTCTGTTTCTTCTTGTAATTACTACAATTCCCCATCAATAGGCAAAGGATGGGCGCCGACAGTGAATGAAGGAATATCGAGCGAGCCATTGACTGAGAGCCAAGATGTCCTCACATCCCAAAGCGAGGCTAGTGACTTTACCACCACCGAGAAACCGTTTGAAAATGAGGAAATTGCGGTGAGTGTTGCGCAATGTGCGAAAATAATATCCAGCTTGTGTGCCAAAATAGAATGACTCTATATAAATAGCTATGGGAATTGAAGCATTGACAATCATCTAACGTAGTACAACGTCTCTGAGGTTGCCTTTTTGAAAAAATTGAGCAACATATAAAGCAGCAGCCGGAAGAGAAACGACCGTACGAAGGAAACGACCGAGCACCAATTGGGAGAAGCGTGAGCCAATCGACGATAAATTCTCAATATGAAAACGAGTCAAATTAAATGCGCTCAGCATTTCTACCCTGACATGCGCCCGACTACGCTCGTTTCTCTTCCACTTTTTCATCTCTCGCACGCGGTTGCGGTACATGTAATTCGATTAATTCGCTAGCTATATCGAGGTAGTTGCGCTTTGCAGACGACTGGCAGTCTCGCGGCGACCTCCAGGAAGCCATCAGGCTTTAATGCTCGATTCCCTGGTGGCTCCGATGCCGAAAATGAAATCGACACGGACACGATGGAGAAGGAAGACGAGATTTACTACGACAAGCAAGAATGCTCCATGCAGGAGTACGAAATTATGAAAGTAGGAAAAGTTTTATTAACTTTTACATCATTCTCTCTTCTCATTCCTTCGCCTTTAAATCGCTTATATTCATTCTCATTTACAATAAAATAAAATAAATAGCCAAGCTGTTTTTTACTAGAATTTATACGAGCAATTCTGTGTTTCAGGATAATTTACTCTTGTACAATCATGCGCGCTTGATGTCTCAGGACAACCACAGTAAAGACTATCTTGTGTCCATCATGTTCTCACATTATGACACCAACAACAATGGAAATCTTGAAACGTCGGAACTTAACGAGGTAGCCAACTCAGATTCGTAGTTTCTAGTGAAAGCAGTTTGTCTTACAAAGCAATCTATCTACTTTTGCAGATCGGTAATCAGGAACATCTGGAATCTCTAAGTAATGGCTGCACACTGGCCAACATGATACAATACGAGGACACCGATCACGACGGCAAGTTGAGCATCAACGAGTTTTACGTTGCTTTCAGCAAGCTCTACAGTAAGTGACTCTTAAAGAAGATAAGCAATAGACAATCACAAAGCACATGCTTACTAGGTGTTTCAGTAGTCTCATTGGACAAGGCGCTGGAGACAAACCACTTGACTGTACGTGTGGGCGACAACGTCGAGATCAAATGCGACGTTACCGGCTCTCCTGTCCCACCCATTGTTTGGCGACGTAATCAACTGGACCTTGCTACGTTGAACGAAGAAGAGGTCCGCGTCTTTGCAGATGGTTCGCTGTATCTCACCCGCATTCAGTTGCAACATGCGGGCAACTACACCTGCCATGCACAACGCAACAAGGACGTCGTACAGACGCACATACTGACCGTACATAGTGAGTCGGGGCTCTTATCATGTTGTCACATAAAATTGAAAACCTTTTTACTTACGTTCGCTTTTCTTGCGCCTTTTTGTGGCCGCCAGCTGTGCCGGAAGTGCACGTCACACCTCGCATACAATCGAAGCGACCCGGAGAGGATGCTACAATGTATTGCCATGTTGCCGGAGAGCCATTTCCCAAGGTAAATTTAGTTTTCCTCGTCTCACATGAGCATACATGCTCTCGCCGCTCCGCTGACGGACAATAAATGACGCGGCACTTGCATTAGGGCGACCACAAAAATGTATTAGCAACTTTATGGCTGCTTTCAATCCACTGACATGTGTTATTATGTGTGCTTAGGTAGAGTGGTTGAAGAACGATGAACCGCTGCATTTGGACAGTCCAAGGAAGTATCAAATTGTTGGAAATGGAACCGCGTTAAAGATTAAAAAAATTGCCTTTGCTGATACAGGAGCATATATGTGTCAAGCTACAAATACAGGTAACCATATTGTTACCTTTACCCTCCTACTTCCTTACTTACTCCTATAAACATAAATTCAATTTCTTTATTGTAAAAAGCGGATAGTGGTTACTACTGTTTCCTAGGGAATGAATTAACTGAAAATGTTCTTGTATTTCATCTCTAATTAAAATAAAGGACCATGTTAAATTAATATAATGATCATGTTGCAGGTGGACTAACAAGGGACATCAGCTCACTGGTAGTCCAGGAACAACCAACTCCAAGTAAGTCAACTTTTCACTGATGGGTATCTTTTGCAGTCGTTGTGCAGCTCGAGTCTAACTCGATTTGACTGTCGAATTTATTCACATCATGTTGTTCTTGTTTGGCCTTCCATGTCGGGCGTAATCAAGTCGTAACCGGTAATAGTAAATAATATGCTAATGAAGAGGCGCGTGTGCTCTGTTCACAGCATCGCCTAACGAGGAGCGGCGCTTCTTTGCTTTCCACGAGTGGGGCGTCTCCGTTTATGAGCCGACCACGTGCCGCCTCTACCACCAGATACAGAGCACGGATATTATCCCCGGCACGCAGGTAAGCTACGAGCACTATTAGAACATAATCGAGACATAAATATGCACGCTATCAGATGGCATGCGAATGTGCGGGAGGGCACTAAACGCTGTTTTGTAATTTGTTTGCCAGGAGTACGTATGCGGAGACAAAGGGGTGCGTTGCACGTGGGGGCGCGCCGTGAACGTCGCCAACCGGTATATCTACGCCACACAGCCAGATAAAGATCGCATTCTTATCATTTCCAAAATTCAAATGGTCGTTGTCGACGTAAGTTGCCAGTTGGATAGCACGCGCCGCATTGGAATTAATGCATGGGTGGCTGTCACTGTTCAGTGTAGTCATTAGCATGAATTATTCGCGATGTTAAAGCTGCACTCGAATGGAGAAGTTAACTTGAATACGATTTGCAGGTTGTCGCCACGGACAAATATCCCGTCGATCTCTATTACGTCCCGCATCTGGATCAAGTCTGGGTATTGAATTGGAGATCGTCGAACAATACTGGCATCAAGACAATACAAGTGAGTGTGTTATCTTCAACTCTCGCCTGATTACCTTCTCTGCTCTCATTTTCTTTTATTTAACCTGTCTTCTTCCTTGTCATTTTTTGCCCCAGTTGGCAACTATTTCTCTGGTTTTATCTACCCTCGAAGACTATCGCTTCTTATCGTTTATGTGTGCAGGTGATTAGGGACGCCGGGCAAAAACGAAAACACCATACCGTACATCCGGAGCCCATTGACGGACAATTCGATCTCGTGAAAGGACTCTTCATTCCGTCGCCCAATCAAGAGCTGTCGCACTATAGCTTCAAGTACGGCTATGTCACGCACACAAATCAACGCGGCCTGTATAAATTGGATCTGGAGAACTTGCGTTATACACGCTCAGTCGACCTCACGCCCTACAACTGTGTACCAGCACAAGTGCAATTTTCCGCATTGTGTGAGTATGCCCATCGCTAATTCCCCAATCTCGTACGCAAACAAGCAAACGATTAATATTAATGGAACGTCGCATTTACACCTCGCGGCAATCTCGCTAATTACACATTAACTCGATCCGAACTTGTTGTAATTTGCCGCACGTACACTTCACACTCTGTTTGCTTGCAGATGGCTTCGTTATAATGCAGTGCCTGGAGCCGGTGACAAGACGCGCATCCGGCCAGCTCCTGCTTGATTATTTAACGGACACCGTTATTGCTACCAAGCCTACTCTGCCGGGAATTCCGTACATCTCGCCCGATTCAAGGAAGCTCGTCACCTTGGACCGCACTGAAAACGGGGCGACGCTAATTGTGCAGGAAATTGCTTGTGAGTTTTCGTTACCCTTGTCCGCTTCTTCCAATCCCATGCGCGCCTTGTTGGCCGCTTATCGCACGGCTTGTTTCTCAACGACACGCGTTCGACTCTAATGTACTAACCGTGAGGACCATTCCGGATTGACTCTTTAATCGCATTGCAGGCAACGGACTTATGTTTTCATTCGACGTTAAGACAACACTCAACATCTCTGATATCACGTTCTATCCAAGCGAGACGACGCATAGCTACGACCTGTATGCGAGCGCACAGGATAAAGAGGACATCCTCTTCCTGAACTTGCTTACCGGCAAAGTGGAGATTATCACCGGCGTCGGGCGGGCTATGAATATTAAATTAGCCAAATGGGGTAATCCTAATCGGCCCATCAGTGGATCAGGTAAATAAACTAGAATTTCTACTGAGTTTCTATTGGGTCCGTAGATATTACTGATATATTCGTACTTAAGCTATTTTGCCATTCCGATTTATATTTGTTTTCTCTGGGAAGCAGTTATCGGAAAATGTAAGTTGTTCCTGTGCGAAAACAATCCCAGCACTTTGGGTGTCCACTAATCGAATAGTTTACAATGTCATCAGCGTCACACTAATGCAATATAAGACGCAAATATTGTTTTAGGTCTGTTTGGACAGTACATGGTGACACCTGCAAACGAAGCATTATTTGTCCTCAACGGGCGTTCGAGGACCGTCAATTGTGAAATTGGCGCTGTCGCGCATCCTAGCACGATCGTCTGGACAAGCTTGAAACTTCATTAGAGCATCCTTTTCGATTAACAGGCACTTAGATAGTTAGATTAACCAAAGAAGCGCGCGCTGTCCACGCCATTGGACGCGCTTAAGTGTGCGGACGGCATTGTATTAAAGAATTTATCAGAATATCGCAGCAACGTCGCCCCGCTGATATCCTATAAGATTTTAGTTTTTTATATGTAACATATTACGTATTGTAAGTTTACACTAAGTAACAACTAAAACGATAGGCTTGTTAAATGCGCGACTTGCGACTCAACAATTTATGATTCGTTTTAAGACTTTATTTCGCTTACCCCTAGATGATTGTTGAGTGTCAAGTGAATAACGTAAATACTATAAATACAGACATAGATAAGTTGTATAAAAATAATAAAAGATGCGACAATTGGTTGCTTATTCTGCCGGAGGTGAGTTTACATCTCACACGTTTGAAATGTTTTCTATTCAATTCAATGAGAAAAAAACTATCGCCTAGAAGTGAACAATTCTAAGAAATTCTCAAAAATAATTAAATTTTTAAGAGATATGTGTGAGAATGTTGACTTACTGATTTTAAATTCTATGCAATTAAATTTAAACTAAATTGTCATACGAGTAAGATGTAAAGTCACTGCCCAGGATAGAAACCTTGAAAACCGATCCCGACTATAAAAATTTATAGTAACAAAAGTATTGATGACGATAAAGTCTAAATTTAAAACAAAATGAATTTTCTACTCGACATTTTATTAAGATGAGATTGTATCAATAAGCGTATTATAATGGGGGATTTACATATTTTTAAAATTGGAACCAGTATCAAAGCTTCTGTATGTAGTTCATGTGATTTTATTTATTCTCAGTTCTATGAGCAAAGTGTTCTACCTTTACGCACTAATATAAGTCAACATTATTACCAGCAGATAAGGTAAGACCGACTAGCGTACTTTTGCGAATCTTGTAAAAACTATCTTCATATCTTCAAGTCTAGTTAACTCTAAACTGTAAATGAGTAGAGCGTTTATCTTTGAGAACGTATCTCTAGCAGAATACTTTAACCCAAATGTTTAAAAAGAAGGAAAAGGTTAATTGTTAATTAAAAGCAATGTCGGCAAGCGGTGATAGGCTGAATTATAGCGTCTCGTAGATCAAAAGTTGTGTTCAGTTCCCAACGCAGTGCCCGAATTTCTCATCTTACTCAAATGAAATATATTAACCATCAATATGCGTAGCAATGTCGTGCGCTCTTCTAAATTATGTCAGAAATGCAATGCGAAGAAAATGTATATTATCACAAACGTAACCGATGATTGTAGCTTTCCTGCTCGATTCTTGTACTCGTTCTTGCCTTTTGCGTGCTTCAATTCTCGCATTCACAATTTACAATAGGTTTATGACAAAACAAGTATTGTTTAAGAAGGATAATGATTGTATAAACATGTCGATTCAGTCAACTACCTAAATTTACTTGATGAGATTTTTATGGGTTTAGGTATGACGGTGCAATATCATTTATACAGAATAAAATATTGAAATATATTGTGAATGATTTTGTGATTACCTCAGTGTTTACTTGTTTTCTAAGCCCAAAGTTGTTAAATTTGCTAACTAATAATTTGGAATATAGTATTAGTATAGTTGTTATGGAAACTTTGCTTGATCAATAATTGGCGTAAACAGCTTCATCAGTCAATTACCTCCTGTTACTGACATTGAGTGCTTCACACTAATCACTCTCCAGCTGCAAGATGCCCATCATTGTGAAGGACTTCACGTGGACACAAAACGACCACTATATATTTCTTCACGTGCCATTACATGGAGTACCCACTTCTGCAGTTGACTTGTTTACGTCTGAAGACTATTTCAAAGCATCATTTGAGACGTTTTTCTTTGAATGCTTTCCATACGAAAGCATCGATCCTGATGAATCACGTGCAACGATTCAAAGCTGTAAGATCTACTATGACTTGAAAAAGAACTGTCCGGGAACATGGCCCCAGTTAGAAAAAACACTTTCAAAAGAAGAGAAGAAAGGCATTAAAGCAAAAGCAGTTTCAGATACCCAGAAGAAATTAACAAAAGAACACGAAGCTAAGAAACAACAGTACTATCAAATGAAACGAGATGCTGTGTCTATGGCTGTTGAACAAGATGGCCAACGAAGAAAATTGATAGAGGAAATTAAAGAACAGGAAAAGTTAAATGCTTTGGGAAATATTGAGGAATTGCGCAGAGGAACAAAGACAAAAACCTCAAAGAAACATTACAAAATAATATATCAAAGTATTGATAGTTCAAAAGAGGTTCCAGCTATACCTATGCCCAGAAGTTGTAGTAGAGACCAAAGTGTCGTTGAAGTTGAATTTACTCCTAGAGCACTACCAACACCTAGTAGAGAAAGTAGGGAACCCGAAGAATTAGAATGGTTACAAAATCAAGCAAAAGCACGTAGAAGCGCAGGTTTCCATAGTGAAGACCTTCGTACTGAAGAGAAAAACCCAAATTACATCCTATCGAAAGGCAAACAATTCTTGGAACATAAAAACTACTTGGCGGCCGTTAGTGCATTCACATTTGGAATTGAACTCTCTCCGAAATTAGTAGATTGGTACATTATGAGGTCACGGGCGCATTTCGAAATCGGTAAGTATAGAACTCAATTAATATTCAATAAAGTTATAATTGCTGCATAATGAAATTAATTGAGATTTGTTTATTATTGCAATAGGTAATTATCATAAGTGCGTTCATGACTGCTCCACTGCAATTGATATTATGAAGCCAGAAGTTTATGCAAACTTGTCGGAGCGAGTTGAATGTATTCATCGGCGAGGTATAGGTCTATTCAAATTGGGGTTGCGGAGAGAAGCTGCGGATGAAGTGAAGGCGGCTATTAAATTGCAACCGTCGTCGGAATTAACTCGAGATCTCTACGAAATTTTAGATAGTTCAGAGTATGTTGAAAAGCCACATGAGTCGATTGGACTTAAAGAGATTGACCACTGATTTGCAAAGTTACAAAATACATTTGGGAATTTAAACCAAAACTTTGTAATTTTCTTGAATAAATAATGATTGTTAAGGAAAGCTTACGTTATGTCGTTACTGTAGAGGAAAATTGCCTTTGATCTGTCAATAAGATTCAAGCTGAAATTGTTCATAATTTAATTATAACTTCAATCAGTATTAAGTATGTGTCAAGCATAGTAATGTCACACATGAATACATGTTTATTAAATTATTTCTCTTTATTTTATTGCATATAATGACTTCAGTGTATTGTAAAATTGATATTCGTGTAAGAAACTCAATTATTCTTTTTCCAAGTCTCATTCTCTTCTGGATTTTTTAACTGTTTTAGGATGCAAACGTGGCTGCCTTAAATCGAGATGAGATAGGAATGGTATTTTGTAAGAATCATCAACTTTTCATCTGGCACACCGTAATAGCATTCTTCTTGTAGATGTAACAGTGGAAAATAGTAATCTCTGTCAATACGAAGTTAAAGTTGGCATGATTGAATGCACAGAAATCCTCTCGGATTATGATCGGGATTCAAACTTTATGTTTTTGATTGGAGGACATATGGGCTTGATAAAACCAAATTGCTTCAAAAATCTTACTATTATTTATCCAAATATGGTATAAATACTTATAAACTGCTCTTATAAATTAATATTTAATTGATTTTATTTTAGTATCTTCATAATCGACGTGGATTTTGTTTGGTTTCCATCAAATTTCGAAGTCAGATGGATGATATAATTCAACGTAAAGCAAATATAACATTTGACACATACCTTAGCAAGAAAAGTAGTCCAACTGTTTTAAGAGGTACTGCTAAATAACAATCAAAAAGAAGAAGAACCTTTTCTTTATATAAACATTTTCTAGGATATTTTAATAAAGCTGAGTTATCCAAATGTGATAGCATTGATCAAGACCCTCTAAGCCATTGTAAACCAGTTGATTGTCATATGAAGTACCTTGGTACGCGCAATTTCTTCTCACGAATAAGACAAAGATGTCAGAAAGTACCACTCTGTATACTTGATCCTAAAAAAGATATGCCTAACATGGTAATGTATATACCTCACTTAATAGCAAAATACTGCTGCTTGTTATATGCATTCAAATTAATTAGATTTATTCTCCGAGTACTAATAAATGTCGTAATATGGAACGATCTGTAACCAAAGAAGATCTGCAAACTATCGAAGCCGGTAAAGCACAAAAAGCTGAAGAGCTATTGTACTTCTCTAGTGAAAACATAAACTGTCACTTTGGTAAATATAATAATCATACGGGATCGTGTGAATGTCGTCCTGGATGGACATCAGCACCAATTGAAAAGGATAGGACGCCTGCATCAAGTCTGTTTGTATATCACATGTGTAATATTGAGTCTACAGATTGGTATGATACGGATTCCAGGAAGTTGAAGTTGATTTGTCTTGTGGTTGCCGTAAGTAATACTGTGCAAATATTCTGTCAAACATGTTTAAACATGATTTAGGTATGGCTCGTGAGTGTTGCACATGCGCACAATCATTTTTTAGATTTTCTACTCTACTATTTGGTTTACCACATTTGTATTTATGGGTAATATTGTAATTTGATCTGTTTTAGATCTTAGCTGTGTTACTGGCAATGTTTATAATCCTCTTTGCATTCTTGATTGAACTTTGTTACAACTGTATCAAGTCCTTTGAAAATATGACAGAGAACACTACTATTTCTAAGAAATCACCAAAAAAAGTAGCGACGAAAGACAGTCATTCCAATACAGATCAACAAAAGAAGGAAAAGAAGACTAAGCGTAAGAGCAAAAAGATAAAACCCATCAAATCATCTCGATTTCGAAGTCAGACATCTGCATCTCGGGGTCATCATTCTGATACCAGTCGCCATACCAGCAATCGCAGCAGCCGATCGTCATCACCACGAAACAAACACTGATTGCATAGATGCGCCTGCAATTTGTGATGAAACAGAAATAGCAACTAATTATACATTTTGTTTGCAATGCAATTGGACTTTTCCGCACAGAGTTTAGTATAAAGCTCATTCAGCATAAGTAATAATATTTACAATTCATAATTGAACTTTGTATACGTGGACTGGGTGAAACGAACCTAGGAGCATGAATTCGCAATCAATTTATTTGTGCCTCCCACTTAACCAGCGAGCAAATCAAATCGCCCTAAAGCCTTTTAAGCAGGCGAGCGTGCACACGGGCACGACAGATAGCGAGATCCATTAATTCCGCGCAATCCGAGAAAATCCGTCGGTCTTACTTTCGAGTAGTTTATTTCCATATCTACTTGTGACACATTAATACAATGAAAACTAGTGGTTTGGCTTTAGTTCTGGTCATGTTGTGTGTTGAAAAT
Organism: Diploeciton nevermanni; assembly: GCA_027575565.1. NCBI lineage: Eukaryota > Metazoa > Arthropoda > Insecta > Coleoptera > Staphylinidae > Diploeciton > Diploeciton nevermanni. The sequence goes on from JAODIE010004206.1 coordinate 128,593, forward strand.
GCATTCAGCATGCCATTGAATGAAATTCGTGAAACTGTAACAAAAGTCCCATCTCAAGGTAAATTACTCTACAATCTATAAACATTGCTTCTTACAATACTCATCCTTTAGAGTACATTAATTTTTTGAGGTACCAAATCAGTCTAGGATATTACATGAAAAAGAAAGCAACTCACTGGGTACTAACTTTCTCATCTGTAATTTTATTAAGCAACTAATGCAATTTTCAAATTGCAGCCTGATGTCAGCAATGAATTCGCCACAGCGCTGTATCACTATGCCTTGCAATTTCAAATCATCAACCCAGTTAAGTTAGATCATGCTAAAAAGATAATCTGCTTTGAAGATGGCACTTGTATTGATCTTGGCGACCCTGGTGTGCATCCAAAATCTGGGATTCATTTCTAGAACCAAAGTCTTTCGTCTGTACTTAAGATAGTAATAAAGAATTGAAATGTAAATATTTTCTCCTGATTTTAACCTCATAAACAACTTAATCCCATTTGAAATTATCTAGGATAGATGATAAAATGTGATTTAAGGGATTAACTTTTTCAAGATTGATCAGTATTGTAGAGGAAATGAGTAGTGATAGCGATTCATCGTGAACAATTTTTATCTTGAACCAATATACGTCGTTGGTTTTAACTCATTTTGACATTATAACATAATAACCTTGAATCATTTATTGATGTTTTTTTACTTATTTTCATACGTTATTTTTGTTATATTATTTTCAATGCCTTGCATTTTTTAGTACTTTCAATAAGACTATAGCACAGAAATAAAATAAAAAAAAGTAAATGTTAAGTATATTTAACATAATGAAATAAAAAATATTATATTGCATTAAAATAGCTAATAGACATGTTCCAAGTTAAAAATGCAGTTTTTACTTACTTAACATATATATATATAACAAATATTTACGATGATTAATATGAAAATATTATTATGCATCTGAAATAAATATCAAATATGTAAACTAGAAGAAGATACGACTATAAAAAAAAATTGTTGATAAGATCAAACTGAAGTTTAGAACAAGAAATCAATAAATAAATTATGTTTTTCCGTAGAAATATTGATTTTACAAGAGATTCTAGTTTCTTCAAATGTTTTTACAACTGCTTTGCTTCTTAATTTATTTTTTATTTTACGCTATTTCGGTATCACTTATCAAAAATAATAATGATAAAACTGAGATTACAGATAGTAATCAATGTCACTCATGATCTATTCTTAATCTACTTTCTAGACTTTAAATAGTAGTAACAGGATTAAGTCCTCATATGAGATATGAAAATAGTTAAAATTGTTATGGCAAGAACTTACTGTATACAATAGAAATATAAAATATACTAAATCAATCATAATTTTTTATATTTGTCATTAAAATTTTCTGTTAATGTTTTTGTTTTACGTCTGATATTTTTAACATTTTTGCCATAAAATTGCCGTCATATAGTATAAAGAACTTTACACTTCCAACATATGCAATTTAACATTTTTAACTTTAACAAAACAGTAAAAGTAAGACAGTGTAAAAATTTGAGATAAATACACCAGAAATCATTTATTTCCCGTTCTCGAAATATGACAACATAATCCTCTTCTTGATATCAAATGTGCTTAAATTTATTTTTTTAGTTTCTCGTCCGAATAATTTAAAACAACCAAATACATATATATCCAACTATGCGAAATATTTAAATCTGGGATTATTAACAAACTCGTAGATTACAACTATTTACTTCATCTTGGGGTTAAACATGCGCCTGAAAAGTGATTAAAGATGAAAAAATACTAATTCCGGAAAAAACAAATCATCATAACTTGGTGTTAATATTTAATTAAATTTTGTTGAAATCATTGCAAATGATATTCTGATACAGTTGAAGTTTGCAGTGTTGGATGAATCTCTTTAAAACCTCGACAAATGTTTTAGAAACTAAGACTGTTATTAGTCAGAATAACATATACTCCATCATAAATAATATGTTCAAAAATAGTTTACTAACTACACATAATTCTGTATACAACTACCTGGGACTTTCTATATCAATAAATCTTTGTGGATAATTTACATGTGTCATGAAACAATGACTCTGTTTGATTTGGTAGAATAAGAAGTCCTAGAAAGACTTTTACGTGACTTTCTAGACTATCTTAAAAATCTAGACTTTTATTTTCACGTAGGTGAAACTAACTGAAATCAAGGTTTAACTCAGTCAATAAGACATGTATATACATTGATCAAAAACTTGGAAAGAACAAGACTTTTTATCAAAACACAATTAGCAAATAGAAGTAAACCCTATGTTCAATCAATCTATTCTATTTACCTACAAATAATAATCCAACATTCTAAAGATAAGAATGTTAAGTCGTACAGCTAGACTAAAATTGTTGACCCAATTGAGTGTTTATTTATTGCTTTTTAGATCTATGAAAGTAGGAGAAAAAGCAGAAGCTATAGTAAAGTGAAATAAATTTATTCAAAATTCCATTGAGTTGTACAACACCTAATTAATTTTATGCGTTTAATCAATTGGTGTAGATTAGTAAATGTTTTTGATTTTTTATATTCATTTGTAAAATTCTCACATTCAATGTGTGGCTTAATTTGTATTAATACCATATTTGCTCTAAAATTGCATACAACATACGTATTAGCAGATATTTTTGAATTCATTTCAACAATTTGGGTTCTCTATTTTAAAGAGAGAGAGAGATTTCTATTGCATGCAAGAATATAATGTCAGCAATGATTAACAAATAATTAACTGATTGTTTCATTGTGTTTTAAGCATAGCTTGTCTAAAATAAAGCAGGAAGATTATATTCTAGACACATAATTATGCGATATTAACACAGCAATTCTTTTAAAGCAATTTTCAACTTAAATGTTCTGAGTATTGTTAAATGTGGTTACGTAGTGTTTAATATTCATTAAGTTGATAAAATTTCACTACAACACTAAAATTTACCTGAAGAAGAAACTGAAGAAGATAACATCTTGGAAACGCTTTATCAAGTAAATTTTAGTAAGTGTTATAGTGAAATTTCATCAACTTAAAAAGTATTCTAGATTTCTTTTAACACGTTCTGATCGCTCCCGATTTCTGAGGTATGCGCTGCCCGGTAGCTCTTCTCTCCCTCCCATCATTCAACTAATGCAGTCGCGCTGTCGAGAGGAAGAGAGTTGTCTCATGAGCAAACACACTTTGTCCACTGGGGAATCGACTCATCCCGAACGTGTTAAATTATTTAGGTGTTCTGTAAAGTTCAAAAATAAACTACAAAACAACTAGTTTGGTTAGATAAAAGATGATTTATAAAATTAATTGAAGAAAAAAGTACAACACCACCAAGCATAAATCACTGCTCATAATATTTGTACGTAATTTATTTTTATCGTCATTTACAAGTAGTTCGCCTAGGTATACCGCATAATTGCATTAGCAGTAATAATGCATCATATGTACAACAATAAATATCTTATACCTGTTTGTATCACTTGCACATTCATCTTGTCGCAATGATATGTAGACGAATGATAACAAAATATATCACGTGCAAACATACCAAGAGCACCAAATTGTCTAACTATGCACCATAGAATTAGCGTTACATTTCTGCTTGCAAAGTGTCTTCTATCTACCTGTATTCTACCTGTCATCTATTTATATTATTTTATTAGCCAAGTATTAAAACGTGGTTTTGACGCTCTTGGTATTGACATTTGTAATTCAAGTTTAGCTTCTTACAAATAGTATTACTTCTAATTTCTAGCGCACATTTCTCACAATGTCTCAAATAATAATTACTTATAATAAGCAAATAATTTTGTCTAATATTCTATATAAGTATAGTCTGCATAATCTACTTGAATATATTCCTAAGCTTCAGAAGTAGGAGTCTGAATAAACATTATAAATATGAAATATAAAATAACTGTAATTATTCGTTTAATTGCTTTTTTTGTTAAATACAAAGCAACTATAGACATGGCTTCATTTAATTAATAACAAGCAGCGCATTGAAATGCAAAAATGTAATTACCTAGCATAATGAACCGGCAAACAAAACGTATTTCGTGCTAGTTGATTAAGTTGTTTCAGGTGTAATTTAATTAAGTACAATTCATGCATAACATGTGCAAATTTAGCGAAAGAAGCAGAAGACGAATGCATTACAGAACGACTTAAGTTTCTTGATGCGTACTAATTTCATCGACAATGCCTTGAAACAAGTGTACTCTTTTGGGAGATTAATTTCAAGGTTAATGAGAGAAGAAGAGAAGATGAATTATTAAGATTTCATTACGTGCTAATCACATTTGAAGCAGTGGTATCATTCCCATCCATTTGCCGACGCATTTGCAAACAGCAGATTAATCAAAATTGGTCCGCATATTGAAATTACGTTTTTAGACTTTCTCTTCCCGATATAGATAGATAGATTCCTCATTAGTTTTTTTCACTGTCTTCTACATTTCCTTGTGATTGTTGTGGAATTACTAGTCAAGCAAGCTCATTCCGAAAAGGCACCGTGATCGTCCGTCCCACTCAACGAACTTCACCTCGCAAATTATGATATGAGTTGGGAATCAATGAGATTTACGGCGTGCTCGAATATGTCCATTTGCACGCATAATTCAAGGATTATCGCCAGCTGTCCGATGCACTCGATGCAATATCACGCGATGCGATTTCTTTTCGTGCACCTCGTTAATCATCTGCTGTTTAACCAGCTTGTTGTCATTTCTCGCGTTATCATCCTCGTCGAAATTGTCACAGCTGCACTTAAGTACCCATTGGACCGAAGCGGAAATCTCCTTTCCGCCATTGTACTCGGTGGGTGCGTCGTCCGTCCACATGTCTTCACCCAACTCCATAAACTCCGGCAGCAGATCGCCGGTTGACGCGCCGGTTTCCAACTCTGTCGGTACGTCACAGGCAAAGTCCACGCGGACGGTGGTACTCAGCAATGGACGGCAGAGGATGCCAGAAATGGAGCACTTGCCGCAATACTTGGGCCGGTAACGCTTCCGACTGACGCAAGGCCCAAAGCGGAAGTGCACACCGTTGCTCAAACGATGTGTCGCTTTGCATTCGTGTCCCTTCTGGAAATTTCCATCAAATTACAGTAGTGATATTATTCAAACTGAACAAACAAGTTTTTAGCAAATAGTCAACATTAGGACATTAACTGACCCGTAAGTGATGTCGTCGATCTGTTTCCAACGCTTGCATGCTCTCACAATTCCGGGTTTGGCAGAGACGGGTCTCAATCGTTTTCTCACAGCGACCATTCAGATTCGAGCGTCGCTTTGATAAACCAGTTCCACAGTCTGCAGAACACGCTGACCATTTGGTGAATGATGGCTGACAAGATGGCGGCTGTTCCACTGGTAATTGAAATATACATTTGTAATGAATTCGATCTCTATATGGAAAAACTCGTATTTGCATTTCATACCCGCTTGTGAATCACACATCCACTCACGACAGCATTGACCCGGCACGTCGACAAGCCGGGGATGCGTACATGTGGGAGAAATGTGCTCTTGCGGGCATAGCGACGAGCAACCATAAGTTCCGTTCTAGAATCAAAATACACATAATACAGATACGGAGTAGCACAAATTCTTTGATGTGCGTGCTTGATATTAGAATTTCAATCCGATGCCTTCACGCAGAATATTTACATGAACATTAAACTTGATGTTATTGTGAGACTCATGCACAGTATTGTTGAAGAATAACAAACCTGACAGGCGCACTGAGTCCGGCAATCCGGTGAGAATGTCTCGCCGTGCTGATAAGTTTGATGGTCGACGATGCAAGGGTATTCGTCTGTAATAAACGCAGGATATGAGTAACGTTTCCGCTTTGTGGCTTGATGCAAAAAGTTCTTTAGTGCTACAATAAAATGTAGCTTTATCCAAAAATTTTTCTTGCTATTTAAAATAATAAAAATTAAATCGTCTCCCATTTATTCTTATTTCTAATTAAATCTTAAATTGTTACGAATTATCTGGTCAGATTGATTCATTTCTATTTTGTACTCTTTGCGCGTGTCAACAAGGTTTTTATCAAAAAATCAACTTACATTTATTTTAACCCCATAAGGAAAAAGATATGAAAAGATAAAGAATGGAATAGAGATTGAAGTGTCTTCATTGTGCGATTGGGGTGTTGAGAGTATGGGACTTTTAGTAAAGCCATGTCGGAATGGAGCATTAGAAAAGTTGCTATTTGGGTGTCCTATTATGTTTGCCATTGTCATGTACGTGACGCGAATTAAGAGTAAACTAAGCCGTTATTATTGTATATTATAAATATCATACGTATATAGAAAGATTTTTGTTCCACATGTTTGATGGAAAGGAAAACAATATTATTAGATGAAATTCAAGATATATTTTTTAATGTTATGTTAATTTGAAAGACACTTTTACAAATAGAAAACTCTAATTTGTTAATGATATTTGTGGAAACAATACAATACGGTTATGCGTGATTATCTACTGTTAGTTATAGTTTTACTGTTTATGAACAATTCACTGAAATAAAAATGCAATAAAATATTTTATTTCATTTTTTAGATGCAATTATAAAATAACACTACATACTATTACACCTTTTAATGTAATATTTTAGCATTTTCTACCCGTTTATTATATTTTAAAAATAATTCTGCATAATTAAATTATTTAATATTTAAATTATAACTTAACATGTTCAATACTTTAACTAACCTACTCTGAACCACACTAAAATATTTGATTTGCTGATGAACAAATCCCCATATATTTATTTAATTTATTTATATCCAAGTCCAGTTGCGTGACTTAATTCCCTTTAACCAGCCCATTGCAACGTGTTATGTTCCGCACGTATTGCAATATTGCATCACGCGACTATTTTGCAGCGCGATTAGCATGTAGTTTATCATCATATTAAACATAAAGGCAACAGCCTTTACATGCTAACCGCCAGTCTATTCAAAGATGCATGCCATTTCAAAGAGCTGCAAGCCTGGTAGATATCTATTGATAAACTAGGCTTGTTATTAATTCAGCAAATTGCATGAACATCAATTATTATTATTATTATTATTGTAAATAAAGAGACAAAATCATTCAGTAGTAATGACTAAACGATTGAATTTCAAATCAATGTTTAAATTTGATTTTAAAGAGTTTCATTGAAGTTGAATTGGTTGCTAAAATAATGAAGATACTTCCAAAGACATTGTTTATTGATGAAGTTAATTTGTGGTTACCTGTGCTTCGAGTCCGGCATATTCCTTCCGTATCGCCTTCGTGCAGATAGGTACAGACGAGTCCTTTGATCAAGTCACAAGAACGATCATCACTGCAGGGTTCGTTTGCCTGTCGAGGACAAACTTCACATTCATCGCAAATGTCTTTTGTGGGACATGTACAAGGCAAAAGACATTTATCCTGGAAAGTAAGAAAAATTCATTCAGAAAAATTATGACAATTTAATGAATTTATTTTCTAGAAAATAATACACTTGTTAAAAGTTTTATTAGCTAAAAAAATATTCCATAAACTTTGAATCAACCCATAATCGAAAACATAAAGGACAATTGACTGCCAAAGTGAAAGAGGTTTCAGGAAAAGTCAGCAGTAAACTTTTGTCTATATCCTTCCTACAGCTACAGCTTCAACTCTGCTGGAACCAAACAAAAACGAATACAAATCAGGAAAACCTAACCGACGCTACTTGAGCCATCCGTGACAGGAAGAAGCATAGACTCACGAACTTACAGAATTCATGAACAATGCATTGAATAAAAGGAGTTGGAGTTTTAATGAATAAACGAACGATGCGGTTTCTTCGAATCAGGAAACTCCTTTTGTTGGTAAATAACTTGCCACTTTCCATTAAAAAGATTTTTCTAAAGAACTGTTTTTAATTCTTCAAAATCATATGAGAAATGTAGAAATAAAATACGCTTTGCACAGATTCAAATTATTCTGGCAACACAGTTAAAAATAAAGCAAAACATGTAGAGGTTGAATGCGTGCAATAACAAAGGATCTTAGTAATACTGAGTTGAGTTAAATAAGAATAGAGAGGTTATAAAGAACAAGGAATGAGCCGTTGAACTAGACTTAAACCGTTTACATTTGATGTAATCAGCTGTTTTTCCTACTATATTAGAGGAAATTTTGTGGTTTGATAATGTATCTTATTATTTTGATTTAATCTAGTAATAATTAAAAGTTGCTTATAATCAAAATAAAAAAATTAAGAATAAATAAAAAAAGGTGCATATCATCGGGGGCCAAACTCAGACACTATTTTAAAAGGAAAATTGCTTCATGAAAGGTTAAATGTACATGAAAGAAAGATATTAAGAAGAATTCTGGGGCCAGTCAAGGATGGGGAGGAGTATAGGCAAAGATACAATCGTGAATTGTATACCCATATTGACAAGCTCACAGTTGTAATTAGAAAAAGAAGAATATCTTTCTATGGCCATATATTAAGAACACAGTCAGAAAGGTTAACAGCAAGGATAATGTGTTTCCATAAAAGCAGAAAAACGGCAAGTAACTGGATAAAAGAAACAGAATTGGATTTGAGGAATTTAGGTATCAACCATCAAGATATAGAGCAGAGAAAAACTTTGAAAGAAAAATTGAAAATGGCATATTCCTGGAGAAAGTGGCTACGAGACGAGGCACGCCGTGGACGGAAGAACGGAAAGAAAACTATCGACAAAAGATGAAAGAAGCGTGAGCAAGGCGAAAACAAAATTTAGCGTCCAGAAGAACGGTATAATTATAGCTTTGAACGGTGTTATAATTTCGATTGCACATGTATTATAATGAATAACGTAGTCCAAAGGGGTCAAACAGAAAAAAACTGTCTCAAACATACCTCAACATGTTTTAGAGTAGAGTGTTGTATGTTTAAACGTATTGAAATCACCTTCAGATATATTTCTTCCAATTTTGTTTTCTATGTGTCAGAACCTAAATAAAAGAATTTAAAATAAAAATTTAAAACAAAATTCGGCGAATTACAAAGTATGCAAAGTTTACAAAAATTTCTTCTTGGTGCAAATCAGACCAACTCCCAAAACATGCAAAACAAGCCTGATGCATCCAGCAGCGTCCGTCAAAAATTACACGAAACAGATTTCTACCCGTCGGGTATAACCAAACATAAAATTCTCAAGATTATGTATTCAACAAATTTACCTACAGTAGCTATCATTAAGCGGCTACCATCACAATGCGTCTACGATTCTTCTTGAAGACACAGTATTTCTTCGACAATTGTCTTATGGGTCTTATTCCTAATGTCGCATTTTATTATCATGCGCCAAGCGCTAAATTTGTTGAAATGAATTTTGTGTGCTGGCTGTGTTTTCTTGTTGAAGAAGTGCAAGGAATACAAAGTTTCCAACTGTGGTATTGCACCAACCAAGATTGAGTAAATGGTTGAAAGTATAAATAATGTACCGCAATATTTATGCTTGTCGTGGAGAGGTTGACAAGCTTCTGGCATGTAAATTACGCTTCATAATAACGATAGCACTATAATGCCAAATACTGTGTTAGAGTCGAATGTTACCACCGTGTGGGGGTGGCATTCACAGACTGAAAACATATGGTAAACAAGCACAAGAATGAATTCCCTACAGTTTTAATTTGTTTTCAAAAAATATATAGAAAAAAAAAATAATTTATAAGAACAGAATTATATTCCAGCTTTGATTTATTTTATATTGATTGAAAAATTAAGGTTAGTATTAAAATACATATTTTAATCGGTATTTTTCCTTTTAATATCTTATTTAGCTTTGAGTCTACTCATGATATTACCTTAAAGATATTTTCTGTTTAAAGTTATTTCTCTTTCCACCCTCTAAGTATATTCAACACGTTAATGATGTTCATTGCTCTTAATTTTCCTTCTAAAGACAGTGAATAGATAATTAATCTCAACAAAGCCGCCTAATAAAAGCAGAAAATTGCATTAATCCAAAAAAGAAACTGATATAACAATGCTAATGTTTTTTTAAGAAATTTGCAATCCTCAAGCTTACTTATAGAATAGAGATCGGAAACCTGCGGCCCGTTGCAACTTTTTATGCAATCCGCCAAAGCAGTAACATAATTTAAGAAAAAACAATAAACTTATAATATTAGCGTACCGTCGCTAGTGACCTAAATGTGCGCGATAGATAACAATCTATTGTTTTCTTTGTTTTTTTCATGTTTCGTCGATTTATTTCTAATGCTGCACTTGGAGACATAAAGGCTTATTGCTCTGTTAATCATCATATTAGTTTCAATTCTTTGTCTTAGCAATGCTACAGAATGAAACAAAGCAGTGAATTCAACTCATCATTAGACTTTACTTCACTTGTGTAGTGCGTGATCCATCAATTCCGAGAATACCGTATTTGTGTTAGTGAGTAATTCGTAACAGTCCACCCCGTGTCTTAAGCATCTAAAAACCTAGAAAATCTTCAGCCACGCGAAGGTCACTCTGTCCTAGGTCTTTGGAAGTGCAAACCTAGTTAGTTATTTACGTGTTATCGCCGCTTTTGGGCCACTTGCGTGCTGGTGTCGTATATTGACAACAACCACAAAAATGGGTGATGAGAAATGCATATTATTTTTAAATTATTGCTAAAATAATTTATATACAATCGTAGAAAAAATGAATAAATTACTAAAGAAAAAGAAAATTACTGAGGAAAATCACGAATGTAATAAAATTACAATGAAAAGTGGACTTTCGATTATTATTTTTATTAATAATTACAATAAGTAATATGCGTATTCAAAGAATTCAATTTGCCACTACGACACAAAAGTGAATATCAATCAAATCAATTTGAATCTGAATTCAGACAACATATAATTGATTCTTTGCAGAAATCGGTGGAAGCACAAAATTTTTTTTTAATATAAAGAACACAGTTTAAATTACTCAAAACATCCTTACATATTTCAAAATTAATTTCTGAAAATAACAAGCCGTTTACGAAAGGTGAGTTCATTAAAAAAATATGTTTTGGCTGCTGTTAAAGAAATTTGTCCAAGAAAATGTTAAAATTAAAAAAAAAATTGGTTATCTGCTTACACAATAATCACACCAGAATTAATTCGATCAGAATTACTTTTACTTTAATTTTAGTAAAAAACTAAACACTTAAAATTAAAACAAGTTGAAAATTGAATTAATTAATACTTAACATAAAGTAGGTGAGATTGAAAATAGTCTTACGCCAGATGTGCGTAGTGAGTGAACGATATTTCTTGCACAACTCTCCATTGGCCCTGATGTGACGTAATGCTTAATTAAAACCGTTCATTTGCCGCACAGGGAGTAATTAATTAGTTATAGAGGGTTTTGTTAAATTGGATGCTCACGTCGACTAGAGATCACAAGACATTGTCTGAAGATATACTGACTTATTCTAGCAAGAAGATGAGAGAGGAAATAAAACATTCTTAGTTTTATTTCTCTAGTTGCTAGATTTATTACATAAAACGTTAATTAAAAAGATAAGTACCAATATTTTTAATTACATTAATATAAAATATTAAATAAATAGCTAGAAAGTTAATTAGATACATGTCAAATTTAGCAATGATACATTTTAAATTTAAAGAACATAATTATAAATTTACTTTAATTAATCTAGATAATGCAGTTTTAAATTTGTTATTAGTGTTAGTTTTAGATTTGTTATTTGTTACTTTCGTTATTTCTGGAGCGTACTGCAACTGCAACCAGATATCGTACTTGACCCCCACTCTATTATACTGCGCATCAAATATCAGGATTATTAGCAGTTATTGGGACTGAATTCTGTGAGAGCATATTGTATATTGAATATATCTCCAGCAGGATTTAAACCCGTGTTCCTCGAATATTACTTACCGACTGAACTACGGAGCGGAACAGATACAGATTTTATTTCAAAAATGTCCCATAATTATGGCATAATTTAATGATATATGTAAATTATAAATGTAAAGTTGTCAAGACCCTAGCCAGAACTAAGCTTCAGCTTTGAACTTGATAAAGAAACCTGGAATTATAGTTTGATATAGATTCAGTAATAAATGTACGATAAAAATTGTGAAATAATTTTCATGGAAATTTCAAGACTTGTAAGTAATAAATATGCTTATAATTGGCATATCTATTAAATAACTAATATAATTTTATAGTTTTTATATATTACTATTTACTTATTCAAATTAATTCAATTAATAACAAATATTTAAAATAATAATATTTGAGGTGAATGAATTCGCTAATTTTCATCATATAACGTCAACATTACCATACATTTCAGTTTAATTGCATGAACCAACTAAATTATGCATAAATACCTCACTTTATATATAACTTCTATTTAATTAAATATTAAAATAACAATTAAACCCAAAATTTGGCTTCTAGCACAAGTAGTAAAACGACCGCAAGATTCTACAATAAAAATCCTGCGTCTAAGTCTTTTCATTATCCGTCTGTATCCTGCAACCTGTATCCACAGCACGCCGTCGCTGTCTAAAGACCCTAAACACTACAATTTGATAATTCTTGATACCTCATCGCTGTGTTACCCAATCTCGGCGTTTGCTCAAAGCACGTTTGTAATATTAGCATTTAACAAGCCGCGCTCATTTTCCGGGCCTGAATGTTGCTCAACGACGCTGGAAGTTTGTATACGTAGTAAAATGCAAGCAATTACTGCCGGTATTATTTTCAGACATTAGTTTATTACATTAGTAGATATAGTGTGATGCAAAAAGGCGTCAATTGAGGCGTCTACTTGGTGCCGTCTCTGGTGTAAATAGTTGGTGGTGAAAACAGAGATTTAGCGTCGTTGAAAAGACTTACTTGATGGAAAGTAAATCTCCGTGGGCGAATTTCTCGTCTTTTGAATAATCGAGCGCTGTCCGTTAGTGTGATTTCCATTAAACAGGCGAACGTCAAGGCTATGCTCCAGAGCATTTTCACTGAAACACAGAAATCGTATTTACAAACAATTGTTTTGCTTGAAATTGGTGTATTTTAATAGGGTATTATTAATAATTCATGACGCGTTTGATGGCTATTGAAAACTAGCAATGTGGAAAAACGTCAGGAAAAGCATTTTAATTGCAGAAAAAAGTCTAGACAAGATACTTCATACAACAATGCAAATAATATATCATTTGCTTCTTAAATTATGACAAAAAGAGTATAAGAATCTTACCCAAAATAATAATATAGCGATTTATAAATATTTTTTCTAAATTTACATACAAAAATATTTTCCATATTGAAATAATCTACTTATATTGGTGCATTCAACCATTTACATAGAATGAGGTGAGAATATTTTTGATTTTTTCAAAAATAAATATATATATATATATATATGGTACTACAAATATTGCCAACAAATGCAAATTTTAACTTTGAAAATTAATTCTGAAACTAATTAAG
>JAODIE010004206.1:145163-196813 GCA_027575565.1 Diploeciton nevermanni
TGTCTGGAATTAAAAGCAGTCACAATAAGTGACCTACAATTCTGAGGTGAAGAGTAGAGAGAGTAAAGTAGATATTAATCTATTCATTATGTTGATAAAATTTCGCTTAATAGAACGTTTTCGGCATGTTGTCTTCTTAAGTATAAGATTTTCCTTGTTTTATGTAGTTTGTGGATTAGTAGGATTGAGAGGAATGGAAAGGTTGTCTGCTGTTCTTTCTTCTCTATATTCTTCTTTTGCAAACCACCTAATTAAACTGAAGAGGGCAAGTGAATTATAGTAAGTGTTATGGTAAAATGTTTGTCAACATAGTAAATATTAAACACAATACCATTAATTTCTTGTTGCTGCAGCATAGCTGAGAAGAGAGTGTTTGGAACTGGTCTCGAATCAAAACGGTATGAGAAGGTCAAAAAAGTGTATGAAACAATTGTTCAGATGATATTAATATAGAATTTCTGTTATTAAATGTTTATTGTAACAAACTAATCCTCCAGATGATAAAATTAAGTATGATTAAATTGATTCCAAATTAACTCGTTAACAGTTATGGGTAACAAAACTACCTTTTACCTATTTCCATTAATGTTAATTTCATGCATAAACAAGTTTTACGCAATTACCTATTCTTCTAGTTTCATCTCGAAAACAGTTATCAAAACAATTTATAAATTTCCACCGTAATAAATGTCACCAATTTGAAGAAACTATGAGGTATCTCAGTGAGAATTTTAATTGCATTAATATTATATCATGCATGCTAACCAAATTTCCTACAATTCACTTTGTGGCCAGTACAAGACGTTTCCTGACATTGTTATCACATAACATTCTTACAATTTTGATTGCAAATAGCCTTCACTTTCTGTCAAACGTCTAATTCTATTATTGTCTACTAGATTTACTTTATTAGAAGACTAAGTACTAATGCAGTAGAAGCCAAACTCGTTTCATCTTCGCCTCGCCTCGATTTGCGACTTATCAAGTTGGCGACGCTTACCGTGGAAATTTCTTGCCAACTCAATAAATGTTTGAATCGTCTCCGACATGACTGGCGAATCGTATTCCTGAGCGCAATGTTCTTCCCAGCATTTTCATGTATTCTACGAGATCTTGCGCTGCGATTCTCTCAGCAAACATAATTCAACTTTTATCATTTTCACATATTCTATTTCAGCGTATTCACGGCAAGCTTACCTCAGAGTGATTTTTTTCTTCACACATGTTATGCGGCGAAAAAGTTTTAAATTGATTTTCGTTCGTTACATCTTCTTTATTTTGAATCGTCTATGACATTCAGTTTTTATATTGCACTAATATTTATTTTGTTTTTTTGTAGCGATAAAAGTTTTAAAAATATTTATTCCATTGATGAATTACTAATGTTGTAAAGCAATGATGCAAACAGTTAGAAAATTTGTTTCAAGATGGAAATACTTCCAACAGAGAAGTCAAGACTTTCAGACTGAGGGTCGCGACTTATTTTATAAAGTAATTGGTAGCGATTGTAAAAATCTTCTTCAACTACGCATCAACTTTCCAAGTAGATGATAAAATATTCTATAAATGAGTAATGTTTCAATATGGCAGTGCATTTGGAAACTATGTTCGTTTTGCGCAAGGTACTAAAAGTTTCAAATATCTTGCTCTGAATTCATCTCCCATACGAAACCAAGTAAACGTTCATAGTGTAAGGGTGCAATTGAGATACGTAGGATCCGCTTGATACGAGATTCTCTTTTGCATCCGTATTTCGGCATTAGTGTAGTTGTGAGTTTGTGCAGAGAAGACCGCAGAGGCGTAACAAGATGAAGATGTAGATATTTTAATGCTTGTGCTTCTTCTATCACGAGCGCCTTTATGAGCACAGAGGGCACATAAGTTATCACAACGGTATTACAAATGTGGAGCATTTGAATAGGTATTCTGCTGATGTAAGACAAACACTGCAAATCCTAGGATCCCCAAAGGAGCTCCAAAAATGGCACAACAAAACTCATTAACCTGGAATACTCCTTTATAGAAAAAGATAAAGGGTTGGGCTATAATTAGAACAAGTAGAAGAATTATTTTTTAGATCGCCTCGGTAGCACACTAAACAGCGCGCTGGCTAACGAGTCAGTGGGTCACTCCGTTCTTGACAGCATGTTGTAGTGGAAAAGTAAACTGAAAGTATGCATCTTGCCGAACAGAAAAACTGTGCGGCGTCGGTCCATGACCGATGTGGTTGCAGTACCCTCACAAGTCACATACCACGATGCCCTACACCGGAAAATTGCGTTCAAAAGAATTTATAAGATTGATGATAAAAAAATTATTTTAATATGAATGTTAAAAATTAAAATTTATTTTACTGTTTTACAGTTTTATAGATCTGAGGATTAAAGAGATACTTAAATAAATGTATTCATTGGAAGAAATAATGCACGATATTTTCTATATATGACAAATTTAAAATTTTGGTAATAAAAAAAGCAAAAAGTGGTATTAAGTGTATTAAGTATGAAGCCTGCTTCTCACTTCGGAGATCTGAGTTCGATTCCCGGTTGAGGGGGTAGAAAAAAAGCAAAATTTAATAGGTAGTTGACCCCTCTAGAAAAAGACCTTAAAATCTAATTGGATGACAATGGTCCGCAAAATTAGAAAAACCATAATAAATAAATAAACAACATTAAATATTGATTATATAAATAAAACTTACAATATAATGAGAAAACATAAAAATAAAAATACCAATTGAATATTTCGGAACTCAGATTTACTTAAAGTAAGAATTACAATATTTATAAATATAAAATATATAAAAAAATATATATTAATTCTATATAATTAACGCGTTAAAACAAGAATTCAATTTCAGTATATATTTTAAATGATTATTGTAGTTTGATAGATTTAAATTTAGATTGGGATGAGTATAGAGTATGTCTAATACACCAATATGTAATTACAGCTTAAAATATTATTTATCTGATATCATTGCACGTGCTCAACTTAATTAAACTAGATTCCAAGAAATTATATAATAACCTACACGTTCCTGGCTTCACAATTGAAAAAGTAATGAACGAAGGAAAGCAGACCGCGTACTCACGTTGCCTCTAGATTAAAACACTAAATCAGTCGTATTTGTTCAAAAAATAAAAAAAAAATGGTAATGAAATGCGTAAACGCATGCCAAAATCCTAAGTGCCTTTAGTTCAATTTGACTACCCAATCATCCTCAGTCTCGGACCAATGATTAGGACAAAAAAAAATCGCGCATTCAATCCCGGCTCTGGCAAATAACAAAGTAGACTGCGCGGAAGCGAACCAAGAGTAATGCCTTAGTCAATAAAACAACATAAACAAATGCATGTGGAAATTGAAGCGAACAGAGATAGAACGTGCGTGCCAGCGGAAGAATTCTACTGGCATTTAATCATGTTTCTTAAGAAAAGAAATTGAACAAGTTTATTTAAATTCGATTAAAGGTTTTAATAAAAATGTTGTTTTTAAGTACTCGCTTTTTGATTGTTATTTACACAGAAGAGAAGCACGATTTCTATTTATTCTGCATCCATCCAATTCGTTTGTGTTTTCGTTTCATTAATTATAATTTTATTGAAACATCAACATTGCCACTGAAGCATGCAATGACATGAACAAATTTATCTCGATTAAATATGTGAAATAATCCTGTTCACTTCTGTCTATCGCTTTGTAGCTTGTACCAAACGCAACTCCAGTTAATCCCATTATCCCCTATCCCAAAAATAATTTCCTTCTAACGGTTTCAAACGGCAAGGTGTGCACACAGCCATTAATCGTGCAGCAACGCGACACTAAACACTAAAGCACACTCGCAAACTGTCTGCTAGGATGACAGGATAACGCACTATTTCCCAACACCCGGCACCAGATGTATACCGCGCAATGACTCGCATCAACAGACCATTTGCCAGACGTGATAAGGATGTTCCAATTTTGGCTCGGAAAAATCGGACATGTATCGGAAATAAAGTGAACCGAATCACGTCGCTCATTCTGCGACGTTTTACACAATCGAAGCAATTGCACCAGTATTAAGCCGTTTGTGATACGGTGAGCTGTAAGCACGTTACAGTTAGGAAATCAATAGGTTTCTAAAATAGTAGTTTGATTTTGTGTTTCTTTGGTCACTTGGGCACGTTGCAATTGGAATGACATGGTATAACATTTGATTTGTAGGATGTAACATTTATACGGACTTTGATATTTCTATTTGTGACTGTCTGCAATGGTAAATTTGATGAAAACAAATTGAGTTTAGAGCATTGGAGGTTAATGCAGACAAATAATAGATTATATAAACCAGGAAATGACACAATTGATGATGTTAGACGATATGCAATATAAGTTTTCCTATAGGAAGATGAAGAAACACAAGAGGGGGAAATATAAACAGAATATTAGGATATATAGCAATTTTGGATAGTTTCATATAAAACTAAATTTAATTTATGTAATTGACTATTTTAAAATATAAGAGATTTATTCTTGGTGCTACTTTTTACTATTGCTTTCAATGTGTTATACTAGAAAACTGCCATCTGAAGAGATCAACAAATAGGTATTTTAATAAATTAGTAAAATATACTCTACAACTTGCCTAGTAAACGACCTGTTTAAAACTGCTTAAAATAGCTTAGCGCAATCTGTGCATGTGTTCCAGTGCAATATGTGTTTCTCTTCCCAACTTTCTGATTTGCATATATAAATTGAATACTTAATCTAATTTGTAAAATTTTTCAATCTCTATTAAGTTGTCAATTTATCCTACTTGAACCACTGACATTTCTACAATAATTGCTTTCCGTTGTATCGCATCATTTAATCAAATCCAATTGTCAATGCCCAGGAATTGATCGCTTACTTAAACACGCTTTGTGCATTAGCGCTAATTTGCTACCATTTGGCGAATGAAATCAGCGTGTAATTCAAGCATCGCTGATTGTTTATAATAGTCCATTGTCCCTCTAGTCTCTTGTAAACATGCACTTCCATTCATTCAGTTGCTCGCATTTCAATCGCCACCAAAGTGAATTCCACAGGCTAGCCGCTTACCAGCACACAATTATCCACAAGAGATGGCAATCGTATCTGTTTCGAGCATTAAATTGGTTTAACCTAAAAGCCATGATCACATCCAAACCAAGTTTAATTATAGTAGTCCAAGGTGCAATCATTCTCTCTCGGTTTACTTGCTAAATTGTATTGGCATTAATGTTAATATTGAAATTCAGAATACACTCAGTGTAGTGTACTTTTTTCATGAACCAATCTATGTAGCGCTTAGAATCAACTCAATTGCGTTTGCCTGATTCATTTATCTTCACAACGGGGCCAATCTTTGTGCTCCGTTTGTACCACCATTGCTGCTGTCATTCGAGTAATGTGTATATTACATTGAGGCATTGATTGAATTTCCGGGATTATAGAACAGTGCAACTTTTTTGCATTTTTCCTTTATTGTTGAAGCTTAGCATGATTGGCTGCTACTTTTTAACATGGCTTGCTCGAGTTTCTATCCGATTGTGTGGATAAAACAATGACGTTTGTATCTTGTACAAACGTAGGCGAAGTATAAACAATCTATCTTCATTTTCATACGTGTAAAACGTGTGCACGCAAGCGATTTTATTTATTTCAATGCTAGATAAATTATTGACCGATAGTGTATTAAAATCTGCCTAAAAATATTCTGGAAAACGAGTTTTATAAATACTTTTTACTAGTACGATCAACAACAATCATTGAATATAATGCAATTGAATATTTATTCAGCTTGGTATAATATTTACAAAATGGCAGTATTAATCATGCGTAAAGACATATTTCCATGTACTGTACATAAAACTCAGCAAAAGTTTAAACACATTAAGTAAATAATAGTTTTATGCTGAATGGAGATGAATAATGGTGCACATTTAACGTGACATTTTCATGCAAATTATGTTGCGTTGAAGTTGTGTGAGATACACAGTGCAACAAAAAGTGTTGCATGTAAAAACAGAAATAAATACCAGTCTCTTTATTTTCATAGCATACACCAGGCAGAAGTTTTAAAATTCTAATCCTGGCAACAAGAGCCAGACGCGCACTTTTATTTTTTGCGCCTCGCATTCATACATGAACACTTTTTCTACTCCCTATTGGGAAATAAAGGATGGGCAAAATGTGCGCTGATGTACGGAAGCGTATTTGGGTATTATTTATACATATTATACATAATGTATATTGTGAGAGTAGAAAGTGGAAAACAGTGCGTAGAAAACCAACACCACAATCTTTTGAGATGCGTATGCTTTTAGTAATGACAACAATGCATTGGATTAAAATGAATATAAACATCAGAAGTATCGTAGTAACAAAAAGTTACGAAAAAATATTGTTGAATTTACGTGAACACCTTCTCTAGAACTGTCAAAAATACTCTGCGCATGCGCATGTGTGAACATGTTCAAACATTCAGAGTATTGTTGAGTGCAATTACGTGTATAGTTAGATACCTAAGCTATTTTTATAAAGTTATTTAAACCTTATTATAATCGTACTTGATCCTAATAGAATCTTTAATCTACTGTAATAACTTAACATTCAGTTATTAAATCAAATTATCAATAACCAGTAATTTATTGTTTGCTATTTTATTTTTTGCATGTTCTACTTATTTAAAAAAGGAGAAATGTGCAAAATGTGCCTTAATATACGCAGCGCATTTGTGTATTGTTTCCTAATACATAACGTATATTTTGAGAGTAGAAAGTGGAAAACAGTGCGTGGAAAACCAATACCACAACGGGATCCGTCTGCTATCAGTAAAGGCAGCAACGCATTGAATTAAGACCTTGCATGAATATAAACAACAGAGGTATTGTAGTAAGAAAGAGTTGCAAAAAATGTATTCTTGTTAAATAAATACCCTGTTGTTAATGACATTGATAAATTTAAGATAATAAATCCAAAAATTTATTTAAAATAGTATTTCTAAAATAAAAACATTTTTTAATTCTTTTTCATATTGCGACATTCAGTAGACTTCTAAAACAAAATAGCAAAAAACAAGTGACAAAATGTACAATGTGAATATGTGGATTGTGGCATAAGAAATCGACAGCATAAATCTTCATACATTCAAATAGGCAGCAAAGGTTTCTATTTCGTACAAAACGGCTTTGTCTCAACATGCCCGAAAGCATTTATTGCGTCTATACCTTTTTCCTTTTGTTGCATATTTTACATATACTCACGCAGCTGTTTGACGCTTTTGCTTTATTTGCTACAACAAATCTAATTTTCATGGGTAAATATAAGAATGGTGAATGCGCCGGGTTCTATTGTTTCTTGTTCGATACCTATTTTCTCTTCGTCAACTCTTAGCGCATTATTTGTGTACTATTGTATGCGCCAGATTGCTTATTCTTGTAGATGGATGTAATTCTTTGCATTATGACGTGTCTGGTGTTTTGTTGCGTGCTAAACTTTGTTATTAGCTAAGGATTGCAACGTATAAACAGCATTCGGACGGAGATTTCAATTAAAGCGAGAAGTTTGTTAGATTGCGCTAAGCTGGCTGGATGGTTGTGCATGATGCGTGAAAATCTCTTGTCAGGAATGTGTTAAGCCAAGCAAGGAATGTGGCAACTTAGATATAAGAGAAGTTAATTACAAAAGTTTAGTAGATAATTTAGACTTTTAAAAACTGCATTCAAACTAATTAAAAGTTTTTGCAAATGATTAATAAATATTGGTTTATAATTTATTTTTAGGCATAATACTTAAAACAATGTAATAAATTTTTTGATTATTAGAAAATAACATATCAACAAAATTTAAACTTACACAACTCACAAAATCATAAATTCACAAACCTGACAAATATCAATCTCACAATAGAAGACATAGATTTATTAAACAAAGATCTAA
Organism: Diploeciton nevermanni; assembly: GCA_027575565.1. Lineage (NCBI taxonomy): Eukaryota > Metazoa > Arthropoda > Insecta > Coleoptera > Staphylinidae > Diploeciton > Diploeciton nevermanni. Next base: position 153,111 of record JAODIE010004206.1, read on the forward strand.
AATATAATATAGAAAATAACTTCAGTAACAAAATAGAAAACATAATCACATATCAAAATAACAAAATCCTTTAAACCTGCACAAATCCAGCGGTATTTACAAATTAAGTTGCAACTCCTGTCCATCCATCTACATAGGAAAAATCAATAGAAATTTTCAAATCAAGTACAAAGAACACATGCGCGCACTCAAAGATCCCCAAACGTATTATTCTCCTTTTGCCAACCACTTAATTAAATATTCACATGCAGGTAACAACATAGTATAAGTACAGCACTAACAATATTAAAAACAGACAATAGGCATTTAGATATTAAAGAAAACCTTCAGAGCTACAAACATAAACTAAATAACCCAAAACTTCTTAATGAGCACACCCAGTCACATTTCCAGACAATCTTTAAACCCTTAAGACTAATCACATAATCCCTAAAATACCCATCCTCAATAGAAGAAACAGCCGACCATCCTCCACTCAATAATACTAACTTAAACAATATATAAATCGCAAACTTCCACAATTTCAATCATACCGAAGAAGGCAATATGCCGAAAACTTTTTACCTAAAAACAAAAAGTAAGTGTTATAGTGCAGTTTTTCAACATAATGAATCTTAAACACTTCGTCACCACACTCAACAATACTCTGAAAATATTTTAAGAAACGTGCGAAAATGATTGAAATTAAATTTAGGTCCATAATAATAATTTATTTTGATATTACTTATAGATTTATTATTTTTAGTTTATGATTAATTCTGATTATGCATTTCGCATTTTTCATTGATTATTTATCAACTGCGCTTGAATTTCATCGTACATGTTAAAATATTTTAGCTTAGAAAAAACAAATATGCGGCAAGTATTTTACATTACAATGCAATTGTGACGACATATATAAATGCAATCTGGTTATCGTATCCTTAATGCATTCGCAATTTATTTTATGCGCGTTATTTCTGCCGACATATTATATTGATATTTAAACCAAACCTGACCTTATGCAAACTCGAAGAATATTTATTTACTGAAAAATGTAGAAAATATTTCGAGCATTGCACCACTCCAAATAGATATTTCTTTTTAGCAATTAGAGTAATGTTTTCTTTTTTTTTTTTGATTGTTTTTTGCGTTTCTAGGCAACAGTATTGATTAATTTATATTGAAATATTTTTTATTTATATAACTAAATGGGTAATAATTTATTTATTAAAACACTAATATGCATAATAAGCAATTATTAATTTAAAATATATCATATTAAACTAAATAATATTTTATCAAATTGAATTAAAGTTTAATCTATATATACAAAAAATATAAAGAGTCATTTTTAATTTTTTTTAGCACAAACCAAATGGCAGGAAATAAGAAAACCATTGCAAAATTCACTTTAGCAGACTTAAGAACAAGTGGGAAAACACTGTTTTTTATAAGATTTCTGATAACAGGACAAATAATAAAATTGTTTATGAATTTATAATTTTAAAAGCAAAATATTAATTTAAATTGTCCCCTATGTTAAACGTCAATAAACAAAAAAACAAAAACCTTAGAACTAGAAATGCATTCACAAAAAGAGCGTGTTAAGAAGCAATGAGACTGTGAGCCTTATAAAGGAATAAATAAAACGGTAATAAACACTCGAGTAGACAATCATACGAATTTATTATTTCCCACCAATGCTGCACCACTATCACGCACACTACCTCCCAACCAATATCCATCCGACACTTGTTCTTAGATTCAATTTATTTTTCACATTCATTTTCCTCTTCACAACACAAGAACCACGAGTGGCAACAAATGACAATCTCGTAAACACTGACAGCTTATAAATTGAACAGTAAACCAACATGGTTTGTCTATGGTAGACAATTGATAACACTAAAACATCTGTTTGTGTTAAAGCCTCAGAGGTGTAATATGCAGGTCATCAATGTAGTATAACAATGTGCATACATTGTTGCCATTCTAGGTACGCAGTTTTTAATCTGCACAATGTGATATTTTGTGGTAGATTTTCTACCTTCCGCACTATTCTATATTGGTGATGCTGGTAGCTTTGTGGATTACTTATCATATTTCTAAAATTAAACGAGTATTTTTACATCGCTGATTACTGTGGCATTATTCATGCTCATCACACGCATTCCATGCAAACACGCACGCTGCTGTGCATCTCGATATTGTGCAATTTCAATACAATAATTCTCGCTATGGACACTATTAACATGCTTGGATAAATTCATTTATTATGGGCGTAGTCGTGGCAACGCTGGATGTACTTTATTATCACATTAAACGGAATGCTGCATGGGCTGTCTGGACAGCAAGCGATTTGAAGGTTAGAATAGATTATATTATAATCAATCGACAATATCTCACATGTCTCCGATACTTTCACATAATGATAATAATTTCAATAAAGTAAATAGTAATCACAAGTGAATTTAGTTATTGGTAAAGATAGACTTTCTTAGTTGTTTGCACTGCTGGTGCTGTAGGAAGACTTTCCATTCACATTCATTGCTTGTAGAAAGATTATTGCGGAAACAAAGTTATAATAATGTCGCAACCAAATGATATTTATATTTAATTAGAGTTTTGAAACTAAGTATTATTATAATTTCAAATAGTAGGTCACACCACGATGTCGCACACTTTACTCCCTGGAATTGGTTACAAAAGAGTTGAGATTGATGATGATGATAATAATAATTTTAAATGCTAAATAATATAATTGGTGACGAGTAAAACATTTTAAGTTATTTTAGTGTTAGTAACTTCATTTATAAACATTCAAGGTAAACATATGCCACTAATTTGGTAAATTGATTAAATCGATGCGGACTTGTAACTGGTTCGTTTCAGAGCAAACATATTTAAACAACTTCAGGTAGATTTACAACTGATATTTGCTGGTTCCAATAAAAAAAACGTTGTTGCAAAAAACTAGCATTGATATACTACTATAAATATCAATATCACAATATGTATCTTTTTTTTATTTGAATCATGATATTAATCATGGTTTTAGTAATCATTATGATTGTAGTAAACACAAATAGATTTAGTTATTGATGAAGATGTAAATCGTTAGCTATTTGGTGGAAGGATTTAGATGCTGATGTATTTGGTAGGAAACTTACTGCAATATAACAAAATAATCTTGATGATATTGCAATTTCATATTTATAGTTGATTATAATCTCTAATAATTAAACTAACTTCTTTAAATAGAACAATAATTACATCATCATAAAGTTCTTATTACGTTTACAACATTGTGTTATTTTTTCCGTAGTTTGACGTCAAAAACAGCAAACAAATGGAAAAGCCTCAGCGCTAAACGACGATCGATCATACACAAATTACTGCAGGTATTTTCATTTTGACCTACATAATGCCCATTTAGCGTGTATCACTCTATTCGCTTTTTTGGCATAAGTCCACGTGCTACTTGATTGTCACTTGTGTTGGTGTTCTTTTGCAATTGCCAATCTTGCCATTCAGTCAAGCACCAAAAAAAAAAAGACAGTTTTAACAGTAGGTATACCAAAATACTGTTATGCTAGCCCCAATTAGTCGAAACCTTATAATCTAATTAAAGTCTATCCCATCTTAATCAAGCTGAAATTTATACATCTTGGACTTTTTACAGCGTTATAAAATTCTTTATGGTTTCTTATTCTTCGCATTACGGTATCATGTCTTTGCTGAATACACAAAGGAATTCTTTTTGAAACTGGATGGTAGAGATAAAGTAAGATAATAAATGAGTAGTAGTCATAACGTTAATTTTTAGGTAAATTTTTTACTACTTTTTGGATTCTATGTGAGGATTAGAAGATGTAGTTATTAAAATTGCTTTATCAAGCAAATTATAAAACTTAGAAGGAAGTTGCAAACTAAATCATTATTAGAATTTTAACCGAAACTAAATAATACAAAAGGCATACGAGCAAATTTATATTGCTAATAGTGTTGCTAACTTTGTCGTAACATGTTAATTGTAAGTACCACTAGTTACGTGAAAATTTAATCAATGCAGAGTTGGAACTAGTTTATTTTAAGACAAACATGTTTCAACAGGTTTCACCATATTTAGATCTGGTATTTGTAGGTTCAAACACAAGAGCTGTAATTAATATGCTTTAATAATATATATTAATGTACTTTAATGTAGATTGATATACTCTTCTTTCGGAAAATATTAATATCACAATGTGTTAATTAATCTCTTAATGGTTTTGTGAGATTCGTCCTCTACTCAAACAAAATATCTAAAAATGTTTATATAGTATTAGGATAACTCCACATAAATGTTAATATATTTTGCAGAAAACTATGCATATTTGTATAGTTGCATATAGTAACAATAAATCAGAGTAAAAATTGTAGTAGTGCAATTTCGATTACGTTGCTTTAAATTGCTTTGTCCTTCAATGTTAACTTTGAAACTTTTATTATTCCAGCCCCATATAAGATTACACATCTTATTTTTTATTTCATAATGTTTCGTTGCATTTTTGCAATATACTTTACATGTGAAAATGATTCCTTTGCTGTACGCGTGCGATAAAAAACTAAATTGTATGTAAACGAGCCTAAATATAAGAAAAATGTACTTTGGCACGCACAAAAAGGCAAAAAACTGCATAAACCGATATCAAAACGTCCACCGTATAAAATTTTCGCTATAATAGCAAACTTTCCACATCGCTCCACCATCAACGCCAAAAGACTCAATGCAGACGTAACTAAGTAGAATAAACTTTTATAATTTTTTCTTTCATCCTTGATGCAAATTGGTTTTTTTGCTGCGACGATAAATCACGAAATTACACCTTGTCGCTGCATAACCGCAAATTTCTTTAATAAATGCACGCCGGAGACGTGTAAGAGCCTTGTGAATTGCCAGTGACGCTATGCAAAGATTCTCTGTGCCTATAAAGTATTATAGATTCCATAATCGAAAAGGAAAACTTCTTTTTGTGTGCTCGGGCATTGTTCAATGATGCGTAGATGTGACGCTGGGAACGCTAACCTCAAAATGCATGTAAAACGAAACTTTCCATCAGGATCGACAACGGAAAATAAATAACGCCGCTGCGTGAATGTAAGGAAATTATTTTTGCTGCGGCAAATGTGCCTATAACGGAGAATATTTTTTCTGTCATCGATATAATTAAGTTATAAAAATAAATTCATTTCATGAGATATCAATATTTCACTTTGTCGATGAAAATAATTCAGTTTCCAGAGATTTTACTCCATTAAAATTAATGCAGATGTACAACTATTTTTAGGTTGAAATTTAAATAAATTGGCAGATGAACTCTAACTAATTATATTGTAGTAAATATAAGTGCTGTATTAATTAAATAAAAACAAAACACAATAGAAATTTAGCTGTATAAAAGTAAATTTGAAAAATTAAAGTCACCATTATCGACAAAATGAAAGACGTGCATGTAAAAACAAATTAATTAACATCTCATGTTGCTTTTAAAAGCAAATGCATGCTTTGTTCAAACTGCTAACTAATAGAGACTTGTCGATGAGACAAAATAATCAACAAATTGCCACCATTAGAGGCAATCTGATAATAATTTTATACGCATTATTAAATACAACACAAGTCATTTGGCAACACTGTCTCTCCAAGGTCTAAAGTGAAACTAAACAGCAAAACAGCATTATTTTTCGCATTATTCTAATTTCTTGCCTGTCATGATAACAATAACCTCTAGTAGCTACGCAGGCTGCGGCTGATGGATTCCATCGTTCATAGCGATAACCAAACAATAACTGACGAGTAACAAATGTTAATGTTAGTGATATTGTTAGCATTGAGTCCAATATACAACCTGCGGATTGGATATTACCCCAACGGTAAAAGATATGTGTTTTGTTGAGATGAGTTTTCCATATTAGAATCGTCTCCATTGTTAGCAGACAATGGCGTGCTAACTGCCTTGGCGGTTACCAGTGGTAGCGGCGGTTAAATCGGCGCCGAGCGCCCACTTTATAAGTATGTTCACGAGAAATCAGATCGTAATCCAAAACTAGTCCTATACATTGCGAATTTGGATCTATTGTTGTTCCAGCAATGCTAAAAGTTGTATCCAAGCATCTCTAACATTTCAAATACGTGTCTGCACTTGAATCATAGAGAATTCGTTAAAACTTATGTATGAGTTCAAAAGTCAAACAAAATAATGCAGTATATCCGACGCTTGTAATTGAATTCAACTCGTACGAAGCACACGTGAATGCCGTGAACAATGCAGGTATCTACCTAGATATAGATATCAGGTTTAAGTAAGCATCCGACGAAACACCGGCTGACGTATATGGAAATGTACCAAGCACTAATTAGCATATCATTCGTAGTCGCGCTGTGTGTATTTCATTTGGTATGCGTAATCGCCGCCTGGTAGCTTCCAAAACATATTTTGGAGGCAGTTGTAAGGGTGCCGAATAAAGGATGTTGTTTGGTCTGCAACCACTGTCCGCATATCCGGAAAGAAGCCCAATACGGATTAGAAATGGATTTGTTTTGAGAGGTTAGTGGTTTCAACAATTTTGCATATTTTGAGTTTTATTTTGAGGTGTTTTCTCTTCGTTTAAGCTTGATGTGCTGCGCGCTCGGTTTGCGGTTTGTTGCCGACGGCGCTGTTGGAAATCAGCGCATTGAGAGCCATACCTATAAAATAATATATTAGGAATTCTTTGAAAATTTGTTCATAATTTTATTTAAAAATAAAGAAAATTGAGAGAGTTTTAAGTAAAGCTTAATCAGATGCTTATTCAAAAAATGCTCAAAATTGTCAAAACTCATCAACTGAGTCAAATGCTAGAATGCTTTAAATGTCAAATTTATACGTTAGGTACTTTCTAGAATATTTCTTTAAAATATTCTATTTATATTATATTATAGTTGTTTGCTAATTATTATTTTGCATTGTAATTTTAATAGCTGAAAAAGGCTAGAAGATATGAAATACATTAAGTTCGAGTAGGACAAAAGAAAATCAATTCTGCTGAAACTAAACAATTCAACATAATGAATCTTAAACAATTCGTAACCATACTCAACAATACTTTGAAACTAAATAAATACCTTTATTTATTCAAGTTGCAATTGTTTTTTCCACTTTAAACAAATTTAAATCCACTTATTTTCTAAGCTTAAGTCTTAACTCTTAAAGAAGAGTTTTTTCTCAATCCGTAAATTAATTATATCATCATATTACTACTATCTTTCTTTAATACCAATCTCACATTGGTAATTCATGGTTAGCTCTGTACTCATCAGCTGGTGAATGCCAATGGCGTTCCATCATCGTTCGCAAGCACATCGTAACATTAAAATTGGAAAGTAAATTTGTAATCAAAATGAAAAACAAAGCTGCACTTGAATTTGAAGCAATTCACTGCTCCTCACCTTACTTTGAAATGCAGTGATAAATTTATGATTAAAGTGTGTAAATATTTATGTAACGCACCACTTTGCTAAACGACGCTGATTTATGTAAATTTTATCGATGAAATATTATTACATAATAATTTATTTCCATGCATTATTTGATATAGTAATTGATTTGATATGTGTATAGAAAACATAGTTTATCGAAAACTATCGGCATAGAGTAAATGTGGTCTAAGAAATTAAGAGGAATATACAGTCAACTGTCACTTGCTACAACATTTTAATTTTTAATTTAATTTAGAAGTTTCAGAAAATACTTTAAAAAACTATTCACATTTAAGAATGGTAAATTGAATAAAATAGGTAGTAACTCTATAGCAGTGACAGCGAGGTATATATTCTGGAGACACGAGTTCGAATCCTGCTGGCTGTATATTCAATCTCAATAACTGCTAATAATCCTGATAGTTGATAATGTCAAGTACGGTGTTGGTAATTAGCATGGTTGCAGAATGCTCCAAAAGAAGGAAAAACAGGTAGTCACTGTAATAACATTAAAAACAAAAGATAATGAACACTGCAAGCGCCTCTAGTGACGTCTGTTTCTAGTGTTTTATGGCACAATATCCAATGATCATAGTTACGCGCTGGAGATTGTTTGTGTTGTGCTTTCTAATTATTTATAATGTTACTAAGTTTTTAAAATATAATCTTTTTTAACACGAACAGGCCTACCTGAACTACGCAAATACCTGTCTTGCAACCCACCAGCCATCGTAGGCTTCAAATTAATTGTGTTTTTCAAATGTTAACTGTTAATCTGCACAATCTTTTTTTGATATTAAATATATATATATATATTAATAAACTTAAGCAATGTCAACAGAACTTAAAACAAACTGTGATTTACTTTCTACCAACTTCAAGAGTACTGAGCGATATTTTCACTACCGTTTTCTTTTTTACAACCCACTATTTTTTTGCAGGTGGCTAAATAAAAAAAAGCGCGTGTACTTGCTGCTTGCGGCAGGTGAATTAGGCCTGCAGTTTAGAAGATTTAAGAGGAATTTAGCACTAAATACGTTTTGCGCACCGTTTTTAAACCTTCCGTCAACCACCGCTTTTCATTCTTGCCCCTCGTTTTTCCGTCGTCGCGACATACCGTCATTGCCTACTTCCGTCGTTTCTTTCACTAGTTTCACCATTCCAATGCAATGCCAAACGTTTGTGAGGTTTTAATCTGCGTCTTGCGTGCTCGTGAATAAATAATCGACACACACACGTACGGTGGTACCATTTGCTTTCCGCTTACATTCAAACTCTCCGCATTTTCCGCACTCATGAATACTCCATGGGATAAATCTACCTGTATCTCGGTTATAAAATAAAAGTTTCCAGGAAAACTTAAATCAAATGAGATTGCAATTTTACGCAGAGTTAAAAATTGCATATATAAATGATTTACATAGACGCTAGTGTAGTAAGCAAAGAAAAATCAATGTAGAGTTTACAATTATCATTACAACAAGTTTCTCAAAGCGAGTGAAGACGTCTTCTTTATCATCTTTCAGCCAGACTGCTGCTTTACCTTCCAGTTTCCTTCGGCGCTTTGAGTTTTGTGCTTTGCATTGTGTGTGGTTCTCCAACAAGGTAGAGAGAAACGAAACTTTATTAATAAATATATTATGCTGGACCTTGAACAAGTTTTGAGACTTGCCTTGAAGTGTCTTAATTAGAGCAAAGAATAGTAAAGAATGAATTTACATAAAATATATTAAAGAATTGAGCGTTTGCCTAAAAAATGAAATTTTTAACAAAATCTACAATTTTTTTGTATCTTGTTGTAACTTCTGTAAACCCCCAAGATACATCTATCAAAAAAGATGTTAAAAGGAGAAATCTTCGGCCGCGCCAAGTCCTCCCAGCTTGACTGTAAACCACAAAATGGACAAAACTGCTCGAAGCATAGCACAATGTCACTGGAAGATTATTTCCACTTGTATAACACTAGACATAAACGTAATCTTAAAATAAAAGTAATAATATGAGCAATACCATCATTTCTCTCTTTTTGCAAATGAAATACATATGATCAATCTTTAAAGCTATTGCCAACTTTGAGTATGGTTACAAAATAGTTAATATTTATGATGATGATAAAATTTCACTGTAACACTTACTAAAAATTACTTAGTAGAAGTTTTTGGCATATTGCCTTCTTCAGTTTAATTAGATGGTTTGCAAAAGTAAAATACAAAGAAGAAAAAACAAGAAGCCGCAGATCTTTCCCTCAATCGTACCAAATTACAACCTACTTTGAACCAAGAAAGTCTTAAACAAATCTATTTTCTATTAAACACTATTAAATAATTGTACAACCAATATTACAGTCCGACAGATAATTTTAATCATGAGGATTAAACCGAACAAAATCACGCATCTTTCAGCAACGAGATACGCATAGTTACCCGTTTGTCCAGGGTTAATGTTGGCTGGCACTAAATTACATTTAGTTTCTGTTCGTTTAATCCAATACTAGTTTCACCCCAATAATTTGATAATTAAATACACTGGTATATTGTATGTTACTTGTAAAAGTAGTTCGTCAAGTCGTGGAACTTACAAAACAAAGATCAAGACCATAGATTCCTTTGTTGGCAAAATTTTGTCTAGTTTCATAATCAATTCTGTTAAAAATTAATGACTAATTCAGAAACAAACATTGAATATACTTTACAAATTAACAAACTTAATTGTATTAGCTGGGTCCAAAGTAAGAAGTTGTCTCATCGTAGAAGTGACTTAATAAATTCAAATATGAAAACCGTAATTTGATATTTAACATTTTGACAGCAAAGTATAAAACGGTAGGCGAAGAGCAAAATTTATTAATTTCGTTATTAAGTTTGTTGCTAGAGATAGAACGTCATTAAAAGTTAATTCACCACTTCTCTGCTGAGTCTTCTTTACATCTCGCAGCAAACCAAGGAATTATTATTCTTGCGGCTATTATTCTATTTTCATCAAATTTGATAGCGCGCATCAATTGTGCGCCTATTGTCTTCTATGGAGTATTGGCATCTCGCCGCTGTTTTTGAATGAATGTAAATCGATATAAGCGCTTATCAAGCAAGAGTATTCAGTTGTTGCTTGTCTGCTTGACGGTTGTTTCAATGTGCAGGAGCAGCTGCCACTTGTAAATACCAAGTTTACATGCCTAAACATGTTGTGCTAGAGGAACAATACTCGTAGCATGTACTAATTTAGATTACGGCTCTAGTTGAATGAATTACGCCGTTTACGTAGGATGCAAAGTTAAACTTAATGAGAATGAGTGAATTTAAGCAAACTATATTGCAAGTGTATGCGCGATAAGCAGCTACCTGCAAAGCTCACGTGGGACTGTTTCTAATATCCTACTCGGCCGCAATTTCGCCCAAGTCCTTTAATGTTCATTCCTGCGTTCATGTACCACTCAATTCGACGCTTACGCATTGATTGTGTCGTTTCATGTCTCCCATGGCTGGAGATAGTGTAGTGACGTCTTCACTCCCTTTGTCACCACATGTTCATTTCGATGTTTCAGTTTCTCCTTGTAATTTCTCTACGTTTTACCTAGCTCAGTCCGGGTTTTATCTAGGAAGTTGAACCTTTGTGATGTGATTCGCTGTGCGTCTGTGTGCCTGGTACGATTTGAAGCGTACGAGGCGAGTAGAGTCACAGATAACTCAATTAACAATCGAAATTAGTCCGGCGGAAATGGCAAAGTCATGTCTGATTGGCGCGTACAAGCGTAGAAAACTCGCCAACTGCGATTTCCAGCACGATGTCGTGTTTGCACTGCAATTAAGGAATTTCGGCAAGTTGAATTACGGACGTGTGATTGACTGCTACGCCTTGCATTATTGACGTGGTTCGGAATGAGTTGATAGAAGTCATAATTTCCATTTGCTCAAACTTCACAAAGTGATTTTGCCTAAGAAAGAAACTGGAAAATAAAAATACAAGAAAGAAATTATGAAAAATTACTCAGTCTCGAGCGGTGTCCATCTAAATCTCATTTTTTGCAGATTAAGACTCTAAAAATAGTATACTATAAATAATGATCAAAGCATTTACATTTTTTACATAATGCAGGTTCCCCCATTAGTTTATTCAGTAATACAAAATTCAGTAATCCCTTCACGCCATACAAAAAAATATAAAAATGGAATTTATCTTAGAAAGGAAATGCTCCGACTCAAAAAACCGCTTAAGATACACAAAACAAAAAACAAAGCATCAATAAGAAAGAAAAAAAGAAAGATGAAAAAAATTAATTTCCGTCCGAAACTTCCAGGTTTTTTGAGCATCCGGCAATCCTTAAGCCACAAAATTGAGCTCTTCAGCAAATCATTAAAACAGCTGCTCTAAAAATACCAATCTTCAATGAAAATCATTGCAAAATGGCCGTAAAAATATAAACGAAATGAGTTAGAAGCAAAGACGCGGCCCTTCGAAATTGATTTAATTTATCTTAGCAATAAAATCCACAATGATAAAGAATTATGAATGAAAATGAGTGCATTGTTAAAATTTAATTGCAGATGATTCTAGATCATTGCTGATAATTTAAAAATTTCCGCATCAAAATGGATTTATTTAAGCTTTTAATAGTCTTACCCTGGTGGAAGGTTTATTACATTTCGAAGCCTCCATGATGAACGAATCTATGAATTTAGTAACAAAGAACGTCAATTTATTTCAAAGAAAATTATTGTTTGTCTATAAAATAATGTCTACTTTGCATATTAGGTAGATTTTGAAATATAGAAATCTAACAATCAAAACATATCCAAGTTAAATACAATAATATAAATAATACAGCACCTTTCACTTTGCATGTGAACATAGTTGTTAATAAATAATTTAATGCATTGTTGCATAAAGAAATTAAACAAGTTACAAAGTAGTAATTGGACTTGACATAGACATTTGAATTGGTATCAAGCTAGTGAATCGATTTCAGTCTATTGAATTATGAAATATACCATTGCATGTTAGACCGTGTTATCAGCCTTACGAACATGCCATTTTCTTCTCATTTGCACATTGTTGTTAGTGTTGTTCCTTGCGGTGTAATTTAATTTGCTACAAAAGCACATCAAATGCGTCTTTGCAAGGCATTTCGTGTCATATCACATCGTAGTTATCACATTAAAAATAACACTTTAAAGTAAGTTTGAGGAAAGTTTAAGCAGAACACTTACTCCACTTCAGTCAATGCTTCCTTTGCATATGTCCAGATGTATGTTAATTATTTGCTTATCGTACAAAAATGTAAAAATAACAAGTATTTCAATCGTTCATGTTATCCTTACCTATTCAGAGATTCTGCAACAGTTCTAGAAGTTTCCGCAGCGTTAATAAAACTTTTCCAATTTAAAAATTACCGTAATGAGTTGTGTAAGATAAGATTTAAAATTTTAAACTCACAGGATAATAATTCATAAACAGACACTGAAGGCTTAACGCTTAGGCATTTATTATGCGCCGGCGGAGTCGCTCGAGACAGTAAAAGCAGATTATGCCTTATTGCAAATAATTTCCCAAACACTTTTACTCACTGCCAACATCCGAACAAAGCCCAAAGTTACAAGTCTAGCAAAATTATTGTTCGTGATCACCTGAGGACTAGCAAGTAACTAATAGCCGGTGGCAGCACGCAATCAAGGTTGCGGCACGAGGAAACACGCACGACGTAGCGGCGCGAATAGCCTTCACCAGCACCGCATCGACTGCGACAAAGACTGGCGGCGGCGGCTGCAGCGGCAATACCGAGCACAGGCACGTCACTTACCGCCGCCGCTGAGTCTCCCACTCTCGGTTTTACTCGACAAACGCATGCCCGAAGACAGGCCGCATGCCGCAATCCTCTATGTCGCAGCTCGTCCTTTGACGTTTTCCTTCAGATCCGCTTCAGAAAAACTGCGTTGCTTTTCTATTCTGCTATCTGCGATCGTCGCAAGTGTCGAGTATCAAGTAGATGCATGTAAAAAGTAGGCTTTTATGCATTATATTCTCCCTTCGTTATTGAGTATAATGAGGTCATGCTAGGTGAAAATGTTCTTATCACGCCAATTTAAATGCAAGTCCAGGTTGATGATAATGACGTACTTGAAATATTTGTAAATTATAAAAACGCTGGATACAGTAAAACGTTGCCTTAACTTTCGAATAGAGTAAATTTCCTGGGAATAATTTTATTATTTATCATCTTTCCATGAGAATACAATTTTAAATATGTTTAACACATGCATCACTTTGATCAATATAATCAATAAACCGCCGCTGTTGCTCACGCAAGGAAGAATGTAGATTAAATAAACACGTCCGTGAGTACCTGCAATGCCTGCAGGCCTCCACCTGCGGTAAGAGACAAATACCGCGCTAATGAGAGTTCCCCTCGATCTATTTTCACCATTCAGCGCACAGAACCAACACACAACTTTGTTACATTAGCTAAAAGGGCAAAATCGACTATTCGTAATTTGGTTATTTCGTGACTCTTCTCAGAATCCACCCACTTACACATTCAGTTATTAAACTAAACAATTTTGCTGTTTGGCAAACTTCGAACGTAATCTAGCCGCATAATTTTCTGCTCAAGTTGCGCAATCTTCCTAAGATTGTTGTCGTGCAAAGTGGGTGAAACTTTTTCCGTATACGACGGTGCTGACATGTTAGATTCTAGCTTCCCTAGTTCCTTTTTAAGTTTGGCTCGCTTCACCTCCATTTTTTCGACGTTGAGAGTAAACGCTCGCTGCAACTCCTTAGACACATGTAGGTGAATCTCGGCGGAATTAACTTTGTCCGAAATGTAGCATTCGGATGAAGATCCCTCCGAAGAGTTGAATTCCAACGTCGCGCATGCAGATAAATCCATGATCGTGTTACTGTTTTCCTTAAGAAACGCATCACTGGTATTAATAATGACTACAACAGAGTAAAAAAGAACACAGCAGATATTAAGAGTATTTTACGGAGATTACGATATGATGAATGCAAATATTATGCCATGTGATAGATCATGCACAATATGTCGCTTCATACCCTTTGGGTGGTGCTTAGCAGTGACGTCAAACATTTTCTTCAGCCGTCTTATGGCGATAACGACATCCATCAATTTGCCGACATTGCGTTCCAGCACTGCATCTCGGTATCGATTTTCTGGCAACGGATAATGCTTGTCCGCGACGTGAAATCGCAAACTGGATGCATCCACCAACGCTTCGGTCGCCAAGTGCGCATACAAGTGTTGCGATAAATACGGCATGAACGGCGCTAGCGACCTCATACCGACAAGCAAACAGTGCTCCAACATAAAAGTATGCACCACGTTTCGCTCACGTAAACCTCGTTTGGTACTCTCCTAAAAAATCCACACATTTTCTTATTGTATCTAATGATATTTTTTTACACCAAAAAATCCAGCTCTCAAGCTTGCATATTTCAGCAACAAGACATAAAATTCTTATTGCCAAATGAATAAAAAAAAAAAAGGTCTTTCCGCACGTACGGTTCTGAAAGTATAAGGGACGCTCATATTACCAGATAGACGTCGCAAAACTCGTAGTACAAAAACTTCTTCAACGCTGCTGTAGCAACGTGAAAATTATCGCCTCTTAATGCTTCATTAACTTCCGCTAACATGAAATTCAATCGGCTCAAGATCCATTTATCCATAACCCCAACATCTTGTTCAAGCTCCCATGCGACGGGTGAGCGATGTCGCCGATCTGTTTTCGGAAACTGCGCCTTTGAATCCATGGCCAGGGCGGTGCGCCACTTTAAGGTAAACTTTGTAGCTTGCCACAACTTGTTACCAAAGAACTTGTTAGTTTTGCATTCTTGTACATCAAAGTTGACGAAGTGATCTGTAATTAATGTCCATTTAATTTAATCATATTACACCCCTGTTGCAAACTAATCATTAAAATATTAACAAATTTCATTGAATATTAATCTCAACATAAAGATATTACTAAAGTTGTAAGCCAAGCCACAAAATAAGCATGTTAAGACAAAGTTTTAAATTTAATAGTATCCGAAACTTCTGAAAGCTTTACTTTTAAAATTGTAGGAGCAAAGCGTGAATCTCAATGCATCGACGCCACACTCGTGTATCCCATCGGGAAACATCTTTCGCTGGCCCTTGATGGCCTTTTGAGCGTCCTCAGCAGACAACAAGCCCTGATTTCTCGCCCTACTCGTGGCCGCCTCTAAATCTTTCAAAGTGCGACCTTCGATGATGTCCTCTGGGGCGACAACGTTGCCTAAACTCTTAGACATTTTCTTCCCATGTGCATCACACACAACACCATGCAATAAAACCTTTTTGAAAGGAACACTCCCGCTGAGATATGTGCATAGCATCGCCATGCGCGCCACCCAAAAGAAGAGGATGTCGTGTCCGGTTTCCATCACGTTAAGCGGATACCGTGTGTGCGAACTCTCCGCTGGCCAATCGAAAACACTCAGCGGAAGCAAGGCCGATGAGAACCAAGTATCTAGAACGTCATCGACTTGTTTGACCTGACACTGCTCGGATGTAACTTTAGATAAACTCTGAAGAGCTTCCTCCATACTCCTGGCAATCAAAGTATGAGATTTTCCGCTTGATTCTGTCGCCCGGTATGCGGGAATACGATGCCCCCACCACAATTGCCGGGAAATACACCAAGGACTAAAAACAATCATTTTTACTAAACATGATACAGGCCTTCGCTATCTGCCATTGTTACCGGATATTCTCCAACCAAGTAGCCCAAGTTTTCTCAAACTGTTTCGGTTCGATACTAATCTTACGCCTCTCGACATTCTCGAGCGCAATCTGAGCCATCTTCCTGCAATCAATGAACCATTGTGGTTTCATTAAAAGTTCCACAATATCCTTAGATCTGCCACATATCGGTAGACTCATTGCATGCTCCTTTCTTGCTCTCAAAAGACCTAAGGATTGAAGTGCACTTAAAACTTTTTCCTTTGCATCAAAACGATCCAGCTGATTAAACTCCCCGCAATTAATCATTCGACCTTGTTCGTCCATGACAGTAACCATAGGAAGCTGATGCCGCTTCCCCACTTCAAAATCAACAGTATTGTGCGCTGGTGTGACTTTCACAATACCAGTGCCAAAATTGGGATCAACGAATTCATCGGCGATGATTGGAAGCAAACTGTTACGGAACGGATGCACCGCATGCTTGCCAATTAGGTGCGCGTGCCGTGAGTCGTTAGGGTGCACGGCAAGGGCAACATCTCCCAGCATTGTTTCAGGTCTGGTAGTAGCGACCACTGCCTCCTGCTTGGAATCTTCCGATAATTGATACGCAAATTCGGTCAGGAGCCCAAATTCCACCGAGTTTTCACGACCGGGGAGGGTAATTTGCGTGGGTCCAGATATTTCCAAATATTCCACTTCAATGTCTGATATAGCAGACTGTAAGCCACATGACCAGTTAACTAGCGCATCGTCTTCATAAATCAAACCATCTTTGTGAAGTTTCAGGAAAGCTTCAACAACCGCCCTAGCTCGTTGCTTGTCCATTGTAAAGAATTCCTGTCCCCAGTTGATAGATACACCCAATCGACGCAATTGGTCGCCTGTGTGATATATACGAAAGAAGTTAAACAGGAACAGAAGTTATTTATTTATCAAATATTCCTATGATTTTGACAAACACAATTCACTCCTTGCTCACGTGTATGTTGAACTAGTGTAGACGCAAAAAAAGAACTCAAAAAATTGCATAGTTTTGCCCCATTTTGTTTGGAAATTAAACTGATTGATTGTGATAGGAATAGTAAACGTATGGCAAAATAAATAAAAACAAATGAGTAGGCTTGAGTGTTTGCGAAAATATAATTTTAAAATGCAGGAAAAGAGTGACGTTAACGTGAGCAGGCATTTAAAGTGAACAAGATTACAAATGAGCGAAAAGTGTTTTTCCGCGAGTGCCAGCCAGGATCATCTATCAATCGACTAAGTACTTCGCGTAGACGCGCTCGGCGAATGTACTGCAGTAATGCGTATTACCGATAATATCGGACTTTTCGCTTTTCCATTTCCACACTTGGCGCTCGAATTCATCACGCCCCATGTCATGTCGTGTACGTTGACTGTCAGCCCAAATTTTCTTCTCGACAATCACCTGTGTTGCAATTCCGGCATGATCCATTCCGGGAATCCACAAAGTGTCAATGCCGTTCATCCGATTCCTTTTTGGTCCCAGAATACAGAAAAAAATAGAGGTAATTTATTCCCGACATCGCGGAAAAAAGAAATGAACGTATGCGTACATGCTTGAAATTTTCGTATTGCAAGAAAATTCAGAGTAAATGAGAAAAAATAAAATTTGGTTCAAATTTAATCGATTAATAATAGTTAACATTTAAAATTGAGATGGCGCTGAAGCAACTGCTCATAGAACATTTATTCTAAAATAGGTTTAATTCACATGCATTTTCCGCGCAGAGTAGATCCTTCTAAAGTTCTAACGAGACTTGATGAATTGGGTTGTTCTAGTCATTCTAGAAGCCCACGCCCATAGTTGTTACGACTCCGGTGGGCTTTACCTGTCTGATCTCGACTAGAGGAAAGGATCTCTTCTTGCAAGTACCGAATTATAATATACAGCTACGATTTTAAGAAAGTGAGTTGCGACGCTATTTTCATTAAACAATACATTTTCTCTACTTTAAGTGTTTATCCTGTGCCGTCGTACAGTTCAAGTGATAATTTCCTAAAGCACTCTTACGACCACAAATATATGCAGGTCTTGCCTAGAGTAAATAACATACCATTTTATAATAACGTCCTGAATGATAGCAGTGAACGCATGTCCCAAGTGCAAAGTGCCGGTTATGTTTGGCGGCGGCAGTAGCATGGTGAAAAATTGCCGAGGCGTTTTCAACGGAGGTTGAAAAAGCCATTTCTCCAACGGACGTTGTTCCACCTCACTGGGAACATATCCATCGGCAAGTTCGCCTATTGCAAAACAAAAGAACAAAAACATTCGAATCGGATTTAAAAACCTGCAGCAACTGTGCCTTGTGCCATCAAGTCGTAAAAGCGTATCACAATTTATGAGCAAATATTTCTACTCGCGTTCAATAACCTATGATGGCTAATATTAAATGGGTGTTTTTGTATGTTCCCATTTGCGATATTAACTTTTAAAGCAGTGAAGTGAGCACTCTCTGACTTGTACAGAGAGAGACATCTAGTTGTTGAATTCTTACTTACCCTCGATCAGCTGGGTTACGTTGTGGGTGGAATTTGAGCAGCTCGTGCGGATTGTGGTTTGATTTGCATTGTAAACTTTATTTAACGCACAAAACTTACGTTTTTGTAAAAGTCTACTTATATTTTTCACACCGATGTAGTAAGATATCATCTTATTGAGTGTTGGGGTGTTACAACATCGAGAGAACTGCACCTTATTTTATTAAACTTGCTGTAAGATTAATTACATTTGCCTGGTTTTTCTTGAAATAGACTCAAAAACTATTTATTGTAAATACTGTTCCCTCACAGTGTTATCACTTTATATCAATGTTATTGCTGCACAACATTGGAAATTTACGCAATTCGTTTAGTAGTTGCTTCGTTGTTTGGAAGGTTATGTTTTGTAAAAGCATGGACGCAAACAAGCCGCAGACAATTTGAAATTTCTAGATCTAGGAGTTCTAATCGAACCTGCTAGAAATTGTAATAATTAGAAGAAGTAACAGAACATAATAAATACTAAATCTATTATTCATATTACAGAAGTACATTTCATTGGAAATGTTTATAAAAATATACATACGTATATACGTTTTGGATGCATGTTAAAATAGACTAAAGTTATGTACAAGTCCATATTTGATATTAATACACTAATTATTCCTACCTAAGTACAACATAATTACTTTTACGTACATCAGAATAGCGCCATACCTAATTAACAATTCATGTGCAAGTTGTGCACTTCTACCGCTTGAAGAAAATAAGTAACAAGAATAAGAGCCAGCAAAATTAGGTCCGCCTCGTTATATTGAGAAGATTTATTACATTTGTTGTCACTGCGGAAGCTGGGTGAATGTAGTGCAATCATGAGTCGTGCGCTTCGCAGACGAAGTATGTTTCGAACGAGCAAGGAGAATCATTCCATTTCAAGCCCTTGCCGTCACGATTCCACAGCTCCATACAATTTTCCTCCTCGCCATTCTCATATTGAAAGTTGTTTGGTTCTCCTGCATTCCAATTCGTGAAGGTAATAGGTCTGCCAGTTGACATCCAGAAGAAGGAACCTTCCTGAGCCAGATCAGTGCCTGAAGTCCAGAAATGTTCATGACCCAATCCTACGAACAAATAAGTAAATTATATTTTATCTGCTGTTTCACTACTATGTGGAAATTATTGCACGTTTAATAGGCACGTAAATTGGAACTGTTTGGTGTGTACTCATAAATAAGTGAAAATGAAAAGACACTCCTTAACAGTTATTAAGCTGTGCCTGTTTCTCCAAGTGGCTCAATACTATCTCCCAGCTTCACACAGCTCATGTTTATGCATCACTCTGGATTTGACAAGAAACCTGAATAATCAAATCTACGTGCCGCGAACAATTCGACACAACATGTTCAACGACAAATATTTAGTTAGTAGCAAAGTTTCATAACTCAATAATAACTGAGCGTGAGACAGTGTCTGAATACATAGATAAATATTGACGTAACAAGGAATATTTTTACGTTCAAAACATATAAACTGCAATTAGTATTTTCCTTCGTATCAGCTATTTGCCAAATATTACGGAGTTATTGATTTAACTAAGTGATTATATGTTAGTATGAAAGATTTTATTGACCAAATTTGTACCACTTTCTAGACATGGTGTGAGATTCAATCATTCAATCAATCACCGGATTGAACTCAATCAATTTCTTCTTTTATTACGTATTATGAAAGACAAGAGATATGTGGTATTGGAACTGTAAATTGTAAAATTATTCATTCAATCAATTACTGGTCTTTGCTTTATCTGAACCAGTTTGTAAATCAGTTGGCAAGATTTATTGCCTGTAATATTGATTTGCATATTTATATTGTTTGCAGATATATTTGCACTCGTGATTCTTTGATATAAAAATGTTTGATAATATTATTTTAATTGTTTTAAAAATTATCACTTGAAATATAAATGCATGATATTATTTTGAATGTAATGTCAACATTAAAACCTTGCGTTGATTTAATCCGTTACTCATTGGTTATAACATCTGATTCTGATCTTTTTAGTGGATTTAACATGTAAACTTGGTTTCAGAGAAACTAACCTGGTTTTAAAATGCAAATAGTTTTTTGCTCAATATGAAATTCCTAGTCTTTCTTCTTGTTAATAATTTATAATTTAGCACATGTTCTACTAAAGTATAGGCACACAAAGAAAGAATTACTTATTTATGTTTGCGACCTAAACATTTAGAACGCATTGAATTCCGCGGAAGGATACCACTTTAAACTTACAACTAAGCCCATATGAGGTAAACATATGAAACCTAAGCTACTTTTACTTAGCACTTTATGTACTCGTAAATATTTGAGAGCATAATGCAAATTGATGTTGAGTATTATTGTAGAAAAAAGCGAGAATTGTAGTTGAAATTATTTTTAGTTAGTAGCAGAACGGACGTGAAATCAATGAATTAAAGCTGCGATACGAGTCGTTGGCTTTGGTAAGATCCAAGCGCTCGTTTTCGTTGCTTTTTAACTAGAAATAAATCGTGGCTAATAGAGCGTAAAGTCTTTAATATATTGGTGCTGAAGTTTGATGCCTTTTTGTTGAAAAAATAAAAGAATTATGAAAGTTTTGCTTTGCAGCAGCAGGTGCATTTATAATTGCAATCATTTAATTAGTGAAGATAAAGAAAGCTTCTTTTATAAAAAGATCCGATTGAATCATAAATAATTTTAAAATCACGGCAAACCTATTTACCAAAATGGTGAATAGAATCATAGTCATTATTCCGGTATAAATTATATTCATACATGTTTGAGAATTCTTATAATGAAATTTACCATTTTTAATATATCAAATATATGTTAGTTGCGCTGAAGAATTATCTCAATTATTTTGTATGAATACATAACAAATAAACCAATACAACAATTACTCATATAACATATTTATGACTCACGTTCTAGCTCCCATAATTGCAATATCTGATCCCAATTAAATAAAAATTTCAATAAATATCTTACAACTAAAACAGTAAACGGCTCAACTTTCTGGGTTTCTATCACACAACATGTCCGCTCTTAGCGTAAGATTGTGTTCATATTCAGACACTTGAAGTCGACATTAATGCCGAACGTGTTGGCTTGCGCTTGATTTTGAATACGTTTTTGTAAAATGTTCTTGCGCCCAACCGGATTGAAATCCAATTCATCGACGCGACTCGCACCAGCTTTCTAAAATCTTCGCGGCCGTTGGTTTGTCATGTTCGCTTCTCACCTAGGCATTCACCTCTATTCTAACGATGCCAATAAAAATCGAACGTGCTGATTAAAATCGGGAGTAATTAAAGAAATTACAGATGTTGTGACACATGCAGCAGACAAAAAAAGTAAAAGTATTTGCTTTACTCTTAATAGATATTATGGAGAAGAACTGTTACGGATGTTTTTATTAAGAGTTTAGACTTTACTCCAACGTTATATCAATAGAGTTATTGTTATGCTGGTTGTAGTAAATGTCATTCTCGTTGCGCTGTTGATGCAATCCAGTTAATGTTTCTATCAATTACGATTTTTCATTTTGTGCTGATGCAAGTTGTACATGGTGCATATTCGATTTTTGAACTTTCAGCAACTCACCGACTTTTAGAAACTTTTTCAGAGATGGCTAAAGTTTAAATCGCATTAGATGTACGGTTTAACCATCAACACTTTCATTTATAATACTCAAATATATTTTCAACAAACCATTAGAAAAAAATTACTTATTGATTATATAAGCAATAGTTTTAATTCTAATAACTGATTATTTCCAAAAAAATATATTGCTAAAGCTGACGAATGCTTAAATATTAAAATTGTTGTGATCTTTGACATAAAGCCTAAATTAGTAAAACGATGCCGAGCGTATTAACCTTTAATATTTCAAAGCCGTCATACACAAATTAAATTAAGAAATCTCAAAAGATACTAAGAATCCAACATCTTTTTGAGATGTTTTTTTTTTCAAAGCTTGGCATGACATAAATACGCACGGAAGGATGATTTCGAAAAAATGAGAAAGTTGAGCTATCTTTGATTGGTGTGCACGCTAACAAGAAGTGGCATTTTAGTATCAAATGATAAAAACCGATCAGTAAATAACATACAATAGAATCTCTCGACTAATTTATGATGCGTTATAACTAAATGTGTTTTTTTCTTACCAAAATCTTTGATGTATTTTTCTAGGCGGTCATTTTCTTCCTGGGAATTTATACTAGCGAGGTGCATTCCATGAAAGCGGCAATATTGAGTAGCTCTAAAGTAGTTTGCCTAAATCAAAATTGAGTTTTAATGATGAATTAATGAGTTGAAAAATGAGGTTATAGTTTATGGTGTAAGTTGACATTTCAATAATGACATACCTTAAAGAATATTCCTAGGTAATATCGTTTCTCGCCATATTTTAGCAAAGGCATCGTCCATCTATTAGCTGGAAGTTCTTTGGAGTCATCTACACAGTTTGGACAATCTGTAATAAATTAACAAATACGTTAATGGCCCAGTTGACTAATTCTCGTTAGTAATTTTGTGTTCTTCTAAAACATCTAACTGATTTACCTCTGGTTTTCAAATTAGTAAAAGAAGTCGTCGTTGAAATTACCACAAACATTAAAATAGAAACCATTCGTGTATTCAACATTATGTGTAGTGTTCACAAGCAAATTGCTTTCCTCTTAGCTCAACCTTGCAAACTCTTCACAATTTATTACAAACTTTCACATAAGTTCTCCTAATCGATTATCGATGTTAATTCCTAAGCACTGCAGCACAACATTTAATAACCACAATTCAGCGTGGTAACTAATTTACTTTTAGTACACACTTAAGTAAAGTGCGCGTAAAGTCCGAACGAGATCTGTCTGCGGACTGTCCGCATAGCGCATTTCGATACTCGCAAGTTGGAGGATTGCTTTTAAGAGTCAAAAGAGGCGACCTTGTCACCTCAGCGATTCGCGCTCGTTATGTATGCAGACTTGGCAATGCAACCGGCGGAGAAAGTAGTTCTTCTTCTTTACGCCTAAACGATTGCGAGATGCGTATGTATCAGATGGATCTAGCAGGTACATAGGATGCTGCTGATGCAGGCGTTGTAGACCGACAATCATGCAATTGCAGACCATTGTGCGAGTGATATTTTAATTATATCCGAAATGAACGATATAAGAGGAGTAATTAGTTTTTGATTCTTCAGATTGGTACGCGGTAGATTGAATGCGATTCTTTTTTTAAAAAAATGGCGTATACATTACACATAAATTAAAGAAAAACAAATATAATTAATTGTAGTAGTAGAGTGAAATAATAAAATATCAATTACTATCAAAATTAATTTTCAATATTTGTATTTTATATATTAATCTTACGGCAGCAGTATGGCCTTTATTCAAATGAGATTGGATGTTAGAGAATAATTTTTTTTTTCACAATTTAAATGTATATTGTTTTTTTACGTGGATGCTAGAATTATTTAAAAAATAACACTGTAGAAAATCAAATTTTTGACGGCACTTGATTAATCATAATCTGCCAAAGAAACGGTCGAGTGATCAATTTTTTAATTTTAGTTTTGGACCACATTTCGGATGCAATTTGATATATTATGTTATAACGTTTGTAATTATTACAGCCAGTTTATCTAGCTGTTTTTAATAACAATTTGTGACTAGATTCTGAAGAAATGTTTGGAAAAGTAATTTGTTTATCTTTAATGACCCCAAAATTTAAAGTTATCAAAGTGAATTTTTGTACAACTTAACTATAAAGCTGGGCATATGGCTTTTCCAAATGTCATGAATAGTATCAAGCTACAATTAAAATAATTTACATCACTTTATATTTGTTGCAAACTAGTATTAATTTGCATTTTAAAACATAAATACTTACTTATTAAACCCAAGCAATTCTGAACTGATAGGAAGCTTTTTTTTTCATTTGTAATCAAATATATTGTAATGTAAAACATTGTAATGTTCTATTTGATATTGTCAAACAATTTTTAAAACTAGTCTTTCCCAATTACTGTCAGCAAAGTACCACTGCTTTCACTAATAGTAATTTGTTAATTCACACGTATTTGTTGGCCTAACCATGAATTTTCGCCGAAGAAAAGGGCAATTAATTATTAACGAATCATTTACTCGCAACTATGTCGGGGCGTTGTGGAATTATTGATGGATTCATGATCACTAAGCTGCATCATTTATTCCAATGTGATGAATATATTTCCAGCCCAAAAGTTGACAAAATCTGCGGAATCTCCACACAAATGCCATTTCCCTATTTAAATATAATTCTATTATTCTATACTTTTCATCGCTTTTATAGTAACATATTTTTTTACCTTCAATTAATTAAATTGCTTATTATATTGAATTTGGTGTCGATCATATTTTTATAGAATGTATGGAATTATTCTAAGCAACATTAAATTTAAATTAAATTTATTAAATATATTTATTTATTCATAACATTGACTTGGGTTTTAGTTGGTTGATCCTTGAAGAATGAGATGTAAGAATAAGGATGTACCAGTTCTCATTGAACTTTCGATTGGTTATAAAACATGTTGAATAAAATATTTGAAATTAAAACGAAATCAAATTATACTTCTATTAGAACCAATAGATTTTTTTCAGTATTTTAGTCTTACGTAAACAAATTAACATTTCATTTCCATATTGTGCAATAAACAGATATTTTCATTTGTTATCTCATAATTTCTAAATTTATCATAAAATCATATTTATATAATGAACCAGTAACATAATAAAATAATTTATTTTCTTGGTTTCATTGATAGAATATCAAGTAAATCAATATTTCAGCAACTCTAAAAAGTAGTTATACAGTGTAGAAATATTTGTTGCAACAAAGATAGCCAACTTGTCGTCCTTCAAAACGCAAAAAACTAAATAGCCAAGAATTTGAATACTGTATTTGTTAAAACGATACATGGCGAACTCATGTTTATACCTAATTATTTTTTTTATCGATTTTTTAAGAGTTTACATGACAAAATTAGAAAAATTGGTTACAATATTTGCAATGCAATTGATTAATATCACTTCAAAACATTTTTATATTGCATCCACAATATATTAAGTCATTTATGTCCTTAATAAATAATTAGAAAATCAGTTTTACACTTCAAGATCTTAAAGAATTCTGAAATTATTGTTATAACCTTTTCTTGTTAACCGTTTTAATGTTAAGGTATTATTAATTTGTAGCTCATCTTAATCTTCAATGATTTTATAGAATTACAGTTTGACATTTTAAGGTTACAATTGAAATCACTGAAGTGATTGACCTTAAAAGTACAGGTGTTGCACAATTTGACTTCAAAAGAAAGGCTAATTGTGAGTATTAAATTTTAACTGAATTGGATGTTGAAAATTGCATTTTAGGTGTTGAATTAGAAGTGAGTGAATGAAATATGTGATAACATTATTTATAATTTATTAAGGTAAATAATAAATTATTATTTAGAAAATTATTTAGCAAAAAGTACAATTATAAATTATAATTTTGAAACAATCAAAAAAAAATTTCTTAGAATACTTGTTTATCATTTAAAATGCAAAAGATTATTATTATATTGATAAAACTTAACTCTAACACTAACTTTTATTCACTTGGTAAAACGTTTTCGGTATGTTGCCTTCTTCAGTGTAAGAGTCATTATGATTGTTCCTAAAGAAAGCAACATGTCGAAAACATTTTACCAAGTGAATAAAAGTAAGTGTTATAGTGAAATTCTATTAATATAAGGAAACTTTGTAGCCACACTCAACAATACTCTAAACGATTGTTACTTTAAAGTGCAATACAAAATAATCTAAAATAGGATCTTTATAGTCTAAGGATAAACAAATTTTGTCTCAATTGCAAATTAACTTGATAAAGGAAACTAATCAAGACATGTTTTCTATTTCACATAATTTATCAAGCTTTATTTTTTATATTTCAATAAATTATATGAACGCACTAAAATCAATAATTTTGGCATACAAATAAAATTTACTTTAATAGAATTTAAATTATATGTAAAATATTTCAAAGTTTAGAGAATTGAATCGAAATAAATGATCAATCAATGCTATATATTTTTATTTTGTATTTATTAATTATATTTTTATATATATTATTAATTATATATTATATAGACAGATCAATCTTGCTTGATTTCAAAATTATCGTCTCCCTTCGCATAACTTCACGCATAGCTTCTAATCAATCGTTCACTCCCTCTCTTTCATATGCGCGCAAATTGCTGATGAAAACCTTTCTATGTAGTTCCATGCCGGGCACAATCAGCCGGCGTATCTGCTGCCACCGTTGCCGCCACCACTACCGCTACTGCCTGGTAATTTGCTATGAAAATGAATGATATCAATGATACTGGTGTTATAACCGCCGGCACAAATTTATGTGTCTCATTCTGAGACACCCAATACATCTACAATTGCATAATATTTATATTTAATGTGCATCACACCTATGTTTGGCTTGGTGTAATTTGCGCACGACTTTGAAAGCAGCATTTTATCATTCATTGATGGACATGTTTCTCTTCTCACTTCCATAAAAGCACAATTAACGTTGTACATCACCATCAATTCATTTAGATCGTTCAATTCGAATGGATTAATCGAATCGATGTAATCGACGTTAACATTGCGCAATACATTGTGGGTTAAGGCTAAATTCCAATCAACACAGAATATTTATTAGTGTGCAAAGTAAAACTATTTGGATGGGTTTTATGTACATTAAAAGCGGCTTACGTTAGACTATAACTGACGAAAATACTATCGCAATATTAACTAATATTGAACTCAAGGAATTGTAACAAAAAATTAACAATTTAATTAAGAAAGTCAAAAACTCATCAATCTATCAATGCCACTTTATATAATATATAATTGACTGAACTTGAAACCATCACAATCATAAAATCATAAAAAAAGAAATTAAGTTTGAACTTGAACTGAAGCGTTAGATGTAATAATAACTTTATTATGTCTTTAGGTGCAGGATATAGGTTTCCGGGATTAAAAAAATTCACCCAAACCAAGCGATTTCTGTCGGAGTGGTTTGGCACATACGGATAATGTAAAAATTAAGGAATGTTTTAACCGAAGAATAGCCCAGCAATGCCACAAGACGCTGTCAAATGATTGATGTTAATTAAATTAGACGAATAAATGATTTACTTAGTGCTAATTGATCTCTTTTTGTGAAAAATAGGTTTCAACTTCTTGCAGAACTTGGGTTAGATTCCCAAATCCATGAAAATAGGCAAAGCAAACAAAAAGAAAAGTGAACGGATCATTAAATTAATTAATTGTACGATTTGTTAACTGCTAGCAACGAGTTAAAAGAGCACAAAATTTATTTATGATGGAATCTTGGACATTGAACAAATTCCTACTGGCTTGTTTACGAGCTTATAAACTTATAATTAATTAAGCTATACTGAAGATAATCATTATTTCAAAACATTATGAAATCAAAAAGAAACAAGTTGGATATGCGACAAAAGAGAAGATACTAGCAGTTTCTTTCAGTTTTTTAGAGATGGTTCGAAATATCACGAAAGTGACAATGTATTATATAATAATTTTTACGGCTGAATGAGAATTATTTGATAATAAATTAGAGAGATAATTATGGGAAATTTCTTCTCAAATTTATGGTGCAAACCGTTTTCTGTCAATACTTTTTTTTTAAATTGATTTTTAATTCAACTCTAATGTTTTTGTGTCCATTTCTTAGTTTTCTTTCTTCCTAAAAACAAATACTGAAACAACAACATTTTACATGAATAAAATGTAAGTATCAAGGTGAATTTATCTTAATACAGTGAATATCAGACACTTCGTGAACAGACTCAACCGCAATAATTCATATTTTTTCGCTAATCGATTTTTTCTTTTGATTTCCGTTTCTTTACCAAGGTTGTCTTGTTTGATCGCACGTTTTCAAGGCTTCAGAAATTTTTCTCTGAGCGTGTAAAGACCTCAGGGCCCGTTCTTCCGTCCCTTCTACTTTTCTGGGCTTAGGACCGGCTATTTCGATGTGCAATACTTCGCATCTCATCCGCAGGCGGCGGTACAAAATAAAACGCTATCAGATCATACCCGAAATGAGACAATAAGAAAAGAATGCGGGATACAAAACATCAACAGCCTAGTGCATAGAAGAAGGAAGAAGTGGAGCAGGCATGTGGACCATATGCAGCCCAAGTTTCCAGCTAAACAAGCAAAGGAGACAATACCAACCAGCCGAAGAGGACGAAGAAGACCGCCCAAAAGATGAAGAAAATGCTGGACGTCTGGATCAAATAAAGTGTCAGAAAACACAAGCTAACGCCTATCTGTCATTCAAACACAACATGAGAGAAAAAGAAGAAGAGAAAGATTTTTTTGTGAGGTAATATATTATATTGGAAAAGTACGTGTTATAGTTAAGTTTCATCTACATTATGAATATTAACCAGTTCGTAACCACACTCAGGAATACTCCGATATTATTATTATTATTATTATAGCTTTTCTAATCCTGCGGATTATTACCACCCAATTGAGTTTTAAGATCCTTTTCTAGGGGAGTTAGCTCTTTCTTCTTTCTTTCTTTCTTTCTTTCTCCTTAGATGAGAAACAATCTTTTTACTTAATACATCATTTTTTATTGTGATTCCAGTATTATATTGACATAAAATGTTTATATCAAACTAGTTGTATGGAAATTGTTGTACAATTGTTTTCATATATCCAACAATGCTATAAGGCAAGGTGAAATATCTTAACACACAAAAACTGCAAGTGATAAAAATGTTTAATAAATAATTATTACTCTTTTGTTTTTAAATGAATTTGTTTCAATTATTTAAAATTATTAATTAACTGTCAAAAACATGTATTCTTAAAAGACTGTGTTTACTCAGTGTCAGAAATTAGTTTTTTTTTTTTAACGATCAATTAGAGCACCTTTTTATTAAGAATGATTGATTTTAAGAATAGTGTTAAATGACATTGGTTGATTATTTGTTAGCCAACGTAGTTTTACTTCAAATCAACAATCGAGAATGTTTATGAAAAGTCAGAAAGTTTTGACGTATTACGCAAAATTAAGAAATTCTGCAATATTTAACCAGACTGTAAACGCCACATTCGTTAGAAACTGTATCATTGTATCAATTATTAATAAGATGAATTTAGATGAAGCAATAATGGCGACTATTTAAGGTTCTAATGTTTGCGATTAAAGAATCTTATCCTACCTTCCTTTCTATTTCGATATGAATCGGCAAGTACAAGTACGAAGAGGTGTTGCTAATGTCTCGTTAAAGTTGCAGACGTGTTTTCGTTCCTCGAAGATGGAGAATGAGGGCAAAGGAAGGTGAAATGCAGGTAAACCAAGGTATTTAATCTCGGTGAAACCTGGCTGTAAGCTAAAGAAAGAACGAGAGCGCACAAGGAAGTTTTGCAACTTGTGGCAATCGTAAGATGTCGGCCAAGAGTTTGTACTTGACTTGATAAATTTATTAGCGTGGCATATTTCCGAAAATGCGGAGAATAAATTTGGAATTGTGGTTGATTATACGAGCAAAAGTTTTAGATGCACTTAAAGTTTAAAGTGTTTCGAACAAAGTCTACGTTTTGCATATATAAACTTAGATTATAAAACGAGAACAACATGCAAGTTAATGAAATCTAATTTTTTTATTGAAAAACAGTTTGTATTGCTTCAACACAAAAATCTTAAATATACAAATAGTTGTTTGTCGGTTCCGCTTAATTAACTAAAATTAATTCTCAATCTAATAAAATTTCTCTTACAAAAAATTTGCAACTAAAAAAAAAGAATCAAATAACAACTTCTTTTATGCTGTCTATATTTGGTTGGTTTCAATCCAGATAGTTTTTGTTGCTAATTGTAAAAAAGGAAATGTAGAGTCATCAACAGCACAAAATATTCAAGGTTAGATATCGTCAAGACAACAATCTCTTTTTGAACTATTCTGAGAATGTTCAAATTAAATTTAAAACAAGTATAAACATTTATCATATATCTTATATAAATAGATCACATTAGTATTAATTTGATTTATTCGATTTGTTTTTGAGGCTTGATAAAATCATAAACGTGAATAGAATCAGTTCAAGAACAGTTGTTAACATTTTACTTTAAGATAATCATCTAATAACCATTAAAAACATAAACTAAATTTCATTATTTAGACAAATAATAATTATTTTTGCATATTATTAATAATAATAGATAATGCTATAAAATAAATTAAAACCTAATACGCGTACAATAACTTAAAATTCAAATTTTTAATTCAATTAAAGCACGTTTTAAAGGTGCTGACATCATAAATTCCTAGAATACAAGAATGTTGGAAGTTGTTCATTAGAGTAGGTTAAGCAGATTACATAGTTTTATTGATTTTTAACTGGCACTACAAACAGTCAAAGGTATTTATGACTATTCTTTACCGAACTAAACCATTCAGAAGATTACTCATTCTATTCATTATTCTACTTCTTCTCAGAATCTCCACAAACGTAATTAATTAAATCAACGAAGCCATCTTGGTATGTTGATTACACAATCCACATTTCGCAATGCGGTTCACGCCTGTTAGGCATTCAAATTTGCTGGTTTTTCACTTCGGCAAATAAGTATTACAAGTGACGTAATATCAAAGAGTATCTCTTCATGCATGAAGAACTACACAGTAAGTCTATGAGAAGACAGATGCGAGGAAACCTTAACCTACTCAAACTTCTTCGTCCGTGTGCGTGCGGTCAGATATCACAGCATAAACTTGTTGTTGCTAAACTTAACTTCAATTAAATGCTTTCCAACTGCTAATAAAATATTCAAGAATTTCAGTTTTACAGCACCCATGACACAGTAGCAAAATTTTAATTAAGCATAAAGTGATTGTCAATTGTTTATTATAGAAGTTTTTTCATTGTTGGGAAAAGAAAGGAAATTTATTATATATATATATATATATATATATATATAGGTGTATATATATTTGAAATTGATGAAAATATAAGATAAGATAAAAATCTTTAGATATAAAAACTTAAAACACTGACATTGAAATGCTGATGTAATCAATTTGAAAAATGAGCATCGAAAATTGAGATCCCGACCATATGGAGTAAAGTGACGTTTGTAAATTATTATTTATTTATTTAAATGGCTTCCAATACACATTGAGAATAAAAATTAAGATAAATGGCATTGAAATGTTTTAATTCCTAATTTTTTAAATTGGTAAGTATGCTGTTTTTTCTGGCTGAAGAAATGTCGAAATATGAATTAATTAAAATTAAATGAAAGATTTTCATTTAATAGTAGGTATAAGAGAATAAAATACAATTCATTTTAGCGACAAAACGCGTTGCAGAGATTATTTGTGACAACTTGTAGAGAAATAAAGGGAAACCAACATTTGACAGGGTTTTGACAATTTGGATATATTTGTACTACAAATAGAAATAGTTGCAATATTTACTAAATATACTGCATATTATTTGCTAAATTTGAGCTAGTTGCTTACCTGCAGTTTTTAAGTTTACTGGCATGAAAGTTTAGATGCCTGTTTAGAATATACTTGTTTTCTGCTGTGAATTTAAGTTCTAAAAAGATATCTTCTTGATTTCTTATTATTATTTCTTCTATTGTAAAATAGAACACAAAAACTCATAGATATCTGCTTAGTTGAGGACAAATTCACTTTGAAACAAGTAGCTTAATCATGTATGTGATATATATATATATATATATATCAAAGAAAGTTCCCAGCTTAACCGCATTACAAATTCTTAGATAAGCACCGAGATCAAAAAAGAAAGCAACGTGACGGCAAACAAAATATTAGAGAATTACATGTATAATGTACATGTATAATATAATTTTAATTTTAGTTGCAAAGATAACTGATGTATTTACAGGTTTTACTCCGAGCCTTTTAAGCATTTTTATGGATGCCAATTAGGACAAGAATATATTAGAGTAATTATATGGTAAGTAATAAAATTACTTAGTAAAGTACTGACATAACTCTAAGTTGTGAAAAAAAGTTCTGCAATGTATAATAAATTGTAACTTTTTAGGGTAAATAATCCTATAACAAGTTTAAACTTTGACTGTTTAAATAAGCAAATTCAAAGTTTTAACATTTCAGCAAAACTTTTATTACGTTTTTTTGTAGTTATATTATTAAGCAAAAGATAATAATAAACAATATTTTAAACTGCATTTCAAACTTTGTACTCACCATGGAAATTATTTTTTGCTATCAAAGCCTGCGTCGTGACCACCGCTAGCACAACGATGGAAAATCCTAGATACATTCTACTCATCAACATTTTCTCTAGATTCCTTTATATGACCCCTTAATAAATCTTCCTTTTTTATTCACACACGACGCAGCAATTATATACCAATATTGAATGTTTATCAACAAATTGATGAAACCTTTTTGCTCGCCAACTGACAACTAACCGCAACACGTTGGTGCGGACCGCGGACAAACCGAAAATTTAATTTCAATTTGAAGCGCGCGTTATTCTTCCTTCGTTTGGTTGTTCCACGCGCGATTTTCCACTTCTCTTGACTCTTGTGAGTTGTGACCGTGGATGGCGTCCACTGCTACTTTATTACCTCTACACTGGACGCTATTGTTGTGGTGTAAATGCAGAAAGGTAACGATTGGATCACGACCACCAGCTTACTGACATTACATGCGACTGTCGTATGTAAAACGCAAGGTGCGCAAAGCTTGAGGAAGGAGAAACGAGATAAAATAGAATTGCATATGGTTAATTGTAAATTGGCTATGTAATTTGCAATGTTATGTGTCGTGCTGCAAGTGTTGCATTCGTATTATGACAATAAAACATTAATTTTATGAAGTTGTGAAGCAAACACGGTGATAAATGTAGATTCTATTGAATACTTATATATCTGAATATGCTTTCAAATATTACTAGAAATAAACTATAGATTTTCATTGTTGATTGTCAATTGTTGTTACTGTATAGTGACAGACTTGAAGATGTCGTAAGATGGGTTGCATAGCACCATAACAATTTAATGAACTTTGCGCTGCTTTCCAGTCAAATAAAACTATAAATATATCTGAGATGAAAGTGAATCAATGCATGCATAATATCCTCCAACTTTCATTTACCATTTCGTATTTCAATGAAGCCGACGTGACGTTTTAAGCGCGATTCAGGTCGATGAGAGATCAAATTGACCACATTCCGCATGTATTTTCTTCACTTCATCAACAAGCATGACACTTAATCATCAACGAATCACTCTCAAATCACACTGTTCTACAGAGAATTCTCTCAGAGCATAAACAAAATTGAATTTATCAAACACTAATAAGTATAAAACTATTTATTTTAGAATAGTTGAAATTCTTGTTTTTTTTTTCCAGTACGCTCCAACAATAAAAGCAAAAATATATAATGAACGATACAATATTTCATATTAAAGTGATGGTTTTAATTGTCTACTCAAATGCTAATTAATATTTAATGTCTTTCCAAGCGTTAATAATTAATTAACTACCACTGCATTGCGATTGTTGGCCCCTCACAAGAAATTAATTGTCTCTGGAAAAATACAATCCACTGTAATTACCATCCTAAATTTGTCATTATTTACATTAATTACAACACTGGCTTTTACAAAATTAACAACGCTAATGAAAGTAATGATGTAAAATGAAAGTAGATGTGATTTAAATTAA
This sequence comes from Diploeciton nevermanni, assembly GCA_027575565.1. NCBI lineage: Eukaryota > Metazoa > Arthropoda > Insecta > Coleoptera > Staphylinidae > Diploeciton > Diploeciton nevermanni. The sequence goes on from JAODIE010004206.1 coordinate 187,656, forward strand.
TTCGGCGTTTAAGCAACTCATAAAATATTTATATATTATAGCTGCGTCCGCAATGCATATCTTTGTTTGAATATTTATTATTGACAATTTCTCCCACCTGGGATATAATTTATGATGTGGTGCATATGTGCTTTATACTAATTAAGTGACTGCCTCTAGCATGATCCAATTTTCAACTATGCTTGCATTATTGCTGCTGTTGCAGCTTCTGGGCATTTAGAGTCATTACTAGATGCCGGGCGAGATTAATGTGCAAATGCAACGATTGAACCTGCCGTAACATCGAGGAAATTCTATTATTCAATTAGTGCATTATGCCAATGCTCAATTATTATCGACTGGATTGAATTAGTTACTCAAGTAGAAAACATAAGAAATGTGGTGTACATTTTATCACATTATTCGACTATCAGGAAATTGAATAAGCAGCAATTAGCAGTTTAACTTTCTCGGCTTTTCATATTAATTTAACATGGAATGATTACTTCCAATGAAATAAAACTTGTTTGAACATACAAATAGTAGTTAATTATTCGATAATTTCATTAATATGAATAAAATATAAAATAGAAACAGTATAAAATAAGATAATTTATTTTGGTGAATATAAAGTTCAGGTTTTGAGAAAATCAACGTGAAAAAGTTTTATAAATTGCTTAACTATTAATAAACAAATATGCAGCTTAACTAAGTAAACGTTTTAAGTTTATTAATCTTTTAATAGATGCAATATTGAATAATTGCATGATAATTAAAAACTATTCCATTAAAATGTTTGAAATCTTTGTAACTTAAATTAAGCATCTTAAAAAAATTTTTGTAGCTTAATATTACGAAACATAATTTATTAATCACTAAATATGTGAATTAACGAACTAAAATTTTGAGTAATATTTGAGATCAGTTGAGTTGTGTGAATTAAATATATTAAACAATTTGCTTATAAGAATAAATATTTTAAGAGTTGGATTGAATCAAATTAAAAAGTATATTGTATATTCTATAGAAAATTGTATGTTGGTTAGCTTCAAAGTGTAAATCAATTAACTTAAATATTTAACACTGAGTAAACTATTGAAAAGCATTCTATTAGATTATTTATTTTATGCATTTTTTACATTTTATTTACATTTACAATTCATACACATAGATTAATTTGTTTTGTTAAATTTTAAGTTTAAGTGTGTAGGAAACACTTATAAATTTGTAAACTATCGAATAATTTGCCAACTATGCAAATTAAATAACTCAATGTTTGTCTAAAACCACACAGATCAGTAACTAAATCAACTAATTTATATGTAGATTAAACTCTAAACAACAACATGTAGCTATGACAAGTTTTCTACTTTTTTATTGATTTCCATTCTGTAATTCTTGTGTTGGTGAAGAATCGATGGAATTCGTGGCACAAGCCGCGCCTTTAACGAATTCCAGAGGCTTTGACAACTATTCAACAAATGGATTTTTATCATAACAAGCAGAGATTTATTTAGCAACCCTGAGATTTATTTCGATTTATGTAAACTGTTCAAATTACAATGAAATTAATTTAAGCTAAAACAGAGCTCTTCCAGAACAAAATTCTATTTGTTATAAAATAGTTAGAACCTAAATAATATATTACCTGTCAATATCTTCTCATAATTTGCAGTAATTAAAATATGCCTTAATTCAGGTGACTTAATTTTAATCAGAAAATCCGATTACGTCAACTTTTTGCACAATTTACATCCTTATATAGGAAGTAAATACTAGTATATATACAATTATAAACAATTGATGATTTAAATAAAATATTAAAATATACAGATTAAACTGCATTGGTTACACACTTCCTTATCAAATTGACATATTTATGACTACGTATGTTACATAAACTAGCATTAGCAACAAGCAAATCACATTAAATCCTCATCAAGTCTCCAACAAAGTCTCCATTGAGCTCTTTCAAGAAATAAATGTAGGAAACCATATTAAAATACAACAGAACCAAGTTTAATTTGGTATATTTAGTATATTAATTTACTTCATAATGTGCTATGAGCAATAAGAAAATAAAGTTTATTTTGATAGAATGAATAAAATAGTAATATTCATTGAACTTGATATTATTTTCACACGTAACCAACATAGCGGTGATCACATTCCTATTGAATACCAGATGCAATCAAAGCGTTGTTTATCGCATAAATGAAGCGAACTGATTGAACCCGCAACTAATCAACTGAATTCGATTACAATTAGATAATTAACTGTTCGGTTTACATCGCATTAAACTAAATGCAATGCATAATATATTTATGTACATAGTTTATTGTATGAATATCAAATCTGTTGTTGTTAAGCATTAACATTTAAAACTCATTTTACATTGAATGAAGAAACAATATTAAACACATTCTGTCTAGCAGCATAAAGCAATTTGAATTTATATAATGCGCAAGTATTTACCGCAACTATAGTCAACTCTATAAGCAGTATAACACAAGCAGTAGACTATATTAGAACCATATCTTGAGATTAATTTGAATAAAAATAAATAAAAAAATGTTATATTTATTTATTTCTTAATCAAACTAGTAATAATGCACATATACAAAAATTCGAAAAAAATTCTCAACTTAATAATGTCGAACTTTGCAGTGTCATTAAGCCATGGCAAGCTTTTCCAGAACTTTCTTAGCATATATGAATGTCCACCTGATTTTCCGTCGTCCGACGCTTTTCTTCGTAAAACCGTTCAACCTTGGGCCAATTTGTGTGTCGTTAGCAAGCGCTTTAAAATAAAAGTTTAGTTTTGAATTTATTACTTTACCTTTATGTATTTAATAGAAACTTTGAAGAACTTTTCAATTGCATTTGGCAATTAAAACCAGCTTTAAACTTCTTTACTTACTTAAGATACTACATTCAAACTAAAATTTCTAATTTATATTTTATCAAATCAAATGCTCCGCTCCGTAGCGCAGTCGGTAAGCCGTCTGACTGTAGCATTGACAACCAGGTGCGCATATTCGAGGGACACGGGTTCAAATCAATATACAATATGCTCTCACAGAATTCAGTCCCAATAACTGCTAATAACCAAATAATCAAATATAATAAAATCAAATAATTTCCATCAATTTATTATTTTTTTAATACAAAAACAAGTACAAAATCAAAATAGTTGATATTCTTAGAAATCTGCGTTTACAGTTTGCCACATTAAGCTGTGTTTAACGTCAAGATGCCCAAAAATTACAGAGTAGATTGCAGCAAATTAGCAGCAATCATGATACTAACAATACTTGTTCTTCCACATTGTCCCTAGCATCTTTTTCTCTTCTTAACTTTAGACAGTTGTAGAAGACTCGTTATGGTTTTAGCATAAACTAGACGAGTTGGCTCATTTTTATAGTCACTTTATCCTCGTACTCCTCCACATCCGAACAGTTATAATTGAAGGTTGCTACAGTGTGAATCAAATACCGTTGAGTTTTTTTACTGTCGAACTCACACAGATGAAATCTTTTGTAATTAATAGCAGTACAAGGACAGACTTTCAACATTAAGTTGCTTCAGATAGATATGATTGCTAATAGAATGAATTACAACCTCATTGAATGTATTGTATTAGCACAATACTAATGTCTTTGGGAAAAGATGTTGAATAGCGAGACAATAAATAATAGTAAAACGCTACACGTGTTAGTTACGCAGTATTCATTTCAATGCCCGCCACACACAGCTTGATGGCTCTTCTGCCCCGGTAAGCAGCAATCCGACGAAGCGCAACATGAATATCTCGAACTCCATCTTCAGCGACTATAACTCGCATGCTTTAGCTTGGAATTAAATTCAAAGTCAAAGACGTTGCTTCCAACTTGTTTCCTCACCAACTCCTCGAGCGTGGTCAACACTGCGTGAGCGCAGTTCTACACACAGCGACCTTCAAGCAGCGGTTGGAGGCAGAAGTAGCGAAAGAAACAGCACAAGAAAAAGAGAAGGAAGCGCAGACGATTTACTTCTTGTGCACCTTCAGTTTAAGCTTGAGTTCATACTGCCGCGTCGCGTCATTCACATCTCCTCCTGAGCTCAACTCAGTAAAGTTACCATGGATGAAAACTGACTGATACAACTGGTCAGTGGTACTGCAGTGCTTGACAATGAAGCATTCTAGTTGATGACTGCAGAGAGAAATATGAAGTGCAATTTGGATTTTAGTGTTCTGCCGATGTTTTAACACATCCTGAGTGATTATTTATTAAAACAATCAAGATGCGACATGTAGATTTTGATGAGATGTCGTTACGACGTCTGGAAATGTCAACGGAGTACTTCCTGGTTCCAAACAAAACCATCTTCAAACCGAATCAAATTTCAACGACACCAACCGCATCCGGCTCATCTCCTATCGGCACAGCTACACAATGCCAAGATTGTGAATTGCTAAGAACTGAAGTGTGGGTGTTACCAGTTATTATTTTTTCTGGAATCGTCATGATTTCCATCACCTTCTTCGAGATCTTCATCATCTGCAAAGCGTATAAACTCAGTTCAAGTCATCGGAACATCTTTCTTGGTCAGATCCTTCTGCTGGGTTTATTCCTCTGTGCATCAGTCAGTATTGTCCTTACAATGGTACCAACTCCTTTAACTTGTGCGTTGACCCGATTCGGCATCGGCATTTCCTACACATTAATATTTGCTGCATTGCTAGTTAAGTGTGTATTTCTCATCAGTCTCCATACCGGAGTCTACCTACCAGCGGCCTATCAAGCACTGCTTCTTGGTTTCAGCATACTGATCCAGGTAGCAATCAACGTTCAGTGGTTAATTACGTCTCCTCCTGGTGTTGAGAGTGTGATTTATGAACGATACGTGACTGAACGGAAGCATTATATGCTCTTCACAGCAAAGGATCTCGAAAAGCCCATTCATTCGAAAAGATGTCAGAGTACCTATGTGGACGTGCTGTTCTCTCTCATTTACGTGGTCTTTTTGATACTATTTGTGAGCGGGTTGTCGATTAAAGCACGCCACGTGCGGAATAATTATAGAGAGTCGACTTATATTGGACTGTCAGTGGGGTGTTCGGTGCCCACTTGGTTTGTGTGGATTCTAAGCGGGTTTCTTGTCAATGAACGGCATAAAGAAGCCTGTCTTGCAGTGGGATTGCTAGTGTCAAGTAGTATTATATTCTGTGTAATGTTTCTATCGAAAGGACGAAGACTTATTGCGTTGGGAAGCAATGGAGTATACAAGGAGGACCGCGATGATCAATTTAGTTCGATAAGTAGAACGGGGAGTCGATATTCTCCATCGTTTTTTCATTACCAGCCAGGGGATTATGGTTGTGGTGGGCATCGGGATTGTATCTACCAGAAGCCGACAACTCACACAAGGACTAATAATAGTGAAGGTATGCTTATAAATTATTTAAAACTTGAAAATTTTTCACATTTTTATTGCATTATATAGAAAAATAAACTATGCAGTTGTATTGTGCGTATGCGCAAACTGACCGAGTGTAATCGGTCACATACCATTAATTACAGCTAATTCTATATATTTACTATGATTATTAGTTTGACTAATCAAAATTATACGCTTAACAATTTCTTTTTATTTCCATCTAATATATTATAAGCTAAACAATATTTCAAGTACTTTTACTTCTCTTAGTCCTGTAGCATCATCTAAAAATACTTGCATCAATGCTCGCTAGACCTTAAATTGTTATTGTTTTCAGTAGAATTGTAATTTCTGGAAGTATAGCAGGGCGTCGCGTTCCATTGCGTACTTTGCGGCGGCGCGGATTTTCTCTTTTCTCTCACGCTTTCCCCAAGCGTCCATCTAATGCTCACTATTGAATTGGTATTGAAATGAAATATATATAGCATTATGAGTTTAATCTTTACTAATTTCAGAATGGGTTTGATACATTTATTAAGACTTGAATTGAATGTTGTTGAATTATATAAAGTAAAAGTTTATATTGCAATACTTAGAACAAAATCTACCGTCATATCATAATGTCATGGCTTTAATTGTATGCGTGCGCAAAAATTTTAAAGTCTTTCTATCAACTCCAATAATATTTCAACTTTATATTTTCTTGAACTTACATCTTAGGTACAAAAATGTCACTATTAATTGAATCTCACGATACAGAACTACCAAAGAACATTCTAAATTAAAAACCCACCCAAGCATAACCTCAAAGTCCGGTTATATAACTGCACCATCATCTTAAATCCAGCCATGTTGACTAAATGCAAAAATCAAGCTCGATAAAACGATAAGTTTTATTTGTACAATTAATTTGATTAAATTTTTGGCCCCAAAATCTTCATTCAACGAAATTCATATAACATTAGAAATATACTTACTCGAAAACATGAATAGATAAATTACAGTAATATTTGCTGACACTATAAACATGCTCTTTATCCCCAATGATTATTATTAGTCGTAATCCCGAGGCGAACATATTTAAATGCGCTGTTATTTTCGGCGTCAAAATGCCTCGGGTCGATCAAATGTTTATGCAAATCGTGCACTCGATGCGCCTTCGGTAACGGAGGATAAGCTGACCGGCCATTGGCATCAAATAATTTGCTGGTTGATACAGATATCTAATAATTCCTTTCAACACTTCTTAGAGGGAAAGAATGCGGAAGAATAATTGAAGGAGATAATTGGTGGTAAATCAGCTAATTGGTGCAGTTCTTGATTGCAGACTGTTGATTGTAGCTTAAGTTGAAGTCTTGGTTGAGCTTTGTTTTGTGAATTCTATTAACATTAGCTCAAGTGAAACTTAATAAGACACAAATCAATTTTCTAAATTTGACGTTTACTTAATTTACAAATTTGCCAATGTAAATTGTGCCGATAACAACAAATAAACCATGAATTATTAGAATTTTCTTGCGCACAAATTTTGCATAATAATTTTTCAATAATATTAATTGGATTTCTTTATTTGCTGCGTATAACACTTAATGTACTGCGAAACATCTGGCATCGAAAGCATCTTTCGTAATAATTCTTCTTCGCTGGCTTACTAAAGTCATTGGAATAGGACACGAAAACTTAGTTGAAAGTTTTCACAATTGATGCCAATAATTTGAATGCAAGTTGTTCTCAATCAGTAAAAAAACTGAACCAAAACTTAATAGAAAGAATTTATTGTTGGTATTTCTTTTTTATTTTATTGATCCATTAAAAGTTTATTTTTCAAACAAACGCAAATATAAACTAGTAGAACCAAACAATGTTGGCAGTAATATTTTCATTTTTTTTTTTTCGTAGAAAAGTAAATTGCGTTTCTTAGCAGCACTGAGCAATCTGTGGTCGGAAAGTGATTGATTTCCACGAACAATGCAGGCATTTGTATGACATGATTTTCCGAAAATTACCAATTAATTTGCAAACTGCAGTAAACGCCTTGGAGTGGTAGTAAAATGTTGATGAAAATAGATTTGGTATTTCAGTGAGGTTGTAACTTTACTAAAGTGAATACTTTTGCAAATAAATAACGAGCACTGAATTTTAAATACATCTAGAATCGTTTAGTTAACTTGAATGTTGAAAAACTAACAATTTTCACGCTTGTTGACCTCGAGGTCATGAATTACTTCGTGAAGGTTGCACAGAACGCGGAAGTTAATTAAGTTTTTATGATTTTGAAGAGTTTGTCTCAACTAATATTTTCAATTGTTTACTTTTGTCTTTGTATTTACAGATGCTAAGGACGCCAACAACCTGAACTTTTTAAATAGTTCTTTCTTTATTGTTGGGTGGCACTGTCAGAAATATACTCGATTATATTTATTTCGTTCGTTAAATAAAAAATCATCTCTGGCACATGTTAAACATTATATATAAATTATAAAATACCTATTTAGAAGAAAGGAACAACTTAATGTACTAAGCCTAATTTATCTTTTAAGCACAGTTTTAAACCGATAGTATTTTTATAGATTCATTCGATTGTTTATTTTATTGTTAAAAGACTGTAATTTTTAATAAGTTATCATAACTATACAATTGATGTGCACTAATGTCAAGTTAATTTTTTAATTTGAAAATACTTGATTTCACCACAACATTATTTACCTCATTCCAATTATTTATTTATTACCTAATGAAAGTCCCCATCTGTAATTAACTATTAAGGCCACGCAGGAAACTCATAAAACTAACATTATCACATTAACGTTTTTGTTAATGTGAATTTCTAATGCTAGTAATGTCCAAACCATGAAAGGACACTCCAAACAAAAAATAAAGTAACCTAGTTATATAGAAATGTAAATTTTAAAGAATTATTTCTTGTGGTTGCAGATATCGTCACTGTTGTTCAAGATGGAAACAACATGTACACCACCCTGGAACCTACTTTGAGCACCAATCCGAATGTGTATTTTTATTGCAGTAACGGCGTTCATCCAGGCATGATTTATTAATACTCACGATAGGCTACAGAAATTACGATGAATACAATAAAACTATTTAAAGTGACAGGCCACTAGAGTTCTGACGAAAAAGACTACAAGACTTTGGCCGTGGTTTGCGTAATTCAGAACTTCAACAATGGATATGACTACTTATCTACTTTTGACTCATTTACACAAGACTAATGTAAAAAGTGTACACAAATTATAGTGCAAAATGTTAATTTTAAGTTACACACAAATACGAAAGAGGAAACAGGATGTTTATAGGTACGATTAAAATATTTTGTGTGTTTTATAGTAGTATTTTATAGTAGTATTGATTTTTAGCATGCCAACAATGTAAAAAGTAAAAGTTTGTTTCTATTAAACGTTTTTTACTATACCATTTGGGTAATAATTCAAGATTTGCTAGGGTAAACTACAAATGAAATAAATTATTTGAATTAAACTAATGTAAATTATTATTAGTACATTTATTTATGTATAATAATATTGATAGCTTTCTAATTGGTCGCATTTAGCTCTTCAATAAAAACAAAAAACAATTTGTTGATGCGTTTGAATATTGTAATTTTGGTGGAAAATATGAATATATAAAATGAGTTGTTGTTAGTTATCATTTCAGATAATTGACAGCCCTACGTAGCGCTGACAGATGTAGACCATTTGAGACAATAATATATTAATTTATTGATAAAACTTCTTTATTCT
>JAODIE010004206.1:196913-220254 GCA_027575565.1 Diploeciton nevermanni
AGCCCTACGTAGCGCTGACAGATGTAGACCATTTGAGACAATAATATATTAATTTATTGATAAAACTTCTTTATTCTAAATTAGCGATTTATTGTTTTCCATTCAATCTTTTGTCATAAATAATCACTTAATAAATTAATTTCTAATTTTCCTGTTAAAATACAGCTATCTAACTGATTTACTCGCCAAAGACAATTAATTCAGTAGCTACTTATGCATACAACAAAACAGTTACCCGTCTTATTAGCAAATTAACTTAATCCAGCTTACAAATTGACAAATTAAATTCTGCTTAAAATTGGTGCGTGCACCTGATTTAAACTTGTTACTAACCAGAAGGTAATTAGAACTCATTAATATTACTTTTAATGTTTGCTCCGAAAATTTTATACATTAAATTTATTCAGCCCTAATCAATATTGTATCAATGACTACAAAAGTTCAATAAAGATGCGAGAATAATAAAGAAATAAAGTAGATAATATTCAAGCAATATATATTTGCTTGTCATGTCAAATTTCCGTTATATATTTTTAGTTGCAAGCATCAATTTTATATGTAGTAGAACTTGAGAAACAAATCCTACAGGAAATATTTTCCACTGACCAGTAGTTCATTCTAGTCACGTAATAGTCGATGAAGATTATAGTACATTCAGTTACATGTCACACCTTGTAATCTCATGCGAAGATGTGATAAGGGTTGTTTCAACCATTTACAACGTAACTTACTTTTGCTAAATATTTAGCTTTAGAATTAGAACTTAATAAAATTTGTTCTTAATCAAAGACAATATAGTTTTTGTTTTTTTTTTGTGTGTATAAAAAAATAATTTATGGTAAATCAAATCTTTTGCTTTGTTAACGTTTATTAAGCAGTTCTCGTGCTCACATATCGTACATTACTAACAAGCGGGCTACCTGTTAATTTAAAAACAATTCATAAAAACCTATATAACTGCTCAGTATACAAGTGTTTTTTGTTTCACATAAAACTCATAAGCGTAAAGCAAGAAAGTAATTTCTAAATATATATATTGCAAGTTTGAACATTCAAATAATTAGAAAAGAAAAACAAATTTTATTTGGCTAGGAAATTACTTGTTATTAGTTTGTTTTCTGCACTCAATTTTAAAATAGAATTCTCGGGATTTCCAAATGTTATACTTGCAATTTTCTAATCTACAATAGTTATGTTATTAATAACGCATGAAACAAATATTATTTCATTGACGAAAATCCGTCGAGACGCTCTCTCTCGCTTAGAGTTGCACATGTCAAAAATTCGTCTGAAGTTTTTCATTGTAATCATATACAAAGTATTCTGTTTTTAGTTGCACAACATGCCAAAAATCAACTAATTCAATAGATTAACGATTAAATCGTTACATTTTTAGACATATTTTTCAATAGTCAGTAAAAAAAATATTCAATGTAGAAATTACTAAGAAAAAAAAATCACTAAGAATTAATTGAATTTAATTGTGATTTTTACATAAAATCGTATTTTATACAGCGTGCTTCTATATTTCCACCACTTTGGGAAAACTCAATAGCACGTAGCATATTATTGTTTATAAAATAAGAAAACAAAAAATTTATATAGTTTTTCATTCGTAGTGTTTATTACAGAAAATTTTGTTTTGTAGAGACTGTTTCTCTCTTTTCATTGCTCAGCAAAGTTTAAATTAAAACACAATTAGAAAAAATTAGAGATTATTAATAAAATAAGAGCACGTTGTCTGTTCAAATTACTTGTGTATATTACACACGCAAGCATTAATTTGCCATACCTAGAATTATCCTGGATTTCCAAGTGTTAAATGGCATTATAAAAATAGATTAATTTACCAAATTGTTAATACACAATCTTTACGCTTTTAAAGATATTTATCGTCAGCCAGTGAAGAGATGCAAGTGTCTCACACATTTTAATTGACATAATTCTCTCAACATTTCAATTGGTTGGGATTTAATTAGATTTGACATGTGTAAATGGGAAGTTGTATTTGGGGACGTCAGCAACTTCATCTTCTCACATGAAATGCAACTTACAACCGAACAAATGCCACCGTTCTAATTTCAATTCAATTTATGTGCAACGATGTGTCCGCGAAACTCAACACCTCGTTACGTCGGAGCTAAAATTGTAGCATATGAGGTCATTGTATTCTTTTACAGTATTATTGTTTGTTCTTTTTTGCTTCCAAATCCTTAATTTGCATATCATTTGATTACATTTAATTAACTGCCGGTTATTTTTTCATTGAAGTGTAAAGCAATAGAAAACGTTAAATATTCATTTTTATCACTAACGCAAATAAAAAATATTGGTTTTTGAATCCAATCAAAGCAAAACTTCCATAGTCTCTAGAGTAAAAATTTCTAACTGTATCTAATAGGCCGACAAATTGAAGGAAGCAATCAATAAAATGAAGAGAAAATGTATGCATTCATTTGATATGCATGATATACTCTTGTAGATTGTGTGCAGAAGAGCATAATGTAATAAAGTGTTAATTGACAATGTTATAGGCCAATGTTTGATTTAATAACGCTAATTGCATCGGCACGAGTGTAGACTGCATCAGAAATTATACAAAAAAGTTTTTACTTATTTAAGCCAACTAAACCAACAGTTATAACCTAATTTTAGTGTAGTCTTAAATAGAAAGTGTTTTATTTAAAAAGAAATGTTCTCAAAAGTACTCATATTGCATAATTAATTCTCTACAATATAGTCGTCCTTAAAGCATTTATTGTAACAAAATGCGTACGTTGTTCCATAAAATACTTGCAAAGATGTCGTTACCGATCCTAGCAACCAACTACGATCGGTCTAGGGAGCCGGATGTTACCGTCTCATTTTTAAGTTTTCAATATCAGTTCTAGCCTCAATAAGTGCTCTCAAACACAATAAAAAGTCTTAGTAAAAGTCTCAAATAGAGTTATCAATCCTCAATAATTATAATCCTTCTAATGAAGGCGGCCTTCGACAAGCTGAGGCATTTTTAGAGATTTTAGCCGCGTCTCTCGCGTTTAATTGATTATTATTATTATTTATTCGTAATTTTTCGATTCAAAATAAAATCAGTCCGAAAATTTTTAATTTCTTTAATTAACTCATTTTTAGGTTTGAACATTGAATAACGAATTTCTTAATTTTAAATTTAACAAGAGTACTCAAATAAATACAAACCAAAGAAATTCAAAAAACCTATCTACCTCAAAAATATCGTAGTTATTCAATATTTTCTGTGCTACAGTTCCAATCAAACATAATGCTTGTTTTATACTAACTATGTAAAGACTGAAAGTATGCCTGCTAAATGATTTGTACTCACCTTGCTAAGTTAATCAAAGTTAATCAAGTAAGTAATCAATGCAAATTGAATTTTACCCAAGTAAAAAAATACGTTTAAATAAGTTACTAATGTAATGTAAATTATGAGTGACATTTTGTGAGTACCTCAATTACGGGATTGTAATTACACATATGATATTAGTATTTGTAACTTTTAATTACTCAAATCATATCAGTGTCTGATACCTTTCTTATCTGTTTTATCTGTCATCCTGGCAAACCTCTAATTCTTGAACTGTCTTCATTTATTTACAATTCCAATATGCGAGTGTGTTGATGTCACCTGAATTTATTAACAACATAAAACTACGTGTTAATTAGTGAATTAAACATCTCCTGTACCCTGCAAATTGCAATCTCAATTGATTGCTAATGTGGAAGAAATTTAAATTTTTTTATGCCAATATAACAAAAATGACATTATTCAATTAATCATTGTAAAGTATATGATACAATACAGCGATGTGAAACAAATAAATTGTGTTGATTAGTTCAGCGAGGCATCGAAGTTTGTTGACGATGCTGCGTGTGTGCTGTGTAGCACTATTGTTATTACACGACTAATTTACTAATTAATTGAGTGGGTAGTGCGTGGCGAGCAATTCACCCTCATTTATTTTGCTGTTCTTCTACGTTTTGCGTGTGAGTTTGTTGACGCGCGTAGGCTAGCGTGATAAATTTCATTACACTACAGGACAAAGTGAATTTCGTGTACACGAGACAGGATAGTGTGTAGTTGTTGTATAATGGAGTGCTACGCCCAAAGATAACGTTACTGAAGGTACAATATTGTCGCAACGTTGGCAAACAAAGACAACGTAACAGAATCCGAAGAGTGGGTTTGTTTTGGGGTTGGGATTGTCACGTAAACAAAAAGAAGTATTTATTAGCCTTGAATGACAAGTTTTGTTATATATCTCATAAATTACATTTAGACATAAAACGAGCTGTAGAAAAATTGCTTTTTGGAAAATTACTAATATATACAAAACTCATAATACAAGATTGGTTTCATTTTAAACACAAAATATTATTCTATGCTAAGTTGACACTGGTAGGTTATAACATAGTTAGAAGTTTATCAAATTGTAATGTTAACGATAAGAAGTTTCTTGAATAAGAAGCACATGAGAAAATAATATGAACATTGAGTTTTGTTATTTTTCAGCTCATTGTAAAATTTATTAATAAAACAATCAATATAAAAAGAAAACAATCAAAAAATTAATTTTTAAAGAAATTCAGGAATTAAAGAACTCAGGAATTTTGGAAATACATCGTCATACGAGATTTTGTTGGTGCTGGTACAATGCTGTTGATTGGCATTACCACTTAAGATAAAGTAGAACCTTAAATAACGAGTTTTGCCATTTTTATTTTACATTGCAAAACTTTTGGAAGTTTATTCAAAATTGAACAATTACTCTTGAAATTGTACTCGTAATGTAAGGCATTATCCGCTTCTTTTTACATACACTTATGCAAGCAAAATCCAGCGTAAATCTGTCTTCACCTAAAAATTAAGTCATAGTAGTTCCTTGTAGGTTTTTTCCTATAATAAACATTTTAATAATTCTAACATCTTTCAAGATTTCCACCAAAATAGAAGACAGCAGGAACGCATTTGTTGCTTATATTAGTAGCATAAATTACATTAATGTTTGTAGCACTAAATCATGATTTTTGGCCGACGTTATTAAATATTTGTACTTGCGGCAGGAGTGTTTTTGCAGGCGATCCGGGCGCAGATGTCAATTCCAAAGCGCGCCGAGACGACACATGTGGCGCGCGGAAAGCTGCAGGATGAGCGTGAACCGAACGCGTGCTTCCATAATACGCGTTGTTTTTAGCAACAAGTACTCGCACAAGTCGTATTAAAATGACCGATCGAAGGCGCCGCACGTCACAAGAATCCCGATCTGCCATAGGTCACTACATTCGAGCAAAGGTTCTTTGTACAAAGTGCCACAAAGTTACTGCACTCGTGCTGACCACTTCAACAAAGCCATAAACCACAAATAAAAATCAAGGCGTAAACAGAAATAATTTCATTGCTTTAAAAATTGTGATATTAGTTAACTGCCATTATAAATCATGACACTTAAACTATTTATTTTAAATACTCCTTGCGTCTTCATTTATTTATTAACAGTGCATGCAACTAAGTGCCATCCTGCATCAAATGCAAGCTCAATCTCAATATTCAAATGTTGTGAATTTGGTGAAGAATATGATGGTGAATGTTTAAACTCATCACTTTTGGATGTTGCAAACAGTGGAAGTGAAAATGTGTTCCGGAAAAGGTTCTACAGCATTGGAAAATCGTTTCATGAACATTTCCGATTTTCTCATCCGGAGGAATTTCAGTGCTCTGGAAACAAAAACATGATAATGTTATTTGAAGATGATAACTTTCATCTGAACGAGGATGGAAGACTCTATTGGAACGACAATGATGCTTTGCTACTGACTACAGAGGATTATTGCCTGGAACTATACAATGGCACTATTGTGGCAGGAACATGCCAGGAACCTTTTAAGTTTACCATTAGTCATCACATAAACAAACTTGGTAAATATGACTTAATTGTGTACTTTAAATAAATTTGATATCCGGTACTTTCGCTATACATACTAGTATTATAAAATGCATAAATGCATATATAGCTACAACGATTATTATTTAATTAGTGTCGAGCAATTTAGTTGCACAGTGGGTGAGGCAGAATGTAAGATTACTTAAAAACTAGTTAGTTTAAATGATGTCTACATTCCTGACTTGGATAAATGATATGTTTATTGGCTAGGTTTTTAGATTTAATTTTTGGGTATTTGGTAGTCTAATGATAAACCAAAAAGTCATTATTTTAATATTTAGTATTTCTATGTCTAAACACAAATATTCAAATTAAGCTGAAAATTAAGATAATTACTATAATTTATATTTATATCATTTATTATCTGTCACTAAAATATGACCAAAAAACAGTACTTTTCTGATATGGATGGCCAACAAACCAAAATTTCAAAAATATACCTAATCATAGTAGAATTGAATTGAGTACTAATATATCACTAATTAAACCGGTTAAACAATCTTATTATGTGACACCAGAATAAACAACCAAGGATGGTTGTTGTAGGAGAAATTAATAACAACTTAAATGTTTAGGTGCAAGTAAGCATTAGTTGCAAAAATAATCTTTTTTTTGCGCAAAATGTATATGTTGTATAACTAGGTAATAACAAACGAAAAAATTATTTTAAAAAATTAGAAAACAAAGAAAAATAGTCTAGAAATAGAGTGAAATTATATATTAGTCTAGAGCAGGGGCCGCTATTTTTTTGTGTATTATACAAACCACGAACAAATTGAAATCCACTTACGATCACTGCTTATTCCCAAGCTTTAAATGGATTTCTACATAATGCCTTCGAAATCACGGTCAACATTCTTATTTGAGAAGATTTTTGATATATGCTATCAACTATATGCTATGGATAAAATTAATTACAAAAAACAAAAGCAAGTATTCAATCTCACAGACTCATGCGGCATACTCAAGAAGAATAATTTTTGGTATATTCTAGGAAACAGAAATAACTTAATATTTAACAGCTACCTGTCTCGCTTAGTAGTTCAGTCGGTAAATCGTCTAACTATTATAGTGATAGCGAGGTGCATGCTCCGCGAACACCCTGCTGGGTAGGTATATTCAATATAACAGCCCTGGCAGTTGATTCAGTATGACGGAATGGAGGTCAAGTACGGGGTCGGGAACCGATATGCTTTCAGTACGCTTCCAAAATAACAATTATGAGCGGCCTTGTTATAGCGTTTTTACATTATATTGCATTCCTCACTAAATATTCCTGGCATAATATATAACTGATTAAAATTACTAGACTGAACACAAATATAGCATTTTTCATGTAGTACGAATACTTTTGATTTATTTACGAATATAAATATCTATTAATCACTGTATAACAGTATTTTATTTTTCGTTATTTCAAGGAGTGAAGTTGGAGAATATAGAATGTTGTTGAAACACTGGAAACCATAATGTGATATTATTATTTGAAGATGCTATTGTTGCCGTAACATCTCTAAAGCAAATACTATTATTGCTGGATTAATAAATAGTACTTGTATTATTTACATAGATAATTCAAAACACGATCTATAACTACCACATAATTACTCCTTCTCCTCCTCACACTTTTTTATAGGACCCAGTCCTGGTAATTAAAGGCTTATCTAGCGTGTTTTTTATGATGTTGATCTCCACGAATTTGTTCATCTTTTCACATAATTACAATTAAATTAATTAGAAATTACAGCAACTTTATTACTGCTTTCACTAATTTTCAAACTTTTGGTAAATATGCAAAGTATATCAGCCTTAGAAGGAAAACAATTGTTGAAAGGTGACTGTCGTAGGAAAAGTCTTTCTGCCAGTTTTACATAATTTTTTTTGTCTATGATGCAATGGACGTTATTATTTTAGTGTATATTTCTACCAAAATAAAAGCGACCAGAGACTTATTGACAGCAGTCTATCATGATTATCTTTTTATCGCCTAATTCGGTAAACAAAATGCTTCCATTTTCCAAACACTCGCTTTATATATTATGGTTCAATTGAACCCTAAGTGCTTATAGCCATTATCAATATTAGTTCATATGACTCCCTCATAAAGACAGGACCCGCTAGTCGTCATTCGCTTGTTCAATTGTCGAGTCCTCGCAAAACAATCCATTTACATCGGTACCGCCAGCTCCACTTCACTTGCATTGACATTTCATTTGAATATTTATGCAATTCTCGCACTTCCAATGCACACTTATTCTAGCAATTCTGATAATTGAAATGATGGACCGCTGAACCAGTTTCAGTTGTAATCTGACATTACACCTGACCATGTCGCAGACAACATAATATATTCAAACATAAGCAAACACTATAAATATTTCTGAAGAAAAATAAACACAATAGAAAAAATGATACCAAGTTTACCTATATTGTGTGCAATTTATGGTGTAATAAGTGGAAGTACGGCAGGTGCGAGCGGCGTAACAATAGAGTACGAAACAGCAAGTGATAAGTACATTTATAAGTCAAATATTTCCTTCTATTATCTAAATACTACCGTTAACGAAGCAAGGTGCAACTACGAATGTATTAGGAAATGTTGTAAAGGTGGTTATTATTTAGAAGGTAGTAGCAAATGTGTGATTGACTCTGCAAAAATCCAACATGTAAAGTTTTTTAAACAATTTCGGAAAGTGCAAGAAGGACCAGTCAATTGTTCTAAATACATGGTAGATGCATCAAAAATTAGCTTCAGTATTGATTCAAGTGGTGAGATGAGATTCGCCAATGGCGAGCAAGCAAATCCAGGTACATTTTGCATTGATTGGAATCAGTATCAATCGAAGGTTGCGATTGTTTGTTTTCCAACTGATGCTGATGATGGAGATCAGACTAAAATTACTAATGTTGTAGGTAAGAACAGAATCTAACATTTAAACGGTTACATTTTTATATAAATTGTGAATAAAGTGTTTACGAAGTTTAACGTAGGCAACTTATTTAACTCTGCAAGAGAGCTAGTATTTTACCAGCTTTACTTCTAAATAAATATTATTTTTGGGATGGTAAACACTGGAACAGTGGATTTATTTTGCATTAAGTAATATTTGACAAATCAACGTTTCAAATGAAACATTTGTCATCGAATTGGTAAATGTCATGGAGCGTGTTCTAAGTACCTTTTAGTGATTAACTCCGGTTATAAAACTGGCATTGACTCACCTAAGATAAGACCAGAGATAACTCAAAAGTGCCAGACATGCCGCACTAGTACCAACTCACTGATAATTACATTTCCAGCAGGAATGTCAGCAATTACAATTTTTACAACAGAAATTACTCGCTTAATGCGCGCTGTTAAGTGATACGCCCGCATTTGCTTTCCATTCGTAACTCGTGAATCATGTTTTAGCATGAATGCGAAGATACAGTTGTGATCAGTGCGTGAGTTTGATTTGTGCGAGTAATATGTGCCACAAGATGCGCATCAAAATCAATTCATTACTCGAACGTGCTTAGTGAAATTCTGTAATCTTATCAATGCCGTAATCATCAGAATCATAGCTGTTGTGCTGACACCTTACATAACGCATTTTTATTTCATACAAAGAGTGCATTTTGTAAGTGAAGCTCGCGTTAAAATTAGCCGGTTCATGAAAAAGTTGTTAGTATAATGAGTACTAACCCGCTGTGTTTATTGGATTTACTCGCGGCTCGTTAACTGCCACTCCAGGCAGGCACACGCGTGTTTATGTTATTACTTCCTAACGAAAACATCACCAAACCATAAAAGCAGGCGCGTTAGTAAGCCAGCAGGAAGGTGAGGGCTTAGTGTGCGCAAAGCGGGAAAATTAATCGCCCGCGAGGAAGTGGGACACGTGTGGTCATTCTTTCTTTGAACCTATTGTTATATTCGTGGTTGGTGGGACGATATTCATACCAAGTGTGAAATGACCAAGTGCGGTGATCAACTGAACACATAGTTAAACACAGTTAAAGCAAGATGGCTGCCAACAAAGCTAAAATCCTGTTCACTCTATACGCCATCATCTCATGGACATATTGTGTAAAGAGACAAACTCTATCAACAGATACCAAGTGTGAACGAAACTATACTCTAGACCTAAACAAGGGTCATTTGAACCCAAATGCTTCCATAACATTCGAGGGAATTACATATCCACCCAGTAAATACTACCGGCAAAATAACACGACCTTTGGTTGTATCTGTGACCTTCGCATGTGCATCAGTAAGTGTTGCACTGAAAACCATCCCCAAAACTTGACATGTGATTCAGGATTAACATCCAATGTGAAGATTGATACTTATCATGATAACTTAACATTGGCGATGTCAAATGCATCGCATGTCTCAACACATTGGACGCGGTGCTCGTTTTTTGAATTGGAAGAAGCAGATGCTTTTTATATCAAGAAAGATGGAAAGCTGTACTTTCCAGAAGAAGACAAACATTATGATCTAAATAAATATTGTGTGGCACAGAATGAGAAGGAAAATACAATCTTTGTTAGATTGTGTGTTGACAATGAAGATATTGAGAATCAGGATGTGCCAAAGGATCTTCATATTTACGGTATACACATTTACACATATTTATTAAATCAGCAACATTCTTAGAAACAACACAAGTTTCAATCGGAAGTTGAGACAGCGTTTTTTTTGGTCTAGATTATGGTTTAGATTGTTATCACCAATCACTCAGATTCAATTTTCACATCCAATTATTGCAATGGCGTACATAACACGACTGATAACGTAGATTCAAATGTTACCCTAGCTGGGAGAGACCCTCGGTTCTAATAAGTCATTACATCGATTTGGGGAGCGTCCAGTGCAATCAAAATGTCGATAGATAGACTGCGCAAATGTTGTGGATTAGATCTGGTCAAAATACGATTTGATTCTTTGCCTTGTCCTTAGATTTCACGTAGGTGTAGGATCTAGTAAGATTGCTCTAAACAGTCTAAACACATTAATTACTTATATCTCCAGTATGTAAATTAGGTAATAACAAACTCAATTAACGCACAATTAAATCGATACAACTGAACACTTATCGTACCAATGCAGTTATTTTCTTTGACAATTAAATTATGTCCATGAAATTATGTAATGCTACCAATCATTTAAATAAACATTTATTTACTTTTGGCGGTATAGTATATATGGTGACATCAAATGTAAAATTAGCTATTGAATATATTTTGATACAGTCAACTCCCACCAACTGAGTTGCCGGGAAGTTAGCTTAAAACATACTCGTCTATTAAAATGTGGACATAAGCTAAACAGTTTGTTTGCAATGGTATCAAATATTGTTTTATTAATATTGGTTTTCAATCAATATGGACTTTTTGCGTTTCATGCAATGCAAAATGGTGACCTACGGAATGGAATTGAGACAAAGAATATGTTTAATGGTGATTGTAATAATAATAATAATAATAATCAATTGTGTATAACGAAATGTTGCGATAAACTTGCTTCCGGTGACATTGAATGTGAAAATGGGTACTCTCCGAAAGTAAATATAAGGATATCTAATGGTGATTTAGAAATAGATAAAGCGCATGTGTCCAAATATTGGAATCATTGTAATTATTATGTATTAGAACCAGAAGAAAAGTATTTTATCTTCGGAAATGGAAGACTTTATTATCCTGATGCAGACATGTACTTTGAAACAGATCAGTATTGTCTGGTGCAATTTAAAAATGAATCTGTTGATTTTGTGGAAGTTAGATTATGCTATAGTGAAGAAGCAGAGTTCAGCACTGAAGAGCCGAGTCTTCTAAACCTCTATGGTATTATTCACTATAAACCATATAAAATTAACTCCTCATAGATTAGTCTACAATTAAAAACAGGAAACCACTATGATAATGCAAATATATACCTTTGAGAGACACTCACTTATGACAACGCGTTGAAATGTTTCAGGAATGTTGATCTCGGTCCCGTTTTTATTCGCAACTCTCTTAGTGTATGTGATTCTACCTGACAAGAAGATTCAAATTAAATGTTTGATGGCATACGTGACTTGTTTGATGCTGTCTTACATCTTCTTGGTGTATTTGCAATTTAATTCTAACTTGCCTCCAACTGAATGTCAAGCTATAGGTATGTATAAAAAAAGTTTCTTAATTTTACAATTTTACAACATGTTTTGAAAGGTCATGGGTAAAAGATGATGATATTGATGATTCTAGCTGCCTGTGGAGTTTACTTCTTCATGGCGACCTTCTGCTGGATGAATGTAACATGCGTCGATATGTATTGGACATTCTCGTATGTAACAGCACTCATTGCTTAATAATTGTTTCAAATTAATAATCAATTGTTCTCTTGGTTTATTTCATAGGGGTAAACGAGCTCCAATTCGAGGCAGCTCATCAAAATGGAAGCGATTTGCTATGTATTGTGGGTTTGCAAATGGCGCTCCATTTATACTCCTGGCAATTATATTTGGTCTGGATAGTATGGATCCATTCATTGGGCATCCTCAGTTTGGTAGAGGACAATGTTGGATTGCCCGTGAGTATTTCACCATTACGATTTTAAAAATCAATGTGTATCAATGAGTTAAATTTTTAAATTAATTTTAAATGAAATTTTTAGATGGCCTTCCTCAATTACTCTACTTTTACGGCCCAATGGCCATTCTACTCACAATGAATATGATCCTCTTCATCATTACTGCACATACCATCCGGAGCACAATCCGTGACAATCAAAAAATGCTAAGAAGTAAGGAAAGCCAACGTCACTATGAATCCAACAAACAAGATTACGTCCTCTACATCAAACTCTTTGTGGCAATGGGTATAAACTGGTCAATGGAGTTGATCTCTTGGATTGTAGATTGGTCCTTGGGACAGAACAAGGTCAGCTGGATATGGTACCCTACTGATTTCTGTAACGCTATTTATGGCATCTTTATCTTCATCATATTCGTTTGCAAGCGTACTGTATGGATTAAATTGAAACACAGGTATATAAATCAAGAATCACTCAATTATCAAACAGTGTCCGCATACTAATTGGCCTCAACATTTCAGGTTAAAGTTGTTGCAAAAGAAATACAAATATCAATTCATGCAGAATTATGAAGGCACTACAATCGAAGAGACTTACTATATTGACATGCAATATTTATCACACTGGTGATCCAGCACTATATGTAAATCTAATTTGTTATCGTGTGCTGAATTTTGCTCCATCCTAACAAGTGCGTCGATGTTGTCGCTTTTTAATAATTCTGAATGAATCTCACATCTGCACAATCCATACAAGTCATATAAAGTGCGATTGGTTGTCGGGGGTGTTGTTACTCACTCATTATGTGTTTTCATGTTACAGATATTATGTCCTCATGGGCAAGCCTCACATGGCGCGTGCTTTCGCAACAGGCACGTCTGGTTATCAAATGAGTCAGACTGAAAGAACGAATATGGACGAATCATCAGTTGCAAACAATTATAGCGAAATGAAACTAAACCAAATGTAATAAGTCGTAATCAGCACTTTCTACTGTCCTCTGCATAGCCTACTAGAATGTACTTAAGCTGGCTACGATGGGGGGATAAGCTTTTGCATATTGCAAGTGCTTAATCGCTAAAAGCCATGCTAGAATAACCAGATAGAATAATAAATAAATGTGTGCCATATGTTTTGCAATGTTATATCTATAGGTACTTACAGTTTTGATGATTGCTTGCTTTATTAACAAATACGTTATTTTTATTTAGAATCATATATGACGTGTTTAAAAAATTGCATTGCATATATTGCGAAAAGCATCGTTACCTGCTTAATGTCAAATATCTTCCATGTTAGGCTTAAAGATAATGGTATTGTATGTATTTGTGTCAAACGTAATAAATAAAGAAGAGATTTTAGCACTACGATAATTCTAGATACGTCCTTAGATCAATTAGAAATTTCTCTATCCAAGTAAAACGTTTAATTACTTTCAGGATATTTTAAAATAGCTCAAAATTTATTTTTTGAAATTATGTTATGCCAGATACTTCTCAATTACTTCTAAGTTAATTAGAGTCAACATTTTAGAGAAATTCATAACCAATTTATTGATGAATCAATAACGTTTTCGGCAAACATTTAAAATATTGTAAAATCTGCATTTTAGAACCCTTTTATTAACACAGTCAAAAACTAGAACAAATTTTTAAATTTCTTATCTAAGAGGGTGAATGTATCTTTAGAATTATGCCTACTAGACTCATAATTGTGTGCCACTTGAATTGTTTTTATGTGCCTCACACATTAATACAATGACGCTGATTAGTAGCAGCGTCTTAAATTCCCATACCGCAATCAGTTATGTGGTCATTTTTGTGGCTACCATTGCATTTTACCATTTGCCTTCGTTTACCACTACGCCTTAGTTCAAAATGTTTCTTGAAGGCACCAAGTCACGAATCATAAAATTTCACTCCCAAAATGAAACCCATTTTAGTACTACTCTTACTCTTAAGCCTGTGCACCTCTCAAAGAAACCAAACATTAGAATCTCTTATCAAATCAACATGTGATTATCAACATGCCATCGACATCTCTAATGGGACTTACAATCGTCACACCAAAAACATCATCCACAACAATACAATCTACACTGCTGATAAATATTTCCTACATGAGAACAAACTCATGGGGTGCAATTGTGATGTGTCTACGTGCGTCTCAAAATGTTGTCTAGAAGAAGCTGAAAGTACAGAATGTGATTATGGTTATTCTTCTTATGTTAAAGTTGATCTATACCATAAGAATATGAGCATAAGTGAAAAACATGCTTCACATGGATCAATTTATTGGAATGCATATTGTAATACAACTGAACTAGAAGAAGATTTCTTTATCATGACAGATGGAAGGTTGTATTCAACTGAAATGGATCATGTATATGGTTGGAATGAGTATTGCGTTAGTAATGCTGGAAATGAAACACATGAGAAAATCGCGGCTTTGGTTTGTATTGATGAAGAGGACATGGAAAGTTTCAACGGGTTTAATAAATTTGGTATTTCCTTTTTACCATTCGATTCATCACCTTCTATGAATAATATTAATAGAGTTTTTGTTTCGGTTTTAGGGATGACTGTATCGATTCCTTTCTTATTTGTAACACTAGCAATTTATTGCTTTCTCCCAGACAAGAAGATTCAGATTAAATGCTTAATGGCTTACATTACATGCCTAATGTTGTCTTATATATTTTTGGTTTACTTGCAATTTAATCCCAATTTAGATAAACCTGAATGTGAAATAATTGGTAAGATAATATATGGTAAGAAGATATCTTCAAACCATTCAACCTAACTTTGTTTCATTGAAGCTGCATTTGGAATATATTTCTTTCTGTCAACATTCTGTTGGATGAACATTACATGCATTGATATGTACCTAACATTTTCGTAAGTTTTCTTCTTTCTATTCTATTATTCAAAGAAACTAAAATTTATTTTTATTATAGGGGAAAACGTGCGCCCTTACAAAGCCGCTCTTCGAAATGGAAGCGATTTGGCTTCTATTCTCTGTTTGCAAATGGCGGCCCCCTTATTCTTCTCTTTATCATCTTCGGAGTTAATGACAAGAATGATTTTCCTGGTCATCCTAAATTTGGCATTAATTATTGTTGGATTGATGGTAAAATCAACAAATTCTCTTTGTAACATCATAATGAGAATGCAATTGTTTTCTTTTTTAGATGGTCTTCCTCAATTATTGTACTTTTATGGTCCAATGGCATTGCTCCTGACTATAAACACAGTTCTATTTATTATTACTGCTCATACAATTCGCCATTCAATCCAGGATAATAAAAAGATGCTGCATGGTAAAGAAAGCCAGCGACATTGTGAAACTAACAAACAGGACTACGTTTTGTATATTAAACTGTTTGTTGCAATGGGAATTAATTGGTCAATGGAGTTTATTTCTTGGTTTGTTGAATGGTTTGTGGGTAGGGATAAAATTCCATGGCTATTTTATCCTACTGACTTTTGCAATGCGATCTATGGGATATTCATTTTTATCACTTTTGTGTGTAAGAAGACAGTGTGGATTAAATTGAAGCATCGGTGAGTATTTCTACTCGATTTGAGAATAAATATTGAAGAGACCTGGCAATGTTTACATTTGTCAGATATTACGAGATGAAATGAAATGATAGCTTCCTCACATTCCTTTGATCTTGCAGAAATTAAAAGTTCAAATACCAGCACAATCAGCAAATGGAATAAAATCACTGAAAACCACATAACAAATATTCCCATTGTGATATTTTGAACATAGTTTAAAATTAGTTCTGTCAAATATATAAAAAACGAGTCGCCGACAAAAGTGGCCAGTTGCGATCAGAATCTTTTTAGAAAAATAGAGCAATAAAAAAATTATGTATCTTCTTTTCTTCTTGGTGTTGTTTTTGTTTAATTAATCATTAACTCTTATGTTGCAGATATTACGACCTCTTAGGCCACTCATCCATAGCCCGTGGAATGTCAACCACGGGTATGTCTGGATATCAAATGAGTCAGACTGAAAAAATCAGCATAAACGAATCATCTGCCTCATACATCATCAGCAAAATCAACGTAAACCTGATGTAATCACAGTCAACTTACTTTATAATAAACATACTGTTCCTTCTTGCACATTGTATACTTTTAGTACTTACTCACACATTCGGATAAGTCATTTAATATGATTTGATAGCAAATAATATTTAATATAGCAACTTATAATAAAGTATACTACGTTTATCAAATTGAATTTCCTCACATTAATCATTCTTGTGGCAAACTATGTGGTTAGTAGCACTTAAAGCGATCTAATTCTTCATGTAATTATAATCACAAACTGTAGTTCAAGATATGATATCGTTCAGGCAAACAGCCACAATTTCCAACTCTTAAAGTAATATCATGAACCACCAAATATTTACACTCTTCTTACTAATAAATCTGTGCTATTTGAATGCTAGTCAATCTCTAACATCTCTAATAAATTCAAAGTGTGATCACCAACATACAATTGACATCTCTAATGGAACCTTTAACAAAACGACCAAAAATATCATCCACAACAACAATGTGTATACACCAGCCAAATACTTTTTACATGAAAACAAATTTATAGGGTGTAACTGTGATGTGACCACTTGTATCTCAAGATGTTGCTTGGACGAAGAATGTGATTATAAATCATTTCTAAAGATACGGATTAATCTGCACCATGAGAATTTAACGCTGAGTAAGGAAAATGCACCACATGAATCAGTTTATCTTGAGTCAGATTGCATCAAGATAGAACTTGAAGAAGAGTTTTTTCTACTGGAAAATGGGGCGTTATATTCTAGTGAAATGGATGAATATTATAATTTGGATAGTTACTGCGTCAGTAATGAAGGAAATGATACACATGATAAGATTGTGGCTTTGGTCTGCTATGATGAAGGCAGTGTGGAACTGTCAAGTGAGGTCAATAAATTTGGTATTTATTATGAATATTAATGAATATTAATAGATTGTATTATATATATTTTTAGGTATTTTGGTATCAATTCCATTTCTTTTTGTAACTCTACTAATTTATTGTTTTCTTCCGGATAAGAAGATTCAGATTAAATGTTTAATGGCATACATTACTTGCTTGCTGTTGTCATATTTGTTTTTGGTTTATTTGCAATTTAATCCAAATTTGAAAGCGCCAGATTGTCAAATCATCGGTAAGCACTTAAGCAGCTTGTGTTTTAGTTTATTCAAATTGTTTATTGTGCTTTTAGCTGCATGTGGAGTTTATTTCTTTATGTCAACATTCTGCTGGATGAATATAACCTGTATTGATATGTATCTCACATTTTCGTAAGTTTCTCTTCAATACAGTTTGTACATATTGGTATATATAATGAAATATTTTAGTGGAAAGCGTGCTCTATTACAAACTCGCTCATCAAAATGGAAGCGTTTTGGCTTCTACTCCATATTTGCATATGGCGCCCCTGTTATCCTTCTCTCCATCATCTTTGGAGTTAACCTCTTGGATGAATTCAACGGGCATCCTAAATTTGGAATAGACACTTGTTGGATTGGAGGTTTTCATACTATAACTATTTTATTTATATCTATCTACTATAATCACTCTTTCTAGAAGGACTTCCTCAATTGCTCTACTTCTACGGCCCCATGGCAATCCTCCTCGCAATCAACACAGTCCTCTTCACAAACACCGCACATACAATTCGCGTAACAATTCGTGATAATCAGAAAACGCTACGTAGTAAGGAAAGCCAAAGACATTGTGAATCAAACAAACAAGACTATCTACTTTACATCAAATTATTCATAGCGATGGGTATCAATTGGTCTTTAGAGTTAATTTCATTCATATTCGAATGGACACTGCCCGATAAGGTCCCAAGCTGGATATGGTTTCCTACTGATTTCTGCAATGCTGCATATGGATTATTTATATTTATTATATTTGTTTGCAAACGTACTGTTTGGATTAAGTTGCTACAAAGGTTCTATGTGCTAACTGGGCGACCTATGAAGGCACGTTCGTTGTCCACCAGAACCTCTGCATATCAAATGAGTCAAACTGAGCGCACACACGTTGATGAGAATGCTACAGTGAATTGATTTGGAAAATGAATGTGTGCAATAGTTTGTGTTGCTTTGAAATTTTATATTCTGCAAAGCTTGGCATGGTAGTTTTTATTAAAATGAATTGTGTTCTTAGCCACTGGAAGACTAATTTAATAAGAAAAACAAAATTATTAACTGTTTATTATGAGTTATTTATTATGACTTATTCATCACTTCGTGGTGTCAAGGTTATATATTTCAAATTTGATTAACGTGTCAATTCAAGACATAGCTCAGACTAAAACACCAACCAAACCTTTCTGATACAAGCCCTTATATATATAAAAAAAAGTAAATTATCTCCTAAAATCGAACTAGAACTAAATTTATCCGAGTATTAGAATAAATAATGCATGAGCATCAATCCTACGGACTAAAACTCCGAAAAGCAGTTGGTGTACGATCGAAGACCAGTAAAATTACCACCCAAACCAACGTACTTGTCATCAAAGCCAAACGAAAAAAGATTGTCTCGTGCAAAGTGAATCAGAAATGTTTTTGCCCACCGCTCACCGTCAGTCCCATCGAATTTCCCCCAATCTGGTCTGAGTTTCGACACAACAATCAACTTTGCGATGGCGTCGTTTGGTGCGAAGATGGTACAGAATTCAAGGTGCATCGCGTTATTCTGGCAGCAATTAGTCCCTATTTTAAAGTATGCTAACTTGCATCAACCTACACGTTCCTGTTACTATCCCTCGAGGTTTCAGGCATTGTTCACCAACTCAATCAACCGTAATCAACCCGAAACTCGAATGACACGCATGAATGCTCATGCAAATATTTTCTCGATGGTGTTGGATTACGCCTATACCGGCAGGTGTGATATCACGAAAGACACTCTAGAGCCACTGATACGAATTGCGGATCAATACGAAGTGATGGGAGTAATGCAACTCTGTTGCCAATACATTTTAGGTCATATTAACTTTTCCATTGCTGACCCAACCGTAGCTATCAGCGTGTTTTTAGTGCTTTAATGTTCATCCTAATTACTAATTACCTAATTTGTCCGCAGATCATTTGGAACCAAGAAATTGTCTGGGTTTTTTGCGTTTTGGGCGACAATATTTCTGTAAACAACTGGAGAAACGTGGCCGACGATATGTTCAGAAACATTTTGTAGATATTTATAAACTGTCTAAAGAGTATTTTCATCTGCCCTTTGCTGATCTCGTAGAGATCATGAGCGACGATGAACTGAATATTAAGTCGGAAGAACTCGCGTTTGATGCAATAAAGCAATGGGTGGAATATGAGCCAAAGAGTAGATACAAATATGCACACGCTTTGTTGAATACGATACGATTAGGAAACTTAACCAGCGACTTCTTACAATACATTATAGATTGGCATCCGATCTCCAAAAATAGTGTATTTATAACATACTCTTTTTTCTACACATCTTTGTTTTGTTGGTACGCCGTTATATTCCTACACAATATTATACTAAGCCAATTACTTTTTATTAATTTCACAGCGCCATCCAAATATGAAAAGCTAAAGCAGCCTAAAAAAAGATTCAGCCAATTCATTGCACTTGCCGAAATTTTGAATAATTACTTTCAACACCTGACATTTATCTACTTGATTGCTGTCGAAATAAATGTGTTTTTGTAGGAGTCCCAAGCTGTGATTAATAGTATTCTGCAATTGCTGCAAGTCCCAAAAAGTGATATTGATTTGCTGTCTCATCCTCTGTTACGTCCAAGAATTCCCAATGACATTCTTTTTGCGGTAGGAGGATGGACAGCTGGCAGTCCAACAAACTTTATAGAGACATATGATACCAGAGCTGATCGATGGTTGCTAAGTAGAGATTGTGATAAGGTCCCAAGAGCATATCATGGTATCTGCCAAATTGATGGAATTATCTACATGATTGGTAGTTGAAGCATCATGAAATTGGGCTTATCTTCTATGAGATAAGAAACTTATGTGCTTTCAGGTGGTTTTGATGGAAATGAACACTTCAGCACTGTAAGATGCTTCGACCCAACCACTCACCAATGGCGGGACTGTGCATGCATGTACTACCCACGTTGTTACGTCAGCATAGCAACCCACAATGGGAAAATCTACGCCCTGGGTGGTTACAACGGTCGTATACGAATGAGTTCAGCTGAACGATTTGATCCACAGAAAAACCAATGGGAATTAATTTCGTCTATGCAAAGACAAAGGTCCGACGCAAGTGCAGCAGCAGTTGATGACAAGATCTACATAGTCGGCGGATTCAATGGGGTTGAAGTGATGAACTCTGCAGAAGTGTATGACATTGCTACAAACCAATGGTCTTTCATTCCATCCATGATGAGCCCACGTTCTGGAGTATCTTTGGTATCTTTTGAGAGGTCTCTATATGCCCTAGGAGGCTTCAATGGGTTCACGAGACTCACTTCATGTGAGCGTTACTCTCCAGACAACTCCACGGCTTGGGATGTCATTGCGGATATGTTCTACCCACGCAGTAACTTCGCTACTGTCGTTCTCGATGGTTACATCTTTGCGATTGGTGGCTTCAATGGTAGGTTATCAGAGTTAAATTGTGCACGTTGATTCATTTTAATTGGACGATATATGTAGATCGATTCGTCGCAGGTTCGACCACAATTAACCATGTCGAATGCTACGACGCAGATGCTAACGATTGGTTGGAAGCGGCGCCCATGAGTTTGAATCGGTCGGCGTTAAGTGCGTGTGTAATCAGTAGTTTGGAGAATGCAAGAGATTACTCATTACATGGACGCTCGGTTGTTAAGTGGGAACCGCCATCTTTAGCTCGCACACGTCTGGCTACCAATATCGTAGAAAGACCTCTCAATTCCCAAGCAGAATAATTTACTTAAATTATATTTAAATCAACTAAATTTATTTCCAAATTTCCGCTAGAACATGCCAGTTCACGTTTATTTATTTTGTCATAAAAATAAAACCTTACATCATTGCAACCTTATCTCTATTTATTAGTTTGTATATTTATTTAATTTTGAATCTGGCGACTAAACAAATTCCCCATCAAAGCCGTCGGCGCCGTGGCTTAGTTGGTTAAAGCGCCTGTCTAGTAAACAGGAGATCACGAGTTCGAATCTCGTCGGGGCCTTCAGTGCAAATCCACTCTGTGGAAACAATTTCAAAACATATATTTTAACACTAATCGTTTGTTCAAAAAACATGTTCCACTTGTTGCCTTTAAAAAAAGATAAGCTCGGATGAGAACCTTGGCCAACCAAGCCACGCGTCATACTTTCGTCAGACACATAATTAGTTTATAACTTATTAATTAGTTTTATTATCACTTTTAATTATTATGTAATTGTTCAATAAGCAGCCGCTCAACTGGCTCGTTGGTCTAGGGGTATGATTTCCGCTTAGGGTGCGGGAGGTCCCGGGTTCGAATCCCGGACGAGCCCTAACTCTTCCTCTTTTCTTAAAAAGCCCAATTAGTGAAATGGATTAAATTAAATGCTATGCAATGAATTAGCTTTAACATGAAGAATTACAGTTGTGTAATAAAACTGTGTTATGAATGAAAGCGTCGGTTATCGCTTTCTGATATTTGCGGTTGAAGTAAACCATGTCTCTTTGCTTTCAACGTGATAATAACTAAATTTAAACACCCAAATCGTAAGTTTGCGAGGGTATTTTTGAAAACTGTCTGCAACGGTTTTACTATAATACGACTTATTTTTGTTAGGTCGATTAGAAAGAAAATTTTATGAAATTGGATTATTAAGATTAAATATTAATAAAATAGGGGTAGGAATGGAGTGTTAAGTGTGGCGCTTGTTTTTCACCTAGAAGACTGCGGGTTCAATTCCCGGTCGAGAAGGTGTGAGACAGAGCACTTTAAAGGGCTGATCCCCCTAGTAAAGGATCTAAAACCGAATTGGGTAGCAATAATCCGCAGGATTGCAAAAGCCTAAAAATTAAATTAATAAAATAAGATTGCAAGGTAAACCATTTATAAGGTAACTTTTTTTCGATTTTTCGATGTTAAAAAAACAAAACTAACCAGCAAACTAACACAAATCGAACACTTCAATTCGGAGGAGTAATATTAGTGTAACTGGTAACAGTTCTGGCATTGAAGCAGCAATTTCTTTAAACATGGCTAAGGCTAGAATAAAACTTGGTCTGATTCGTCGTGTTGATCAAGTTCATATTCCGAAAAACCTCAGAAAGGAAGTGCCATCAGCAAGTTGTACCTAATAAAATGTGACATACCTTTGAATAAACTACCCAATATTTCGGTAACGACTACATTTTCGTCAACATTGCTGGCAGCAATGCCAAGACAAAAGTAAGTGATGGACTTTGCTATGCTACATGAAAAGCCATGAAAATTATAATGGTAAATCAAATTGAAAGGCCTATTTTACATATTAACATATGAGAATTCTGTTCACAGTGCGAAAAATGCGCTTATTTTGGGATTGCAAGATATAGCTCCTAGTGTTATGTACGCTTTAAATGTGTCAAGTCGTGTACAAATTAATAAAATTATAATTAAACCACTTAATTCTCCAATTCAAGCACTAATATTATGTAATATTCAGTTTAGTTAATTGTATTAATTGACTTTATAAAATACTAAATACTATAGTTTTTTTTAAAAATTGTTGTCAACTTTATTACTACCAATACTCAGTCAACTTTTCTACTCACAACCTACGTCCACGTTCTTACTTCCT
>JAODIE010004427.1:2880-218942 GCA_027575565.1 Diploeciton nevermanni
CTTACACTGCTGACATTTATGTTCACATTTCATCTTTTCACCTTAGCCTTCAAGTAATCCAAGTTACCGTAAATTACACATACCTTTGCATTATTTAACTTCAATTTGTTTTTTATTTACTCTGTTACTGTAGTTTCATCGGTTTGTTTGACTTTTCTCACTTGTTTATTCCCAGGTAATTTAAAATTGTGTATAGTTGTTTGCCTACGTTCAATTACACCTCGCCCATCCATTTCCATCGCCCACGCAGTTACGTCGAATCCAGCTGCGTGCGTGCACGCACACATCCTTACGAAAGCGTACAAACATTATTTCCCTGCATTCTTCGTCGCCCTCCACCCTGCTTTAGTGGATCACCTATGCGGTTTCCATGCGCCGCTCTCGCAGTCTGTGTTCATCAATGAAATGACGTAGCGCTGCTGTGGTTGGTCCGTTGCACATTCCGATCTAGTCGCATCCAACGATCCCACACAGGTGGAACGCAACTGAACCTACCTGCTCGTAGGCGGACAGAATGAGATAGATTCTCCTCGTAGGACATCCAGGCATCGTCGCTAGAACGCGCCGCAGGATTCTACGAGTATGAGTAGGATAATACAATATGCGTGGGTGGAGTGCAAGTGTGACGGAGGACTAAAGGCGCGGCGAGTTTGACCGAGCGACGCGAGATCGCGGCGTGCCTGGCTAGCGTTCACCGCGAGCAGTTCATTCGGAGATTTAGTGCGGCGGTAGTGCGTGCGCGGAGCGTGTGCAAAGCGTCCAGAAAGCAAAGCAGTACAAACCGAGTGGACGCTGTTTATTTATCGTGGTGTTCGGTGAGCTGATGTGAAGCATTGGATATGGCTGAATGGTCGAGACTCATCACGCGCGTAGGACAATGACGCCATTTTCTGTGTGACTCCGGATATGGTGCGGTGATATCAACACTACTCTCAACTACACACAACGCGCTACTATAATCCGCACTTATCAACAACCTCCGTGTGTGAGAAGATAGCGAGATTCAATTCCAACCGCGTGGAATTATTCATTATCTCCGCGGCAATGATTAACTGCAGCTCTTCGGCGTACAACGTGTGTGGAGGGGCTGCGTAAACAAACTTAGAAACAACCGAACGCGGACGGTTGCCAGTGGCAACGCGGCATTCTTGCATTCTTTGGGCGGCAATTGGTTTGTTGTTTACTCAGCCATCATGCCGATGACGGCCGACTACAACTTCGTCTCGAAGGAATGGCTGCTGGATGAGCTGAGGCGAGATTCAAGCGCAAAGCGCCTGGTGATCCTCGACTGCCGCAGCAGCAACGAGTTCAGCGAGCTGCACATCCGCGATGCCGTCAATTTCAGCATCCCGTCGATTATGCTGCGTCGGCTGGCAGCGGGAAAGATTGAGCTGGCGTCGACGATCAAATGTCGCGACCTCAAGGCGAAGATTTGCAGCACCTATAAGGAGAATCTGTTTGTCTTGTACAATGATTGCTGTACTGTCCAGCAGCATCTTGCAGACTCTATCGTCAGCGTGTTGTTGAGGAGATTGAGTCAAGATGGATGCCAAGTTGCCTGTCTTGAAGGTAGGAATAGTAAAAATGTGTGGTTTCTGTAGAATGATTGTTCTTGTTGTGTGGTGTATGTCATTTGTTTTTGTTCGTTTTATGGTGCTTGTTGTCACTAAAAACGTAGTTGATTGGATGTTTGAAAGAGTGACCTATGGGAAAATCAATCGACTTAAGTGATGTCTACCGGGGTGTTGGTGGCGGTGGCAAAAGGTGGAAGTAGGAAACAAATATCAAGGTTACGGAAAAATAGGCCAACATTCATGGAAGTGGAGTGCGCCCTCCACTCTACGATCGATATTGAGACTTGTGGATTTAATGCTAGGCTTTTCTAATTTTTCGCCAAAAGTCCAGAACTCTACGAACGCCAAGAACGCCACTTTTTACAATCCCATTCGTTCCACCTTCTATTGCATCTCAGTTTTCTACGAACACTTCCACATGTTTCCATAATGTTGCTTCACAGTTTGTTTGATTATGATAATTTTTGGCCACTTCAGCTGGCACATGCTTAATGTACATTGAATTATAAGTTGTCAATGACATTCTCAATTGTCATTCAAAGCGTGGAGATGGGAAGGATTGAAAATATTGGGGATAGAGGATGGTCAGGTAGAGAACAAGGTTGGTTATTACTAAGGGTCTCAAGTGACATAAAAGTTTTAGCGCCACGGTTTATAAAAGGTTTACACTTTTCGAGTGGTCGGTATCGAGTGGTTATTGCTTGAACTGTCAAGTGGATGGGGCTTTATTTTTGGAGTGGGTTTCAAGGAAATGTGGAGGATTTTGATGATAGAGATGAATTATTTTATTACGGAATTTAGAGAATTATAATAGCAAGGGCAGAAATTGACAACTTATGAATTAGTCACTAATCAAATAATTGTTAATTATATGGTATTTTTGGCACAAAAAAGTTTAAGGAATAGCTATAAAACCTACCAGAAATATTTATTGGAAAAGTGATTTTTATTATTTGAAGTACCGTTTTTCAGCATGAGTTAAAAGAAAGTTATTTATAAATATAACTTTTTATCTTCGAATACCTCTTCAGTTAATATATGTTTACTATGTTGATAAAAGTTCACTATAACTTTTCGGCATGTTGCTTTCTTCAGAAGTAAGTTTTATAGTGAACTTTTATCAACAGTGAATATTAAACACTTCGTGACCACACTCAACGATACTCTAATATATGTTTATAGCTATATTATTTGAGTTGAGAATTTTTCGAATTCGTACTTTAATATCCGATGACTAACACTAATTTCTAGAAATTTTAATGTAAATATTTCTGCCGATAAAAACAGTTCATTACTCATCAAGGTTCTTTTAACATAAATGGAAAAAGGGTCTAAAACATTCGCACAAAAATTAATTTATGAGATCATTTTGAAAGCAAAGCTTTCTTATCCGTAGAAAGAAGTATTTACGATGAAAAGTTTAATAACGCGCCACAGCCACAGATGATTAATAGGCTGACATTTCACGTCATTGATGAGTATTAGTTTTTCATTAGTCTGGGTATTTTTATCTTCAACTTTTTGAGATTCAATGCTATTGAATTGTCATAACTGAGCAAATGGTTTATAAAAGTGGTATATCAACAAAAAATCGCTTTTAATTATAGCGTCGGAAATGTGCGCATACGTCTTTCTTTTGGTTTTGTAATAATGTAGCATGAAAGTAGAAGCAAAGGGGAAATAAAATTATACCCGTTTTCGTCGCGTTGGTGTGCCGGGGGCGGATAAAGCGAATGAACGACGAGCATGCGAAAGTGATGACCAGGACAACACGTTGCTTGTTCCTCTCCAGGATGTGTGTTTTCGCAATAAAAATCAAAAAGTCTTTCATTGACCTCGTTCGTTGAAGCATCTGCAGTTTTCGTATAATTTATGCAGGTTGAACGAGGCATGGAGAGTTGGTCCGGAAAGTAGCAAATTGGAAAATGTTGGGAGTTTAATTAAATTCTGTTATTAGGCGGTTTCAACTGTATTAACTGCTTTAATCTAATAACAGTGTTCGAGGTTTATAATTTTATAATTAATCGACACGTGCGGTGGTTATTCTTGTCCCATAAGAAGGGAATTACGTTTTACCACCTGGGCAACCAAAATGCTACTTTGTTATTTAATAAGCAGCAAAACTTTTTGCTCCTTTACCCCCTTTCTCTCCCACTGCGTTGGATCAATTTATTCGTTATTTTTCGCTTGTTGCGCATTTCCTATGCACTCGCACGCACGTTACTACTCTACTTCCGCGCAGCAAAGCCACCAATATTTCTACTATCTCAATCTATCTGTTCGCATTCGGTGGCATGGCAGGCGGACAGTGCAATGAGCATCGCAATAATGAAAACAATAAGTGTCGCATAAAAAGGATATCCGTGCGCTGTACGACATTGTAACGAATAAATGAATCAACCGACCGACAATGGACAAACACATCGGCCATGACTAGGAATATTCAATATAGATTCAAATCGAAATAAAACAGACTTAAGAGGGATAATTTGTTGACATAATATTTCAGTTTGATTTTTTTTTTTTGTTGTCGGAAATGGATTTATGATATGTTGAAATGTTCTGTTTATACATGAATATACATAAAGCCCTAAGAATTTTACTTTAGAACTTTATTTTTATTACCGGATTTTAAGGTCTTTTGAATTGAATGATTTTGTTTTTTCTTGATTTATCGACATTTTTTTATAATCAGAATAATATACAATTTGTTTCAATTTATGTATCTTATTAGTTACAAATGCTTCTATTACCAAAACATTTTTAACCTAGTTGGTTATTAATTATGGTGCTAATTAGATTGATAGATTGGCCTAGACTGTGAGACGAAACGGTCGAAAGCGGAAATTTGAGGAGGATGGGCACGTAACGACATCCTGTCAAGGCCTGTCATGCATGCCTTGTGCGTCAAGTTTCAAGCAACTCCTCTGTTAAAATTAAAGTAAAATCATATATGCTTCATATTTTTGATAAACATTTACCATGTTTGCCAGGAAATCCTCAAAACACTCAGCATTAATAGCGGAAACATTTGAACATTGTAAATGTGCATCCATCAGTGCATTAGCAACGATGTTTGTCACTTGACCTTGCAAACTTGCACCCGGACGGACTCAGCAACAAATGTAATGAAACAATGGACAACACAAATTGATAGTCCATTCTATGTACATGATGTTCATGTACGCTGCGCATTGCGCTCACTCATTACACACACTAGTATTATAGTGATTTAGAAATGATTATTTTAATTAATATTTGTACTATTCACAAATGATTATGCATCATATTTTACTGATCATTATTGTAATGCGCTATCATGATTGGATATTAATGCTGTTAATTTAATATCACTGATTAAATACTTATGAATTATGCGATTATTAGCTTGACCATAGGGAAGGTAAAATTATAAATTCATATTATAATTGAGTGATTTAACAATCTTCTTAGAGAAGATTAACTATTCGAGTAAAAATCTGTAAATTATCATTGATATCTTTGTATCTATGAATTCATATCTTGATAGAATAACTTTATAGATATCATAATGAACGTGAATAGGTGTTTAATATTGTTGGGTGAGTGTTGGTTGGTCGTAAAAGCTCATTGAGTGCATGCAAACGATGGGAAAATACAAGCGACGCCGACAAACAAGTCCAAGTGCAGCGTAATTGATTGCACGTTTAATGAATCCGAGGAACATTCTACGAGCATGTCGTCGTGAGATTTGCCTTATAATATATCATAACTTGTTATAACATTCTTGTGCAAATAGAAAGACTGGATAGAAACTCATAAAGGTCGTCGTGGGTAAAGAGGAAGAATGCACTTTCCAGAAGTTGTGCACATATTAAATATTTACGTGTGCGACTGTTGTATGCGTGGTTGGAAACAATGAATGAGTTGAGTGACGGAATGAATGGGCAAGGGCGTGAAATGAGAGTGCAGGTGTATTTCTTCGTTGTTGTGGCCGTTGTTGAACAATGAAAGTGAATGAAATGTGCGATAATAACGCGTCATAAAAATTATCATATAATGGCTGATATAATGTGCTTGTAGTGGTGATGAGATAACGTTATGGAATCGAATGAGGTTTGCTACGAGTTATTATTTTCACAGTTTGTTATTTTTGCTAATGAATTGTTTTGTTTCGGGTAAGTGACTGCTACAATTGACACGAGGTTTGTGCATTGTGTTGAGTTGATAAACGTTGCAATTTAGTAGTAGTATTTGAAATTTACTCGTCAAAATTCTACTCAATTTTCTACATCTTTAAAACGATTCCAGTTATTTTCCCAAGCATTAGTGAGTCATGAACTCGAAAGACTTTCAAGTTCTACATCGTTAGCACATATTTTGTGGTCGTTGTTGATTACTTTTCTTGCGCTTCGTTCCAAATGTGGAATTTCTATGAATCCATCGAAAAAATTAGCAATTGTGATTCAAAACTCACTTAGAATTGCAGTCGAAACTTCTCCGAATCTACGCCATTTCGTGGAAATTCCCGATCGTTGCCAAAATATTTTCCTATTGTCCATGTCTGTCAACAGTTTAACGGTGTTATTTCATTTTCCACGAAAAAGGCGGCGCATTCTTGGTAGTTTACTTGAAGGATGTTGGGAGAAAAATCAATGCTAGGCACATGGAAAATTCAGCCTGAAAGTGGACTCGTCGTCTGTAAGATAAGCTCTAGAAGAGGTGTATAGGATGGTAAATAAAATATTTAGTTCAGTTGGACCAGATTTCGAGAATATCAAACAAGTGATCCTTATGAAGAAATTTAAGAATGTTTATTTACTCTATGTATGTGTTGATCGCAGCTGCTTGTTTATTACTCATATATGACTCTTTTCGTTTTTAATGCTTATCTTATCGTACGGTTATCGTATTGTCTTCCTTGAAGGAGCTGTAACTCTGCACATGGTGCTGTGCAATATTACAAGATCTACTATAGTGCAGAATTGTGGGAGCTGGGTTAGTGCTCGTATTGCGGAGGGACTTGGGTAACTTGTGTGAATTATTGCTATTCTGTTGTGGCACACAGAGGGTAATTCTGTAATACGATAATAGATGCTGAGGTTGCTGCGCTGGCGTTGCAAACCACTGCAGGCAATTGCATCAAGTGCTGCCGAGGTCGAAAGCAGTGCATCCGCAATTTAGGGGTGGAGTTTGCGGATTTGGTCGTGAATGTATGGTAATGTTAGCGTAGGGATGGAAAGGGAATTGATTGATTTGTAAATCGAATTTGAGTAAATTGTACGTGGATATATTAGAAATATTGTAAATATAATTCGAAGTTAATTAAAATATAAATAAATAAAATATCTAAATGAAAATCACGATAAATTCACAAATATTTAATTTTACAATTATTGTGGATATTTGGGCATTTCGTTATTTAATTATCAAATTGGGTAATATGGTATATGAAGGTAACGCGTCAGTTTACTTGTTGAGGCATTGGGTCCAATTTTCTGGAGCGCATTTCAATCTCTCTACCTCCAAGTCGGCAGAAGGCATCATTTACGTGGCTCTAGTTTCCCAGGCTTATTTTATTCGCAACACGCTTTCTACGTGGCTTAGGTTCTGGGTAGCTTTAGCCTACGATAGAAGGACCTACGTACGCAAATTTGCATAACTAATAAGTTGGATCATGTTTTCTTCTTATTAGTTCAAAACTAAGGGTGGGCGGTTTTATACATTTATATCCCCATTATACGAAATTATTTATGCTTTAGCAATTTCAGTCAGCAATAATAACGGTAATAAAAAAAATAGTACGTTTGCAAATAGAATAATTAGCGTATTTTGTTCTTTTTCTTATTTTCAATGTACAAATGACGCATGAATATTTAAATTATGCAATTTTTATTTTGCATTTATGAGTTGTATTTATATTTTTACTCTTATCTGATGTTTATACTTTTTTTGCTCGTAAATATCAAATCCAAGGATTTGCATATGTTTATGAGCGTATGCGTTAATAATAATAATAATAAGTTTTACTCGCATGTTGAATTCATTATATATAGTTTTTAATTGACTCGGTTTACGTTTTCAGTCATGGCCTGTGAAAGGTGAATGAATCAGTTGCTTAAAGAGCGCGACTTATTCCATGATTATTCTTATCTCATTCATCTAATCTTATCTTATTGAATTTGATATGAGCAATGGTTTCTGCTTAGAACAGGTTGAATTTAATGAAATGATGAAGTGACTGTGTTGTGTTATTTGGTGCGACGGGCGTGGGTTGAGATTTCTAATGAAATAAATGAAATATAATTAATTCATTTCTCGCCTCGCAACATCGAGAACACCTTGTGATTCTACAATGAGAGATGACAATATATAAATTTAATATATTGGGACATTGTAGTTTTGACATTTTGAGGTATTTTTAAGGTAAAATAATGTAGTTTATGATGTATTTTGTATTGAAATTTTCGAATAAGGAGATGTTACAATTTCAGTCAATATATCAAATCCTCTGCAGATCTTAAACAACTTTATTTTATTGTTGTTCAAGGAATTTGCTAGTTTTAAGTTGTATATAGTATTGCTATAATAATATGATCATCATAGGCTTTTGTTTTGAAAAACAAAAATTGCGTATTAACTTCTGGAATGTGTCTAGAAAAATTGTATTTGTATTCCATTGAATTTCATTAGATCTAGATAGTTTTACTTAAATATCTATCGGATTAAATTTCAAAATATTTCATTTTTATCAACTTCAAAATCATCTACATGGCATAATTCACGCTCGCGTGCATTCTGCATATTCCGCAAATTTGCGTGGTCGGACAGGTTTCGAAAAGTTCACAGTTTCCACGCTTCCAGTTTTGCGCGAAATGTCATCTGCCATATCCACTTGTTTCGCGCTTTGTCACTAGGACAATGCAAACCCGCTAGTCTAGTCCATCCTAACAAAGCCTGTTTTTCACTCACAACATTTCCATGCTGTTCACTTATATTTGCTGAAAACACTCAACCACATGGCATTTGCATGTGTTTCAACTAGGACTAGGACTACTTGATGTTGCATGGATTGTCTAGGAGTCTATGTCGGCTGGCGTAGACTCTGATTGAACGCGGTCGATTGCGTGCTCCTGCAAACGACATGTTTTTTTTTTTCGCGCGTGGGCCGAATGTTTCCAAACGTACTGTCAGACTGCCCGCCACAAGCACAGACGCATATTTATGGAGATTCTTCTAGACCCAATCGAAATAAAGGGACGTGTATAGATTTTCAGAGAGTGAGGCCGTGAATGAGGGACTAGTCTAGGATATGTTTGCACATTTTGCAGGCTTCGCAGTGTGAGAATGGTGGGAACCTGGCGCATTCATCGATTCTGAAACGGGTGCTGTCTACGCGTCAATAAATTACTTAAAAGGAAAAAAATGTACTTTGTTTTATGTCACATTTGCATAGTGTATGTATATCACAGTAACCATTTGTACAGCGAAAATATACTAATGCAGAGACAATGATGGTAATGCCTTTTATTTGTACGGTGTCATCATGCAGGAGGCCAATTATTCCACTAGGAGGCATTTACATGTTTGGTTGCAGTATATGGTGTTGGTTTTGAGTCACTTGTATACGACTGGTGTAATTTTAGAATCGAATTCAGGTGTACTACCGACATGTTTTGTTTATCGAAGCGCGGCGCCATCGCCAGGACGTGATGATACCGGATGCGATAAAATTATCCCGCCGTTCACAACGCAACCATTCATAAAGAAAGCCGTATCACTTGATTGCGTTATATTTAGCGGTTGATATGGTCGTATACCTTGTGCATATTATTTCGGTTATCTCCAAGGTGATTTGGACCACTCATTTAATAAATGTTTTAATAAATAATAGATATTGAAAATTATGAAGTTAGCCTCGAAACTTGTGAGATAATATTATCCTTCAGAACTCAGGAAACACGATCATGAATGCGCAATAAATAAACAGATGCATACTTTTAATACTTTTCGGTTAGCAGAAAAGCACCGTTAACCTTTGCTATTCTACTGGATTCAATTCATATTTCATTTTACATCTTTTAGGCATCTGGAGAACCCACGCTATCCGCTATTAATTCACCTAATATTTCTCAGAATAGCTATACTTTTTAAACATGACACAAGTGTGTTAATGTTCATTCAAGGTTTCTTTCATGTCTTCTTTAGTATGTGATTTTATAAACGTGGGTAGACACGTGTCTTTCTCTTTTATTTTTATAAGTAATATCCGGTTATTATCACATAATTTGCAATTGTCTTCGATGCGAGTGATCTAGGTTCGTACACTGTTTTATGTTTGTATTTTGTTTTCGAAACTTGTGTCGTATTTTAACCTGTACGGACTTCCTTGTATATTTTATGGGCGTCGTTTGCTAAAGTAATGTCATTTATGTCAAGTATTTCCCCTCTTCATCTTGAAAATGCACACCCAGTAAAACAACAACACTTTTAAAATGTTTCGTTTGGCAATAAATTCCATTTTTTCGTTATCATGATAATAATCTTGCAATAAATGACTAAATTACATTCAGTAGGAATGCAGTCTTGAGCATTCTACATATGTGTGATACGAGTATGTGGTCGATAGTGATATGAATAACATCTATTTCAGAAATGTGACCTGCGACCTGTGCGGTATCAAAAGCCAAAGGTCAAACAATAATAGCGTAACTGTACTTGTTAGATGTGCGTGTAGTACTCTACATTTACATTTCCACATTACAATGTCCCCATACAGTGACTTTGGAATGAAATCAATCATACCGTCGAAGAAATACGGATATGTCAGGAAAAATCGATTTAAAAGAAGCCTAATCATAAATAACAAACAAATGAAAGCAACGGATAACAGAAATACAACACTTCCATACATATTATTTCGATGGTCATGCGTTAGTCTTCTATTTAATTAGTTTTCTATTAACTGTATGTCGCGTTCCAACGCATTTTCATGGTTTTCCATGACCCAGTTTCCTACTGCAGCAACACATTGAACAACTATTAACAAATTCAAACAAGCGGGTTTTTTGCATCAAAGTAATGTCTATTGAAATGAAATGGAATGAAATCAGTGTTTAGTGAATTGAAGTGAAGCATGTCGCAATCTGGTGCATAATTTAATGTGGGATGGCGTAAGATGAAAATCCCACGCGTGTGACATAATATCAATAGCAGCAGTTGATCCTTGGAATCTGATTGTTTAAGCGTTAGAGAATTTTTCTTTGCTTTGGGTTTGAATTATATCGCGGGCCGTATATTATAGAGGATTAACGAAATATTGGGAGTTGAGAAAGTGCGATAAGCACAAAAGATTTATTTTTGGTTCTAGACTATGCTACGAAGTTGACTCATTGATTTAAATAGTTGTGATGTATTGTCGAGTGATAATAGTTGGTAGTGGTTACATTGTTACAATATATATTGCATCATGGGAAGTAATAAATTGTTATAGTTCACACAGTTGAAATATTTTCTTTGATATCGCAAAATAAAAATCGAATTCATATCTTCTTTCTTGGCAAATACAATTATATTTTGTAACTGATTTTGAATGGCAGTTTTGTTTGTAAATCAGATAATAAAATCAGCCTCGAACTTGAAAGTTGTGCGGAAAATTCAATTTAGCGCATGCGCAGCTTTAATAGCCTGGTACGACATACTAGCAAATTTCAAATGTAATAACTTGGAAAATATGACTACTTAACAATTCCAATGTGATTTTTACTTAGTGTTTTATTGTATTAACCTTAATACCTTCTAGAACTCGATCTTATTTCCACTCACACTTAATATCCGCACCTTGAAATATCTATATCAAATTAAAATTCATTCATGAATCGTGCATAACTCAACACGGTTGGAGAACTTGTAAATATTTTTAGTAAATCTCGTCCGCCTCACGTCCAGAATAAAATCATGCATCCTCATGGGAAATACTCGTTATCTTCGAAAGCATCGACGTGAGGCGGCAGCAGCGGCGGCATTTATAAATGCAAGGATGCGCTTGCATACTCACGGCCACAACACCATGCGCCGCACACGGCGTGCAGCAGGAAGTCGTTACAGACGGCCATTGCTACAGTTTTTAGTTCTTTATGTATTTTTATAAAGCGGCTTCCAAACAGGAAGTACGCTGCATAGACAGACAGGAGTCAACATTTACGAAAATAATTATTATAAGTTTCAGTTTCTTAAGTATAAGCAGACGGATTATGCTTATTTTAGAATTGTTTATCTTTATTAGGCGCAGATTTATTGTTTATTTACAGAAATAGAAATACCTAGAGAACGAGTTTACTATTCTCGTATTACGAAGGACAAGATTTGTAGGAGTTGTTTGTTAAATTGATGCGTTAAAGGTTAATTGCTGGTGATTAATTAATCGCAATTGTGACAATTAGCTCACACAGTAGTGTTGGGTGAAGATGACGCTAACGACGAGAGTACGCGTCGGTAATGAATGAATGGAGAGAAGAAATTGTGGTGCTACTGTTCTTAAAATGACTTACTTTATAAGTTACACTGATCCAAATTAATTTTTTGACAACAGACTTACTTAATTGTTATTTGCTTGCAATTGATTAACTTTAGTACTTTGGAAAATGTCTTGGAGCAATTCTGACTTGTAAACCATGAAATGAAACAGAGTGAGAAATTTTTTTTTAAGCACACTCATCTTGATAATTTCAAATTCGTTCATTAATCTCAATACACCACAGAAATTATCAATTTGAAACAATGTTGGTTTTGTACCATAAATGATGGAGTTTTTCTTTGTATAAATCGGTTTTTGTGTCGGAAAGAATCACACTTCTATTTTTGTGTTGTTAGGGGTAAACATGAAGTGAATTGTGTAGAAGTAACTTCAGGATTGATTTATTCCTATAACAACTTTAATTATTA
Source organism: Diploeciton nevermanni (assembly GCA_027575565.1). Lineage (NCBI taxonomy): Eukaryota > Metazoa > Arthropoda > Insecta > Coleoptera > Staphylinidae > Diploeciton > Diploeciton nevermanni. The sequence continues at coordinate 15,378 of JAODIE010004427.1, forward strand.
AAATTAACAAGTTCAATTTAGCACTTGTTTTGTTCCACATGTAAAAATACAGATTGCGTGCTTAAATAAATTAGTAACTTTTCTCTCAACTCTCTTCACTTCTGACTTAATGGAGATGCACGAGAAAGTCATGGTTTCAATTGGATTTAAAACCTGTAAATTTCCTCAGATTTGCTGCGTACCAAGCACGCAATTTCTTAGAACTGAGGATTAATTTATAAATTACCTCACAGATCGACATTCAGCTCCACGCAAGAGATGCATTAGCAAGTGGTCTGTTTGAGGAGCGTGTGCTTATTCATTTTTCAAAAGCTTATGGTGCTTTGGAGTGTAATGAAAGCATTCGGAAAATAAAGACCAAGTCGGGTGGAGCTTGATACTGTGATATAAAGTATTTATTTAGCGCAGAAGTTTATAAAAATACAAAAATCGTGTTTAAATACAAATGAACATGGAAATGGTATGTTTTTTTTACTAGATTCTAAGATTGTATTTTTAGTACAATTATTGGAATTATTCATCTTTATTTTGCTCCATATTCACTTTTTTGAGAACAAACTGTTGCATGAACTCAAGTTGTGTGTGTTGGCGGCGGCGTTGCCACCCTACACAATCTAGAATGTTGGCGAACGCAACACGTGCGTGAACTCGTGCGTTCGTCACCTAGCAACCAGCTGCATCCAGGCAGTTGTAGCCGCCGCCTCCGCTGCCGCGCAGAGTTCAGCAGTTTCTAGGAAGTAAAACTGGCACCGGGGGCGGTAGCGCGTTAGGGATGCACAGAGTGCTGGCACGCGGTGAAAGTAAGTAATTCATCATTTCTCATCCGCATCCTGTTACTAAGCGGGGGTTGACTTAATTTAATTTAACGCAGCATTCCGGGGCTTATCTGTTTATGTAGTCTTGTTTGAATCTGCATCTCTGTTCATCGGGAACGAATACATTCACAATCAGGTTGACTTTGTGTGCTATTCTGTTGGGATTGGAGTGCTGGGGGTTCGGGAGTAGAAATAGGGAACTGCGAGGTGGCGGTTGAGATAGGCGAGAAGTGTAGGGATGAAAGCGAGTGCAATGTGCAGCTACATCCAGGGCAGGCATGTGACGCGGCACATTAGCTTTCTGCCTGACAACAGAGTGGGATTTGCATACTTATAATGTTGCTTTCATGTTATGTTCACCGGCGGCTATATGCTCTGATATTAATTTGTTAAATTTACGGGGGATGTTTTATCAATAATTCAAGCCATATTTCATTTGAAATAAAGTTTGATTTAATAATACAATATATTTCTATGTCTGTTGCAGACGGTTTCAGTAGATTCAGGGCAACTTTTCCTGAATGGTGCGACACAAGTCTGGAGGTGGAGAGTGGCGGAGGCCGTGGAGAACAACAGCCGGGAGGCATTACCGTCGAACCATTGCCATTGATGGGATTGCGATCTTTGCGTATCTCGGCGTGTTCGTTATCGCGAGGTGGGTTGTCTTCGACGGCAAATAGTTCAACAGAGAGTTCGGATACAGATGATCGATGTGACAGTTCACTAGGTAACGTGTTCAAATTATTATGTTCATAACTTAACTATAATACTTAGTAAATATTTATTTATAAAGCGTTTTCGGTTTGTTGCTTCCTTCAGTGTGAGTTTATTTTGTACTTTGTTTTTTAACACAGGTTTTGAAGGGCGAAGGGTTTAATTGAAGTGTGGGATGGGCTGTGTTTTTTGGTAAAACCTAATTTGGTTTTAATCGGGATATTTGTCTATTATCGGGTTTATACCTATCTAAAATTTAATAAAACCAAAACAGTTACTTTTAGGTTTGTCATTGAATTCGCTTCCATGGTGAAACAAAATCCAAATCCCAAAATCATCCAGATTCCAATGATCCTCATTAACATTTGCCAATTTACTGCCAACTTTCTAAATCAGCTTTGATGTATGTTTTTAGCATTAAATTAATGTTCTACAGTGTCCTGTTGTGACATCGTTTGTCGGAATCAGGACTGCCCTGGAAGCATGAGCAACTCTAACACTTCACTCTTATTGACTTTGTTTGACTAACGCGCGACGAGTGAGCGTAAACTGCACGATCCATCTATTTTTGGCGTAGCTTTTAATGCACCCCAGAAATAATTAAACTCTTGTAATTATTCAGGTCGCCGTGGTTGTTTGCGGCAACGCGTAATGTTTTCGTAATGTTGCGGCCCGCGACTGACTCAACCTATTGCGCACACATGTAATGCAAAATAAAACATGCAGCTTCTATAAATGTGCTTGTTGCCTGCATGACTATGCAGTACCTACCTCGAGATTATGAATAGCCAGTCATGTAGAATTTCAAGAATTTTCGGGTGGTGACAAAAGTGGTATTTTTTCTTTGATAAGGAAGTTGAGTGAGTGGTGTTCTTGTTAAAAATAAACATTTTTGATATTTTTCTGTTATTTACTTCAAAATTTTCTAAGTTTCCTTGTTTTAGTTAAAAATTGAACTATATCTACTTATGTCATACAGGAACTTGGTTTTCTTTTCTTCATACATTGTTCGTCTTAAGATGTCTATATAAATATTCCGATTGTTTTTTGTTCCCTTATAACTTTCTGTAAAAATGAGTATTAAACGAGTTTATCATAATAATTATTAGCTTTTGAAGAGTTGACAATTAATTCTCTAAATGTTATTTATAGGTATGGATGATGACAAAGAGTTTCCAGTCCAGATCCTTCCACACCTTTATTTGGGCAATGCAGCTAACAGCGAGGATAGCCAGGCTCTAGCTCGTCATAATATCGAGGTAAAGAAATCTTCCCAGGAAAATTATTCTGATAACGTTTCATGCAATTTTGTTCTCTTTCAGTACGTTTTAAATGTCACCCCGGACCTGCCTAACGTCTTCCAGGATGTGGGCAACATCAAATATATGCAGATACCCATCGCCGACGACTGGTCCAATCTCGCCAGTTACTTTCCGAAAGCCTTCTCCTTCATCGGTAAATATTTCTACAACTTCTCCAACCTTACTGTATGTATTTCTGCCTGCACCATTAAATCCACTTTGTGTGGTTGTTTAAGTGAAACCGCTAAAGTGAAATTCGTTGAATGACGCCGGCGATGATTCATGTCTGCTTTGGAGGTGGCGTTAGAATGACGCCGCCACCACCGCCCATGCTGCGATGCAGCACCGATCAATCAACATTATCAGACATAAATAAATTTCATTCATTTCGGTTAACGGTGTTGATGTTGATGAACTTAAACTTTACATAGTTTACTCACTAGTGTACTAATATTGCATTTCTATGCATGGCTTGAGTTTTCATACTTTTTTTTCTTGGGTATTTATTTTCGTCTCGTTTGAAGTCGTGTCGATATTTGTTTTATTCATTAAGCTGTACGAATAAAATCGTTGTCGTTGCGCCTACGCTTTATGTTGCACCCGAGGGCTCTGGTTGTTTTTGTCATTGTGGCTTGGTGTCGAGGGCATTTAGTCGTTACATTTTTGCGCGAGTTCCACTACGTGTACAAAGAATGTCTGGAGCGTAGGCGACGGTGGAGTGAGTACACGAGTCTGCTCGACGCCATTTATAAACAAAAATGTGTTTTCCGACAACACATTGCTGTATATGTGAGCTAAAACATTTCGGTAACGCGTGGATGACTATGGCCACTTCTATTTTAATTTCTTAATGCATCCTACGAGGACAACAAGATGTCAGTTATTGCAGAAATTAATTATATTTAGAGAGTTTTATTGACTTTCTTGCAATACTAGATGGTGGACTATGTTACTCTCAATTTAATGGACTTAAATGAGTTGTTTTGTGGTTGACTACCCAAGATTACAAGTTTCAACGAATTGTGTCCGTTATTAATGAAACTACTGCCCACGCTGTTTCTCCACGATGAATTGCGGTTCTTCGTTTGCTACTACAGGCATAATATCCACATCGTTGTGGGTGGTGAATGCCGGTGGCATTGAGCGCTAGCTTCCTCCACCGCCTTCGCAAAAATCGATATCGTCGAAACCGATGAGAGTTGTGCGGCTTACTAAAGGGGAAATTTCTGGCAAGCAGCAGTCGCGTGGGCGTTGAGTTTTCGCAGCACCCGTTCATGGAAAGCGAGAGCGTGCGGGGGCGGCAATGTGCAGAACGCCCACGTCACAATGGTGGCAGTTTGCTGGCTGACGAGGGCCACCGCCACGCGGCTTGTATACCCCACCAGAGACACGCGTCTGCCACCCCCGCGCGCTCTGCATTCATTCACGGGACATGAATGACTGGCATTATCTAGGTCAGCCCGAGTTTCATTCACGGCCCCGAACTCTTCTCCCTGCTCACTCTGAAGCAGCTAGTTGTCTCATTCCTTCGCGAGGGATTGAATCGTCTTTTTATTCACCAATTGAGCTTCGAAGCGTTAACTCGTGGTTTTTGGCCGTGTGCGCATATCGTAATATCGCTTGGACAGTTTGTTAGAGTAGTTGTTTTTGCGAAAGTTCCAGGGATAGTGTTTTCAGCTGACAGCTTCCCGTGTCCACCACATTCATGATTTTCCATGCTGAGGTTTTTGTTGGAGTGTGTAGAGCGAATGAAGAAGAGAAGAATGAAAATGCTGGCGGTAGTAGGTTTTTCTTTGCTAAACAAAAACCGGCCGTGAGTTGACATGGTCGTAAAACCTGCATCATCGTAAAAATGCCATTATTAAAGATCCAAGCGCGAAGAAACAACTCTGGATAGACAGGCTCAAAACGGACAGGGTTTATATAAAAGAAAAATCTTTTCATTGCTAAATAAATGTTTATTAGCCGGTGTAGTATTAAAATTGATTAATGTTAGTTGAATTGTCATGATTGTAAATTTTAAGTATAAAAACCTGCTTCTATTATTTTGGATCAAGTGATGAATCACTCAATCTACATTCGTTCATCATTCTGTCAATTTAGTTTATGTTCGTTTTGGGTTGAGCTCATGTTCACATTAATATTTGATTGATTTGGTTTATAGTGGTGTGAATAAATTAGACTTATTTTTTTATATATATTTTTTGATCTATTCTTTTCTTCATTTCACATTTTAATACATCAATTGATCAGAACTTCTTAATGACGCCTCTAATTTTGTTTTTCTAATTTCAGATGAAGCGAGAAATAATCAAAAAGGCGTTCTCGTTCATTGTCTAGCCGGCATCAGTCGTTCCGTAACGATCACTGTTGCCTACCTAATGTACAAATGCTCCTTAAATCTGAACGACGCTTTCAACGTTGTACGAGCCTGCAAATCCAATATCGCTCCTAACTTCCATTTCCTGCGGCAATTGCACAATTTCGAAAAGGAGCTGAAACTGGATGTTTCCTCACAATCACCCGCACCCTTAATGGAGCAGATTGAAGCGTTACGCGCTGAGCAAGCACTGTTAAAGCGAATGGTCCCACCGGGAGGCGGTGGTCGACTAGGTGCACGGCGTAAATGCCCTAATTGCGGGCGTGGCGATGCTGGTTGTCAATGTGGCCAGCACTCGGACTTCCTCAGCCCGCTCGCGCAGATCGGCGTAAGTCCTGATTCGGGCATTGAGTTTGATCGTTGGGCATCCAGCAGTACTACACCGGCTGAATGAGATAACCCGGGGAGGTCGCAGTGGCATTTCTAAGCGCGAGCGCCGAGCCCTGTTGTCTCCCCAACAACGTCAGACCTACTACAAAATCCTTTGCTTTCCAAAATTGTATTCCTCAGTTTTTGTATTTATTTTCAATTAGTTTATAATGTTGTAATCTTAAATCACCAGTCTGGGGAATCCTTCACAACCGCGAGCAGACTGGGTTCAGTTACCCAACTATTACACATTTGCCAACTCAAATTTACGCATAAATATTAACCAACTCTGCGTTGCAGCCGTGAAATATCAAGAAGACGCATTTAATATCTTAAAATAATTGTCAATTTTATTTGTATGTCGTAATGTATAAAATATTATGTTAGATTGTTGTGTTCAATATGAAGAGGCCACGATTTGTGTTTGGGAAACATGCAATTGGTACAGTTTTGTACAAATCTGTACGTTATACATTTTACATGCCAGTATTATTTCATCTAGATTCGTTTGTATTAATCTAATTCTATTAATGTTTGATGTGGAATGAAATTAATTCGAGTTTGTCTACTCGCGCCATAAGCGAAACGATACAAGGAGTAATGTAACAATCAATTTTTACTTTTTCAAACACTTTTGATAGTGCTATCCATACACAGCTTAACACGGAATATCTGAACGTTGTTACACAGGGCAGACTTGACTGCCACACGCCTTAAACAACCAATTCAATGGTTTATCTGGATTGTAAACAGAAGGAATTTAATTTCACTGTTATTGCTATCGCTATTTGTGCACCATTAATGTGCACGCCATGAAAAACTATGCCAGCTGGTTTTTCCTATTGAGTCGTATCGCACACAATTTGTAACTTTAGATACCGCATTAACCGTGTTGTTCCCTTGGGACAAACGAAATGCTATCTATCTATACAAGAAAATTGATCACTGTTGAATGTTGAACAATATTGTCGCCGCGTAGAATAGCAATAAAGCTGTCAAAGCAAACGATCATAATCAGAATGAGGTGAAAAGACATATTAATTAATGAAAGGACATATTAATGAAAATACAAAAAAGTGTAATTTGTTCTGATGACGTTTTGAGAGCTAATTGTGCGAATGATAAAGAGAAATCAGAGTATATTATTAATGCCTAAGAAATTAAGGAAACTATGAGCATACTAAAACTACGACAAAAAGATAACAAGGGATATTTTGTAAAGACTGTTTTATAGATGGGATATATGTATGTATCATTCACCTGACTTAAGTATATTAACACTTATCGCGTCAGAATTGACGCGGATATAACATAGGCAAACGATATACCTACTGATAATTGATATTTATAATGATAACGAGTAATATATATTAATGTTTGTTACATTTAGACATTTGATGGGAATTGAGGCAGATATATTATTGAAATTATTGCATTTATTACAAAGTTATTCAGTAACCTATTGATATGATCGCTGAAATATGTAACTAACAAATGTTGATGATCGTGTGAGATGATTTATTTTCAGTTTAAGTCAAATACGAGTACTTTTAGTGGATGGGAGGTATCTTCGGATGCGAGTTATCGAATATATTATTCTTCCATTCGACATTGTACATGTTTGTCTAAGTGGACTAACAATTACGTTAAGATTAGTTCGTTTAGTTGCCATAGATTTGCTGTAGTATTTTTCGTCGAGCAGTGGAGATGAAAAATAATGAAATATATATCAAAGAACAAGTAATACTTGTACATTTTGGAGTAACTTTCTTATTTACTACGTGCCATTGCTTAAATGTTGGAGTAAGACCTTTTAAGTTACGAATGTATTTATAAAAGTTTTCTACCTTATTTTTGACTTGACTATGAAGCGCAATGTAAGTAAATGAATATCGTAATTTACAACCGCTGGGTAGAAGTAAATCAAATTATTTTTGTTTATTGTGTTGATTGTTCTAAGGCAGTGTCGCGCTGATATGAATAATAAGAAAACTAACATATACTATAATGAATGTTATTCATAATTGTTATGAAATTTTTGCACAAAAGACATATACTAATATGAATTTAGTACATACACATTACAGATAACTAATTATATGATAGAAAACTTGAAAATTGGGAAAGTAATATGATAAATGAATCATAAGGATACTGGAATGAAGAAAGAATTTGGGTAAAAACAAGATTGGACTACATAACTTAATTGATTTCCAACTCATTTGTTTAGATTTTGTCTGCTTCAAAGTGTCATGCAATTGGTTTGTTGCACTAATAATGAAAGAGTTACAATTAAATTAGAAACAAACATAGGTGAAGATGAAAAATCAAGATTAATTTATATTTTACAGCAGCCTCGCTAATTTTTTAAAACCAAAATATTGATACAGAGGGGCAAGTAATAATTGTAACCATAAACAATTACCAATATTCTTCCAATTTTTCTTCTTCCATTGAAAATATAAAGAAAAAACGTGCTATGAACTTAAAGCCGCACTAGAATACACTTGCATCTCATTAACAATACAAAAACAAAGAATATTCGGTATAACTTTGAAGAAAACAAAACTCATTAAACTGTTATTGATGTTATTTTATATATGTCAATTTAAATTATAAAATACATATTCTATCATAATTCACACTCATGTATTTCCACTCAAATACAAAATCAGTGCATCTAAAAACTGTCTTTGTGAACAATTGCAAAAATTACTTCAGAACAAAAATTTCAATATTCTGAACATCAAATTGAACATAGACTTGCAATTGTACACAAACAACGGGGATAGAAACCTAAAACCAATAAATTCTTAATATATGTAGAAATTGAAGCAGTATTTATAGTTCTACTGCTAATGTTTTGATTTCTGCCTTCAATTCATCGTAGACATCTTTGTAATCTTCATGCTCCCTGATAAGAACTGTTAGACAACCGCGTTTAACACCCATTGCAGCACCTAAATCTTGCCGTGCAGGAACAAAGCAGTATGGAATATCTTTGTCTTCACAGACAGCAGGTAAATGAGCAACAATATCAACGGGTGTAACATCTCCAGCGAAGAGCACGATTCCGGTTTCACCTTTTCTTAAGCGCATTTGTACATCTTTTAGGCCATTTCTGAGGAATGTTTTGTGTTTACTCGCTGAAACCAAACATAAGATATAAAGTTAAACATTACATTAGGATACGCTATTCGTAAGTTACAAAATTCAATGTTATATGTACCTTTTTTGATAAGTTTATAGCACTTTTTTGTTAACTTTTTGGGAGCCATTGGTTTGGCTATCACACTAACATTCGTAAGTTTCTCTTCATATGTTTTTTCGTCGGCCCCGTCAACTTCCATCGTGGTGTTATTGGCGTTTTCCAATTCACTGCCTTTCTTGGTTTTGCCCATTTTGTAATTAATTTGTCAATAATTCAATATTATGAAAACGTGCCAACACGTTCGACCACAAGAAAGAAACAGAACACGTGAAGAGGGCTAGGTTATGAGTCGCTTGTTTAACTTTTTTTGGTGCGTTTCGATTTGTTTTTGTTTGCTGGGGGCGCAACACTCGCTCGTTCTGGTTTGTTTAAAATACCACGTAAAGTTATTCTGTCACTAATTAATAATTGTATTGGGATAACTTTCTTTGCCACTTATTATTTGTTCATGTAGAAGACATTTTCGATTAGCCTCCTTTAGTAGGATAAGTAATAAGCGCATGAGATCAAATTACACAAATATGCTGGATAACTTATTCTATAACATTTCAGGCATTAGAGCTAGTTCAAAGTTACAGGTTCTACTAAAATATCTAATTACTTAAGGGATTGTTTTGTATTGAGCGAGTACGGATGCCTGTATAAGATCTTTGCAGCGTTAATTGAGGAAATCAATTGTGCGTGAGTGGAACGGAGTGCGTACTATGCGCTCTATTTTATGCTAGAACAGAAGCGCGTTAGGCAAGACGGTCTTTACTTGGTGTGAGTTGCGTGGTAGCGCTTTGTTATTGTTTTCATTCGGCGCAACTATTGCCACACGTTTCTCTGAGCTTATCAGTTGTGCCTCGTCTGTCAGAAGATTTAGACGCATCTCTCGTGTTTAAGTTGCTCTATTAAGCAAATCAGTTAAATAGTTGTGTTTATTTCATCGTACGTTGAAAGTGTTACGTGCTTCGTCGTGAGTTAGGGATGATCATCTAGGGCAGTGAGAGATTGTTGACAATCAGGAATCAACCAGTGAGAAATTCTTTAAGTAAGTCATTATTTGTTGCTTCTAAAATTACCGCGTGCTTGAATAGAGCGTTGTACTTTGCTGTCGGATTGCGTGTAACTTGCTGTCCCGGCTGCACCACACCTGTGCTATACCACGTCGATTAAGTGTTTTATGACTAATTAAATCATAACATCTCTGTTTATATGTACCTAATTTAAATGAATAAATATTGTTAACAATTATTCATGTTATTTTAATTCTTCTGGACGTGCGTTTCGGACTTACCTCTGTGCTATACGATTGTAAATGAAGTTGTCCTTTAATTGGTATGTAGTAAATTATTCAGCAGCTGGTGAAATGAACGTCAGCAAATATTGTTTTTAACTTTCAGTTTTTGAGTCTACTGATTCACCGAGCAGAATAAAATAGTTCTTTCAGGAACTACCAACTTCCAACAATGGAATAAGAAATAACTTTGCATTTAATATATTCACATGTGCCTTTTTCTCCTGTTTCTATACCTCTTTGTTAATTAAAAATTATTGTGTCGGATGTGTGCTGTGAGTGTGATCACAAAGCATTCATCATTCAGCATTCAATGTTTTCAGTTTGCATCTCCAGTACTGAAGATACTCAGTTACTGAAGAAAGCAGCAAGCGGAAGCGTTATACGAATCAATATTAAGTAAGTGTGGAGTTAAGTTTCATCTTCGTAATACGATTCTTTAACGCGTATTGTAATTTGTAATAATATATAGATAATACAAACACGCACCTGTACGAAGCTTTGTTGGCCTAGTGTTCTTAGGTTCCGGGTCATGTCCGTGAGGTCCCGGGTTCGCTCCTCAGTTGGGGCGACAGACTTTTCGATCAAATTCAAATAACTCCGAATTGCATTGGAGTATATGAAGTATCCATAAAACTATATGCCAAAAAATTAAAAACATTCAGTATATGAAGTAATGGCGTCCGTCCCAATCAATAAAGTGAATTCCAATAGGGATGATATGAGTGGCTTCAAATAGATTGCCTGAAAAGAGTAGAAAAATAAAGCAATTAGGAGGGTGCCAGAAAGGCCATAAGCAAGGAGAAGCCCCTTCACTGTAAAGAAAGATGGGGGGCGCCGGAATTTTGTTTTTTGAACGCACGTGTCGTTCAAAGACAGCTCAAAAGAATCTCCAACAATTCGCGCGGCTCTAGCTATTCAATTGCTCCCGGCCCAGCCCCGCTCTCCGCGGTTTTCCTCCAGGATTCGTACTTATAAACCTTAGAAGAAAATAAGTTGAGCTAGGAACAAAGTGAATGCCATCTTAAATACAAGGGTTAAATTAAATTAATTTTTTTTTTGAAATGAATAGTAAAGGGATGATCCTATGTAACACCCTACTTATATTTCAAATTGTTAATTTGAGTTTCATTGCTTAAACAGTTGCATATATTGAAAAAAGTGACCTCCACGCAGGACCCGAACCGCGGACGTTCAGGCTGCGAAGCAGGGACGCCCACCTATGAGCCAACGAGTCCTCACGTTCGCTGCCGAATCAAAGTGTTATTATAATGTACAATATTTAAAATCCATATATATTTCTACTGCTTCTTAAAGAAGGAAAGTTATATTCTAAACTCGGCCGGACTAGGCAAGTGCAGTTGGGGTATTGAAGAATTCGCTGGCTGCACGGGCTGTCTGGAGACTGTAACAAACTACGGTAGACGTACTGGTATGCACACACTTGGATTACATACTCGGCAATTTCAAAGGTACCAAACTAGGACAGGATAACCTTCACGAGGGTGAAGATTTTATGCGGAAAGGTGCATAGGCGTAGTAGCATACACGGACCGCAATTGCAGCCGTCGTGGTCGGGATTATAGTGCAGCAGGTCTCTAGTTGCTGCTTGGGTTAGAATGGACAGAGTAAAGACAAGTAACCCTCGCGACTCAATCGGGCATAGTAACAGACTGTAAGACAGTGTTTTTGGTTGACTGATGCAAATGCACATCTAGAGATAAATATTTAGAGGTAAAGTAAACAAACATTGCACATGTTAACTTGTTACATTTTTATAGGGGTGCCAACTAATGCATTTAACTCTGGTTAGTTAAACAATGAAGTCCACTAATAAATGAAAACCTAACTCAGAGAATTTAGAGATTTGATGGAGGATATAAATTCAACACTTTTTGTTTACGTATTTATTTTTGTATTCATACATATTCATATTATATATTCTAATCTTAATATATAATATCATTACCCAAGTGAAGTATTGCTTACTTCACTTCCTATTAATAAAAGTATAGCAGCAATCTGCACTTTCAGTGTCGTTGGAAAAGAACTTTATGAATTGTTGAGAGGTCGGGGACGAGCTTGTCGACTGTGTTCTGTTGTTTGCGCACCCTAGAAGAAGAAGAAGAAACAATATATTAACACAGACAACATAGAACAGTATAACTATAAGCATATTAAGAGAAAGTTACTTACACGTCATTTGCCTTAACTGCAGGTCCTGTTGGATTATTCACTGGACGTTTGTTGACAAGCAAACACTTCATGGGCTGCCCATCCAACTGTCTGTTGTGGTAAGTATCAACAGCCTTTTGGGCATCTTTCAGATTCTTGTAAATGACTTCACCTGTTCCTGGTCGGACCAAACGGGCAACGATCAACTGTCCAATGTCTTCAAACAATTCCTAAATAAAGAATCATTTAAAAATTGTATCACAAATAAATAAAGTGTCACTAGTATATATTTACTCTGATATCATCCTGTGTCACAGTTGATTGTAAATTAGACACAACTATTCTATGACCAACTGGCAAAACCACTTTTGTTTTTGGCTGTGCTGCAAGAATGCCATGTGTTGTTGGCGCTGAATCCAATCTCGAGTGTACACCAGAAGACGTGCCCCTACCAGCTACCCTAGATGTTCTCGCACGTGGTTGGCGAGGCTCTTCATCTGAATCTACCTCCATAAAGTTCCCGTTCGAGCGCATCGATGGAGTGTAGGTCTCCATCATAGGGTGACGCATTTCCATTGGTATCATTGGTGAAATACCCGTGTACTGTGGGGGTGGTGGAGCGTAAATTTCATGCGCCATGCGATGAACACGCGGCTCATAAGATGTACAATAAACTGGAGTGACAGTGAAATCATTTTCAATTGTCCTCCTAATCTGCAGTGGACCAACATCTTTTCGTTTGGTTGCAATCATTGGCTTCTTTGCATGAGGTTGCATTGATGTTGGACCTGCACCAGGAAGTCCAAGTTGTTGTCTGACTTTTGAGTTCATGTTCTGAGCTGCCTTGTTTTTATTTGTTACTAGCATTATCTTGCCATTCTTATCAGTTTTCTGCAAAATGTGCTTGCCTATTTGTTTGATGTTGCCTTGTGCCTTGGGCGCAATTCCTCGTAGTTTTTGAATTTTAGTACGAGCGTCTTGTTTCTTCGCCATACTCGCAAGAATATCACGAGCGTCAACCACAGTCGTTCTCTTCTTTTGGATTATCTTCTGGCGAGCATCGATGACGGTTTTGGATTTGCCAACGCTTTTCTTCAACACCTTTCCATTGGCCACTCCGTTGCGTTTAGGGTTGACATTTCTAAAAAGAAAATTCACATGGTTAAAACATACTTCAGACAAAACACAAATAATGGATGAGAACAAGTAAATATCGAAAGGACGCCAGCGAGAAAATATTTATTCACTTACTTGATGTATTTATTGCGGTTCTTCACCATTTTGACGCGTAATTCCGTTTCGTCCGAAAAGAAGATTGCCGAAATGTTTATTAATAGACGTGAAGCACTTCGTGTGTAGCTAGTTTCGACGGTTTGTTGACACCAAATCGCTTGGGAAAATGGAACGAGGCGCAGCAAGCCGACGAGGGCAACGCTGTGGCAGGTTATGTGTACGAAAGCATAAATTAATCCACGCAACTCTTTTTAATATACTGTGTTAGCACGAGAGAGGAACAAAATTCAGAGCCCACTACGTTCATGAACTTATCATCGATTACGCACGAAGCGTTGACGGCGAGTACCGAACATAAAACGAACCGTACGAACACTTTACAAATGATGAAACCAAGTGGATAACAATAGTGAGGGAAAACCTATTAAAAATAATCCTAGTGACCGATTCACACAGTCATTAAGAAATTACACAAACTAAACGGATTAGTTAAACCAGTTACAATAGTTTGCTAGTTTTTCGATTTATGTAATTTACAAGCGGAGAATCCCGGTGTATTCATACAAAATCATGCGAAACAGTACAATAAAATGTTTAGGCAACATACAAATAAGTATTGGCATCATTAGGATCTCTTCCCAAAAAATCCCGTTCAATTAAGATCTCAATTCTTTTCTTAATGTCATTAGGACTGATTGGGAATTTAAGCACACCAAACATTTTCGTCATTAACTCTGTATGCTTCAAGGTGCGACTCATCTTCATTATTCTAACAAGCGCAGCATCTAACTGCAAATGCCTATCATGCTTCACTTCCTCTTCAGTGAACTTTTGTTCTTCTTCAGTGTCTTTATACTGAAGACTATTTAACTTTACGCGGTACAATTTATGCGTAAATTTTACGTTAATTGCAAACATATCGTCATCATCAAAATCTTCAGGACAATTCAAAGATGGTTCTAATTTCTTGCCCATTCCTCCACTAATTTCCACATTTTCTTCATCTTTAGTCTGACCTCTCCTTTCTAGAGTTAATATTTTTACCTTTCCTAAAATTAAGGATGTCATCGTTCTTCTCAACTCCTTTTCATCTAATCCCAAACAGTTATAAATGTAACTAAACGCCATTTTCGAATCGTCGTTAAATAAAAGAAGAACTGCTGCTTGATGTAATGACACACACAACTCTTTGGGCCCCGGATCAAACCTCGCCTTCAGCAAACACGTATCCAGAGACCCAATCCAGTCTAATGACCTACCACTGTATTTGAGCTTGTAAAATGTATGATAATGGTTCTGTAGGAAGACCATTGATTCGGGCAGCTCTAGCTTAAACTTGCTGAAAGTGGGCCAAAAACTAAAAGTCAAAACCTGAGCGGAGAAATCAATAATGTCCTTCGATCTGCAACCTCTTTGCTTGAACGCATAAAGCAAACCATTGCTAAGATCAATATCCTTAAACATTCCTTCCAGTTTACTAGTAAAATCGTCTCCACATTCAAACTTTAGTTTACTAATCATTGACTTTTCTGCATCCTGAGATGAAGACTTGCCCAATAGCAGTCTCTTTGCCAGGTACCTTTTGTAATAAGCCTCAAAAACATCTTTAGACTGTAGGTATCGAAAAATTACAATAACACTATCAAACAAAAACTCTGGTGTCTTCTTGTCTCTCATCAAACCATCAATGTACTTGGCTAGAAGCTGTGCTGGTCTATACTTTCGAAGGTTCAACACTTTCTTGAAAGATACCCTGACTGCTTCAACGTAGCATGAAGCTTGGTTAAAACTCTTCTGGACAATTTCATTGACACGTTCTTTCAAAGCCAAAAGTTTCTCAATCATTTCGGGTTCGTTGTGAGGATCGTAGATAATGCTCCTTCCTGCAGTGTTGATATATTTGGAAAACAATTTACAAAGTTCATCGTTGGCATTCGGGAGATATTTCAGTTGATCGTGAACCACTGATACATCATCAGTAGTTCCTTTCGTAAAAAGTCCATAGTCCTTTAACTTTTCTAAAAGAATGTTAAGTGCTTCTTCAATGAAAACTTTTTTCATTGCTTGTACTGCATCATTTCCCGATTGGAGATCAATGCATTTGATACACATAGTCATCTCTTGTTTCAATCTCTCCTGGACTTTATTAAAATACTCCATTGTTGGTCCTAGAAGTAAACGATCTCTTTCCTGCTTGTAATACGCCACCGTTTTATTCAAATACATCGCTTTGAAGAATGTGTCAAACAGATCCAGTCTAACCAGCATGACAACTATATTCCTGATCAAATCCAAATCTGGGTTATCACATTGCGGCTGATCTCTTATCCGATCAATTATAACAAACAAATAGGCCATCTTATCAAATACAGTAGTTCTGCGAAAAACTTGCACTACAATTGCGTTGTGACAAATGGACTCAATGTTGTACTTTCTTCTTTCCTTCTTAACACTATGAACGACAAATGGTATGTAAAGGTTTTTGATGTATAATACCTTGACTTTATAATTCTCCCAGAACTTCTGTACTTCCACAAGGAATTCTTCGTCTTCATGTCTAACCAGCTGCTTTACTTGAACACATAGATAAGTCTGAAGAATATTCTCAAGAATGTTGTGAACTGCTTCATCTTCTTCCAGAATGCAAAGATTTTCAATTACATTGTATAACTCAGAGTATGAAACTGCTAGTGGCTGATCGTAGAGAATATTATTGAGCTCACGTTCCAGAAGAGCAGCTTTTTCTGCCCTAATTGCTTCATAGCGTGGACCACTGTGTGGATCGGGTATTGCAGTCTCAAGTTGATTCATGGTCGATGCGGTATACTTTGAGGATTTCGAGCAATTTGAGGATAACAGATAAACTACAGTTGTTTCCATAGCATACTAAAACATTTAAATCTATAAAAAGCTAGTTGTAGATTCGTAGACTAGAATCATAGTAGGCTATGGTTTATAATTTTTAATCAATTGATTAACCATCATCACTGAACAGCTTTATAATAAGTGTTATATAAATATGTTGCGTGTTCTCCATCCATTTTATGTTACTTTTTCATCCTTAAGTGCAAACATTGAATAACAATGACTTGAAATAATCACAATTATTAAATAACCATTACACCATTATGTTGCTGTACAATACTATTCAATATCTTCAATGCTTTTTTCATCAATTGAAATAAAGCAAACACACATTTATTTCCTTTCTGAAATGCAGATTCTACATTAAATGACGCCAAATACATTTTCAATTGCTCCTCAGTTGTTTAAATATTAATATTAGACTGTAATTTATGCATTGATACAATAAGTGTATGTAATTGATCATAATATTTTAGATTTTTTCAAGTGATCTGTGTTAATTACCCGTATAAGTCCTATGTTAATATTTCACGTTTATGAATATTATTAATAATTGGATAACTAGATTATTTAAATTGTATCATTGACTAGCGCATTTTATCTAATTGCAAAATCTGTCTAATTAACATTCGATTTCAATATTTGAACGATATTTGTGACTTGTGTTGTCACTTTACGAAAATACATAACACATTTATATAATGTATATAAATCACATAAATACTCATATTAAGAAGCTTATAATAATTTTCAATACATTAGCAACCTTACATTGGAATAAATGTCTGTGTCATCTTCTTCTAGAGATTGTTGGAATGTTTAGAAAGTATTGGAGATTTTTGTTTCTTACAATTACTTGCAAATTGATTGATACATTTGTTTATGGTGCCAACATCTACAATAATAACATCTAATACGATATTTTTCGAGTATAACGAGTTGTATAGTAACAATGTCGATATGAATGATAAATAGCTTTAGAGTTTCCAACTATTTTATAAAACAATTGCATATTTGATACAATTGATTTAAACACATATAAGTAATTCATTCGTAAGTTAACAATAGTTGCGAATTTAATTTCGACTGTGTTAAACGTTGTTTCACTTCAGTGAACAATATTAATTGGTTCAGTCCGGTAATTAATTTGTCGTCGACTGTTTCTGTGTTTTAAATTAATTAAACAAATGTGTGACAATGATTTAAATATCAAGTGTTAATTTGAATGACGTTTAATTAAAATAATCTATCTTTCGTTGTGAGATTTAGCGCATCAGGCGCATTAGATTTAAAGCCAACTACCAGTAACAATACTGGATAATTCATGAACAATGTACATTCTAATCTGCTTATCAAGCTTATACAATAATTGGGAGAAATGAATTAACTAGTCTCGGTTATTAAAGGACATTAGCGTAAGCTATTTTATGTACATTTTTGTTTCTAAACAAAAATTGCAATCACTGAAATAACAAACTCTTGTCACATAAGCAAGCTATATCAATTGATTAAACCGTTAAATCCAATCCGATAATCCAATTTTATCTCCGTATCTAGTGTAATCTAGTAACGCAACCATTTCAGGCAACCTATTTATGAGTCATATTTATGTGAACATCGATTTTCTCTTGCGTTGCAATTGATACCCAGGGGTTGTAAATGGATTCAGTCCCGGTAACATCATTATATTCAGCTTAGATTTTGCTTGAAATTGGAATGTGTTCGAATGAGTTGTTGTAATAAGTGAAATAACGTTAAAATCTTATATGTAATAATTTTATAACATTATAAGGCTGTGTTTATTATTGTCTTACGTTTCTCTAATCTTGTAAAATACTAATTAATGCATTTATATACAAAATATCCGGTAAACATCTTGTACATAATGCAATCCTTACACAGTTTATGCCTAACATTATTTCGAATGTAAAACGCGCGTTTGTTTTGCACTGGCATTTCACGTTAAATTTATTTAATGTAACAAATTTATAGATAAACCGTAAGAAGGAAGCAAACACAAGGAAGAAAATAATAACTTGATATAAAATGTAAAAGTTTGCTAAACGTCTAATTAATCGAAGCTCTAGACGCAGCAAAACAAATTAAAAATCCTATAGCTACATTTTCACAACCAAGTGATATTAATTATACACTTTGTATCAACAATCAACAAAAGTTGTTAGTACGTATCTGGAAAAACGAATCAGTTTATAACCTACTTACATTTCGCCTACTATCAATTATGCTCTTTAAAATAGACTATCACACTCGGGCGGATTGAGTTGGCCAAACACATTCAATTCGTACATGCTGGCGAAGATAATGAAGATGAGATACCACACCATCAGGACCACGCCGAGTTTGCGGTCCAGTTTCCACCCGTTCATGTGCACGGCCACCACGAGGAACAGCACCGTGGACAGGAGAGATAATGTAGAGTATGTCAGACCTTAAATGAATCAAAAGATAAGAAAAGAAATCAAATCAATCTTTAATTTTCTATGAAATAGATTAATTAGTTACGGCTTAATAGTAAGTTGTACCTTTACTAATGACATTCACATGAGATCCTGGTTTGATAATAGCAGTCTGAATGAACCAAGGAAGACCGAGACATACTAAAATATCGAAGACGTTAGATCCTACTGCATTGGACACAGCCATGTCACCGTAACTGTATCAAAACAAATAGCAAATACAATATTTGACTTGAAGTATATAGAAATGAAATTAATTGTTTACCCTTCCTTGATGACTGCAATGCTGGACAATGCATCCGGGACAGACACTCCCGCCGCGACAAATGTCAATCCCATCACAGTGTCCGGAATGCCCAAGGTGCTTCCTGTCAATTACAAGTACATTAAACCAGATGCAGATTATTAAATAAAATGTTGCCTTTACCGATGATGGTGATCATCCAAACCATGAAATACGAATAGAATGAAATCCAAACCATCGAGATACAGAAGGTAAATGGATACCAGTTCTTGTATTCTTCGGATTTGCAGTCTGGCATTGTTTTCCGACACATGTAGTGAATTGGAAACACGATATACCATGCTACTAGCTCTATCATTGTACCGTCTAGCCACAGATAATTCATTAATCATAAACTCCCACAACGATTAGCAAATCTAGTACCTGTTGGCTTCTCAAGTGGATTTATCGCTGGTGTATTAGGATTATTCTCTTTAGGTCTGTAATAACTGGGTGCTACCATTGCTTGAGCAGCTTGTTGTCCAGAGTGCGCGGGGTCAGTTTGTACTTGGTTCAAGCTGGGACCACTCATTTCATCATATCCTAGCATTATTACAGCATTACTAATTTAGCTTCCAACAACTTTCTACTCCACCAATTTAAATTACCTTGTTCCACGTTCTCCTGGTCAGCAACAGGACTCCCATAACTAGCTCGTTTGTTTTTCTCTTCGTCCAAAGCCTTATAGTTGCTAACAATAGCCGCGTTCTCCTCAGGTGTGGGCAATTTGAATGGCAAGGGAAGTGTGTGTGCCCACGCTTCCAGCAAGGGATTAAAGTGGAGGGCAATGCAGTAGACCACGTACATAACTAACATGAATAATGACTCTCCCCAACTAATTGTATCGTTGTAAATTGTAAACAACATGATCAAGATCGATAGAGCATAAAAGAAGCAGTCTCGAACTAGCGGCCACCAATTTAGATAGCTGATGGTAGATGTACACAGTGCACAGACGGAGATGACAAACATTATGTTGAAGACAGCAGATCCAATGACACCAGAAACACCTAAAAATAATTTATCGCTAGTTATCACTGTTGACGATAATCAGTTCCGTTAAGAGCTTTGTAGTTAAAACCCGTATTGAAAAGTTTGCATCCACCCGAACAAAGCAGCTACCGAGCAGCCAGTTGTGATAGGCTAGGTCTATAATCAACACGGCTGCAATACACTCCCATGTCCAAAAAGATAAGAATGTTGGTGATTATAATTGATAAATTTGCTGACTTACCAATATCATCCTGAGCAAAGAAAACCCCAATGATTACAGTAGCTAATTCAGGAGCAGAACTACCAGCTGCCATGAAAGTAGCGCCAGCCACATCTGGAGATAATTTTAGTTCTGGAAGTAATACGAAAATATTGAAAAAGTTTGTCAAAGGGGATCGAGCAGCTAATGTATTGTATGTACTGTATTTCACCTTCGCATATCCGATCTAATGACGCGACAAAATAGTCATCGCATACTATGGCTAATCCCAAAAACGTGTACACTGCCACCAATACATGCAGCACCAACCCTCCGTGCTTTCGTCCCCAGGGACCCATCAACGGTTGTGGAAACTACGAAACGGAAACGCACAATTGGACCATTTTTTTCAACAAACTACTCATTTTAAACAAAACAACTCTTACCTGTTCAATTGCAGGCGGTGTGCAGTTAGTTCTCTTGGCCCTCCATGTTGGATGCCCCTTGTGTGTTGCTTTCGTCGTACGCACCGTCGGTGGAACTGTTGTAATTTCCACCATTTCATTTTCATTCGCATGTGCTTTTTCCTTCTGTTTTTCTTTCTCACGTTCCTCTTGTTTTTCCGGTCCTATCGTACTACTCCTCATCGGCAAGAAAGGCGCTGAAGTGACTGCTTTAATGGTTTCACTCACTTTCTCAATCTGTTCTTGTGCTTCCTTCACCGGGTCATTCAACGATGCCTTTGCCACATCAGCGGCCTTCTGCTCCAATGTTGCTTTGTCCACTTTGTTGCTGGAATGTTCTGAGAGCACGTGGATAATTGAGTATATAAGGAAGAAGACTGATATTTGGAAAAACTTGTGGCGCCTTGTGCGTCGCATCCTGGAATAGAATTGAACTGAATATTTAAAAAAAAAAGGATTTTATTTATGCGACGATAAAAATTTGCTTCCAAGGGAACTAAATGAAAAAAGCCTCATTGAGTAATTTCTATCGAATATAAAGCTGTGTAACTTTTCTAGATTGTATAGTTCGATAAATATAAAGCATTTTTCAGAGTCAACGGAATGTTGTGTTATCGTGGAAAACTGTGGTGGCAGGATATACGCCCTTAGGCAATGCGATTTTGCGACAACGCCCGGAAAATGGTTCAATTACTTCTCACCCATTTTGAAGTCCGCGTTGCAGCTGAGCATGACCCGCTGACATTTAAACTCTCCGTTTGAATATTTGCGCACGATGGCGATGTTTACTCGTTTTGGTTTGCTGGGAGCTTGTTATGTTATCATTTTATGGACCTGGTGCTGCATATAAGTGGATTTGGTGTATGAGAGATTCCAGTTACGGCAATAGGCTTGTTACATTTTAATGTTTAGGTTGAAGTATAATGCAAATCATCTAGTTCCTATATTTATCAAATTAATTTTATGTTAGAAATAAAGCTTAAGACTATAATAGTCTTATTTGATATGAAAAAAATTTGCACCAAAGTTTCTATCATGATAATTTACCAATTTTATATTAGTCTTTTTATTCAAACCATGCTTCTCTTCCTTCAATAAAGCCTAACAAGCTTTCATTTCCTTTGAAAGAAAATCTCCAATAATTCCGCATTCCACCAACTCTTCACACCAAATCCAACAATTTGGCCGACACCAGACCAAGTTATGAACCGCTCTGAATGCCGGCGGAAATAATACCCACTCAAAGATGTCAAATACTCAATGGAAAGCATTCGCGAGACGTCAGCACTCCAGAAGAGAGTGCAAACTGCGCGAGATTCAAGGTGACGTAAAGATGGCGCATGAATGGTCATCAATAAGATGCATTCGTGAATACCTAGCGATAAGTGGCAAAGAATGCTCTAAATAAAGCAAAAGAAAGGAAAGACAGAAGAAGAAAATAACTTGATTGTAGAAGTAAACTATTAGGCTTTAATGTATGAGCGATAAAAGCTTGTAATAAAAATTTAACGCCAAATTGTTCCTAATAAAACTCAAGCTGCGCATCATAATGGGTTAATTAATTAAGCCCGACTTAGAGAAATGAAGCAAGAAAATAAATCGCTAGCTATCCACCTGTTCAATTTTTGTTAAATCCAAGATGGCGTCATTGTTACACAAGTAAAACGAATCTGGCACAAGCTGGCTAATCTCATTTGCGAGAGAAAGTTGAGTAGGAGGTTGGCAAAAAATATAGAACTGTTTAGAACTGAAGAAACAGATTTGGCACGCCGTTGTCTCTACGTTTCCCGCCGTCGCCAGCATAACGCAACTTTTCCTCTATTCGTATCCTTCAGCAACCCTTCGTCCTCGACGGCGGCAAACGCGCACGACACGCAGAGTGTCGCCATATATATTGGCGCCGCGTTCAACATCGTCGATGCTTCGAGCCGCGCAAATGTTACAAAATCTATTAACTTTGTCATCGTTTTTCTCTTTTAGGGTTTAAGGAATACGCACAATGTTACAGAATTATGAAGATTCATAATTTTCATTTCGTTCAGTATCATTAATACTTAAGAAAACAACGAACCGAAAACGTCATCCCCGAATTGTAATTCATCTTATTTATAGACCATCGAACCTCATTTTAAGACCCAGTTTATTGTTACAATGTGTAACCCACGTCTGAGAGCGCGTGGAGTAGCTTCACGGTCGCGTATCCTCCACCACCTCGAAGATCAATACCATTTCCTTTGGCATATTATAATGTTTTACTCTCTCGGTCCTCCCCGCTCGGAACTCTTCTTCAACGCTTCGCGGACAACATTTAGAGAATCATCAGCTACGCGGGGCCGGCACTAAGAAAAGCGAACAAAACCTTTAGTCCCCTAAAAATAAACGACAAGAACAATGATATTTTACAGAGCTATTTGTTGATCTATTAGGCATATATGTGCATGGTTCTTCTAACAAAACGAAACCTAGAAGTGCGCGAGCGCGCATCAATCCAGATCATTAGGATGCCTTAATAGGTATCCTAATAACCTATTACAAAACATGGACTTGTATTTTCTAACTAAAATAATACCAGTTGAAATGCGACATAACGAGTTAACATTAATACTGTTCTCCAATCATCTTAGTCGTTTAACAGCTATCGAAAAGATCACTATAAAGATCTTTCCCAATTTCTACTCAGAAAGTCTTCAAGAGCCGCTAATTTTGCACTATATTATAATTATTATTGTGTTGTTATTTTGAAAGGAATTATTGTTTTTCCATGACTGAAGGACCGTTGGTTGATGGCCATTTGTATATATGTATAATTGTATATGTAGAAAATAAATTATTATTATTACAACGACAAGTAACAATCATCCCGAGTAATCCTCTTTGATATTTTCGCAAGATAAAGATTGCACAATATTTACAATGCAATATACAATTCCATATACCCAGAGAATTACACGATTAAATTCAATGTGATGTATCGTGTATCGTGAAAGATATGTCTCCGCAAACTCCCCAGGAGGGACAAAAAGTTTTAATGTCAACTATGAACCATCAGGAAACTGCCTCCCAGTGCGTGGCAAATGAAACGAATGAAGCCGATGGCTTTAGGCTGCTATTGTGCACATTGGCAGCAACATTACATAGAAATGCTGCGAAGGCGGCAGAGCGGCGTAATAAAATTTTTATTAGAGTACCAGCATCGCCAAGCGTAAGCAAATTCATGGTGTTTACATTTTATTCACGAGGCACGTCGCACGTGATTTGTTTCAACGATATTGGCGTGAAATGTTCGCGCGCTGGAAATAAGTTAATTCAGTTTTTCAAAGGGTTGAAAAAATGCTGCATGGAGAAAATAAAGTTTTGATTAAAGCCTGATGGTAGATAAATATAATTTGAAATTTGATTTAAAAATGCAATCGAAACTAATGAGGAATTTATTAATTTTACAACAAAACATCTTAATTAAGCTAATGTTGCTTTGTTAAGCTATTAAATTCTTTTCTGAAAATTATCTTATCACAGACATTGTTCTGTTTTTCTAAAGCGAGAACAATACAGGCAACTTCAATTTCATTGAATAAAAGGAGCGCAAACGTAGCAGTATATATGAACGCATTTATTCAATGGCGGCGCGACGGCAATAATTTATAAGGTTTCGCTAATTTGAGTGAGGTGGAAACGCGCCTCCGCTTTCCCATTTTCCTTTTACTCGCTCGCAGCGTCAAAGTACAAAACTTTTATGAGGCCTATATATCCTGGAAAAAGATAATTTGTACGCTTTTTTATGTCCTATAATAAAACCGACGTACATGTTTTAATTACTTGAAGGTGTGCTCGCTTTTCGTCCTTGTTTTCACTAAGTGATTGTAAAAAAATTAATAGTGAAATAATGAAATTCATACTAAAACACAAAAAACATGAACCTCTTATAATAGATTTTTAATTAATTTAGAACTAATTAATGAATACGCATCGTTAAACTAACTAATTAGTGATTATTTTTTGTGATGTGTACTTAAAAACGTCCAAAATTGACAAACTGTTATTATAATTAAAGCATTTCTAATTAATATAGAAGTAATTAAGAATCGGTGGTTGCAAGAAAACCTCTTAAGTTATAAGTGTTCCAATTAACTTAGAAATAATTAAATAATGTATAATACTAGAATGATCCCAACCAACTTCTTCAAGACCTCAAGAACCACTAATTTCACTCATTCGAAAACTTCTATCCGATTGAAGGAAACCATATTATTATAAGTATTATTATTTTATTTTGTTGCTATTTGGTAAGGAAAAATTTCATTAATTATTGTTTTTCTATGGCTGAAGGACCGTTGGTCGATGGCCTTGTATATGTATGATTGTATTGCGCAATTGTATATGTACAAAATATATTATTATTACTAGAAAAACATGAAACAAATCTAACAATGTATCCAGTATTTTTCTGGCTATACTAATTTTCTAACAATATTTAGTTAAATTCCAACTCATGATTCACCATCATCAATCAACATCAATCAATGAAAAACAAAAAGTGCTCGCAATCTATTCTAATCTACCTCAATCCCTAATTTTCTAAACAATATAATATTGAAAACGTAATGAAATCAGATTAAAACCAATCAGCATCTTCCCATTTCATCTCAAAGAAATGATCAATGTTTTCTCTCTTTTCCATCCATTTACTCGCTTTGTGGAGAAAACTTAATCGTCGATCCGCTAGCCAGAATCCAGCATGCAACCCTAGCTTATACAAGCACAAACTTCAGTATGTAAACTGTCATTCGCTCACATTGATATTGTAACCATGCAACCGAACTACGCAACCATTAAACGCGTTCACACAGTCTATGTGCATGTACTACATATTTTATGCCCGCTCACAGCTTCAAGCATCAAGCGTGAGTAACTTGAGAGCAAATTTCACCCGCCGCCACCGCGCCGCCACCCTGCAGCCAAGACCAATCTTCTCGTTTCCAACGTTTGCGGACTTAAAGGCTTACAGTCGCACAACATCAGTTGGCCTGCCTCTAAGCTTATTTTATTCGTAACACAATAAAGGCAATGAAATATTTTTGGCAAGAGCGATGATACTTAAAAATGTTAGAGAGTTGAAGAGAAGTTACGAAAATAAGAATATCAAATTTCATGTTTGAATAATATAAAAATAAATTCTACTCAATTGCATCTAAACGAACACCCATTTTCCCCCATACCAGAAATAAGATTATTGACAATGTCTGAGAGGCTGGCCGCCCCTGGCGGCGCCGCCAACAAACACCAGAGAGGAGGCAACGTGATCGCGCATCGACGAGGATATTATTATATCTATGGAAACGGTTGGAAGTCTGTAATGGGTTTCGGTTGCCGCTCGACTGGCGGCAACGATGCGAATATGTTGTTAACAAGCAGTCCTGCGTTATGTCACGGCTGCCTCCGCCACCTTCGACGACCACGTCTCGTCATGGTCGAACAAGCGGCAAAGCAATCAACATTTCATTTAAATTAAGATGTAATAAATGAGAGGAGCTTCCTTTTGTTGCAAGGATAAATAATTAACAAGAGTTTCTATAGACTTTCTAGCTTTGAGAAGCACAATTGATTAATGATCCACTCTCATTTTATTTCCTATTCCGCAATACCCCATCAAGAGCGAAATAAATTTTATGAACATGCTTCAAAATACGTAATGCAGTGAATCCAGCCACTAATGGGTCAGATGCAAACCTCGTTGAGTTTCTTCAGTAGACTTTCACATCCGTTTTCTTTCATCCCTGCCAGCGACAAAGCCATCGAGAGAATAAATTACATCGGCCGGGGCTGGATGCCATCATCATGATTACCATCGCACTTCGCACACGCATCACAAGAGTTAGTAATTAAGTGTCTTGAATACCGTTGATTATCTTGCGTGACGACGGGTTCCCCGTCACGCCAAACAGCCCTTTATCTTTTCATGCAGTTTAACTCTGTCACTCTCGGTGGAATAACTTACCGCCTACGACATTCTCAACGTTCACTTAGTTTTGCAATCTAACTCGAGCTTGCCTCGTCAAGAACTTAAAATGCCTTAAGTTTGAAACTGATATGATTGGAAACTTGAAGCAACTGGTTTAACTTTTTTTTACTGTACCACAATTCATTTTACTGCAATATTATTAAAGATTTTTAATGAAGAAATATAGCAGTAAAAATGCGCAATGCAATTTACCATTAAGTGAAATAAAGTGTAATAAGTGTGCAGATGGTAGTTTTTATAAGCGTGATGATAATCAAGCTTCTTCTTTTGACAGCTATAATTAAAAGTAATGCAAACTGCGTGCAATTTCATCTGTTGTCCATGTGTTTCATTTACTGCAATAGAATTATCTGATTTTATTTAAAATGAAATTAAGTAGTCCTTAATTTACAAAGAACAAACACCTAATTAAAGTCTTTTGTTTGGTTTTAATTGTTGATAATCGGAAAGAACCTTAATAAATCTCTGCCAATCACATTATCAAACAAAACTATATTATCTTTGCTCTAAAATTCATCTTTCTTGTTACAATTGTTTTTAAACAGATATTACTTCCAAGAACGAAGTAATAAGCACAATATGAACGGCGTATAATACTCAAATTGCTGCCCATTGACACGTGCACCACGTCAACATGAAGGCATGTAAACATGCAATTTAATTCCCAGCTTGCCGCTGCCGGTATGTCACCGTTTAGTTGGCGGCAGCGGCGGCCGTAATCACTCTACGGACACAAGTCTACTAGTCAGCTAGCGTAAGCTGGGCATTGTATGCAATGTAAGCAATTTTATCGGGTTTGCAAATGAGCTGATGAGTGAAGTAACATTCAATATTCTTTAATGAAGACGTGGATAGAATAGAGATTTGCTCAACTTTCTACGTCATATTGTGAAATGTAATATCACAATATTTTACCATTTGCTTGCGTTTTTATTGATTTGTGTGGCGCAATTATAGAAGAAGAAAAGAAAGCCTACCTCATATGTTGATAGGAATGTAGGTGTAGTTGTTTGGTGCAACAAATTCCTCATCATGGAACCGAATTGTTCTTTAGAAACTAAACCAATATTAATTTGAGATGAATTTTTCTTGATTCAACTCCTATTTTAATTGAAAACTGGCGAAATAAAGAGTTTATTGTCTATTTATTTATGCAAGAAACGCAGCACTGGCCACGTACTATCTGCAACTAGATTCTAGCTGTACGTAGACTCACTTTATACCTGCTTGACATTGATATGATAACTCCAATGTCAGCTTCAGTTAGAATACTAAAAAATAACACTACTCTGTTTGGCTCTAAAAAATAACAACACTATAATATCAACGTCGAAACAACAGTTATATTCCTCTGATATTTGGTAAATAAAGTGTCTACATTTTACAATCAAACTTGCTTTCAACTTGATCAATTCCGAAAAGTAAGTATCTATTTCGCTTTGCCTTCTTCGAGGATCGATACGATCAAGCGGCGAACGCTGGGCGCGCACGAAAGGTAGCAAACACAGGCGGCGGCGTGCAGCTTGCGCGGGATGTGCATTAAGCGGCGTCCCGGCGCCCAAGCGGCTGCTACCGAAAACCGCCTCTCGACCAATACAACCAAGCCCATTGCCATCCACTACCATCAGTGCCGCCGCCGACATTGGTGTCAGTGTGCCATTCACGGGCAATTCATATCTGCGCGCGTCAATCGTGCGGAAGTGCAAACTCGCTTTTCCGAAACTGTATCACCGCACAAATAAACAATTATTGCATTGTCCTTGGAAGACGGAATAGTAGGATTTATCACAATTTATATATCTAAGAATTATTCTTGTATTTCGGGGTGCTAATAAACAGATTACAGTACTTTCTTGGCTGTCAATTGAGTAATTTGGAAAATTATTGTTTGGAAGTAGTTAGAGTGATTGGTTAAACTTACTTTGTGTTTGTTGTCTTTGGTGTTCTTTAGCGAGAAGACTCTGTCTTGTAGATAGTGATTAATGTGTAATATATCAGCCAAAATCAAGATTCCGCTTGCGTGCTCACCACCTGACACCGGAGGTCCTCTCGAAGGATAAATGCAATCAACGTTATCCCACACTCGACTCTTTCCTGGAATCGTTTTACCGTGTGGAACTCCTGCTATTCATCTATGTTGTTTGTTCGTCTTTCAATCACGCGCACTGGAAAAATCCGCACTCTGCTGACTGTAATTCGAGCAATACATGCAATGTGAACAAGTTCATATCCAACAACTTTTCCAATTTTGAACTCTCTTTGACAAACTTTACATAGACCAGAACTAATCTAAGCAAGTTAAATGACTGGCAATTGAATATACTGTTTTGATAAGTATATATAATTTAATTTTTCAACTGTATAACGTATTGTGTTATTAGCGAAGACTGCTTTCTTAAATTTTAAATCTGAAATTATGCAGGAAGTGGTTTCGTAACCGCTGTGGCGTTTATACACTTAGGCTGCGAAAATTAGCAATTCACTCACGAAGAGTGAACCGTCGCAAATCGACGACCGAGTTAGACTCGCCGCCGCCGCTGCTGCTTGCTGGGCTAGCAGACAGACAGGCGTGCGTGGAGGCGGACGCAGCGCAAGCGTCGCTCTTGCGTTACAGCCACCACCGCCGCCGCTGGTTGTACGCCCGTGTTATTCGGAAAATCACCATGACTATAGTCTTATTAATGTTGAATATATAACGGATTTACCATTGTTCTATATTATAGTACAAAACCTGGAATGTTTTCAATTCGCTATAATATTATTCTAGCTTTATTTGCGAAGAACGCTTTTCTAGGATTCTTAATCCTTTAAATCATTTTAATTATTCCACCCTATGCTAAAGCAAAGAAACAAAATTTCTTGTAGGTTACAAGGGGGTGAGCTGTACTATGTATACATCCAGTATTAACTAGACTGTGAAATAAATGAAAATAGTTTTTAACATTCTTGGAAGCCTTGTCAGTTACGCGCGGAAGAAAGAATAAATCAAGGCTAGAAACAGACTGTTTGACACTGATTTATCTTTCTGTAGATTCACCATACTAGACAGCAATTGAAATGTGAGAAATTTGAGAAAATGTTTGACAATACAAAAAATTAGCAGCTGGCATTAAATTGTTCCTATTTTTTATTAACAATCATTTCTTATTGGAATGTTAAACAATTATTAAATTTATCTTCTTTTAACTTTAAATAATATTTAATAAGTATAGGCCTCACATGTCCTATGATAAATTAATGATAATAATAGAATCTACGCTACCTACTTGTGAAGATTAATTTGATCTTGAATTTAAATTTCGGAAAATTCTATATTCTTTGCTTCACTTCATATGCAACACTTTATACTCTATAGCCTCATTCAAAATATAACCTACATCCTGCGTCGGTATCAGACGAAACGAAAATTTGCGTTATCTGCTTTTCTGTCTTTTACTTCTACAAAACTCCAAAATGTCTAAAGCACATCCCCCAGAACTTAAAAAGTAAGTAACAACTATTTAAAACAAATAGTAACAACAATCAAAACATAATATACCTTCTTAAGATTCATGGACAAAAAACTCAGCCTCAAATTGAACGGAGGTCGTCAAGTCACCGGCATTCTTCGTGGTTTTGATCCCTTCATGAATCTTGTGGTTGATGAGAGTATTGAAGAGTGCAAAGATGGCTCAAAGAACAACGTTGGTATGGTGGTATGTTAATGCTTTCTTTGATAATGAACATAAGAAAAAGTCAATTTTCTATTTGATGTTTGCAGGTTATTCGAGGTAATAGCATTGTAATGCTTGAAGCATTGGATAGAGTATAAGCATCAGAACTTTCTTTCTATTTTATAATTGATTAAGTTAATGGAATGAATAATCTAGAATAAGTCTTTTATTTTGTAATAAATGAATTAAATATTTGTTGGATTTTTGATTGAATTAATTTGAAAACAGTGTGACAAGTCACTTATTTCAAAACATTAAGACAACATTATTTATAATACTAATATTTTCTGTTGAAATATATAAAAATGTTTTATATAAACTATTAGAATACCAAAAAATCGAGTCCGCAAAAATAAAAAATTTCAATTTTGAATGTGTCAAGGATTCCCAACCTTTAAAATTATGCGATACGAAAATCCCTGAGCCAGGCCACACATTTGTAATTTGTTCCTCATCCATCACAGATTCGCCACAGTGCGTCACGCTGAGGTTGTCGGTGTGTTAGGGAGCAGCATCACACTCTAAGGCCAGCTGATTCAAATTTATTCTTTTTTAGGCTCAAAATGCAGGCTAACCTTTGGAATTTAGTCGGCGCATCGATCAAAGTAAGTAACACTACATTTAGAATTCATATAACGTCTATCCAATTCCTTCATTCCACTATTACATTCCGCAGAAATAACGTTTACGTAATATCTAACCTGAAAGCAACATTATCAAATCATTATTACACAAACAGAACAAAACTCTACAATAAACACCTGAATATTTATCATTTACGATCATGACTTTCAGCCGACGATCAAGAAACGTGTCCAGATCACCGTACTATCCAACTTGCAACTAAATCGAAATTATTCAGCCACCCATGATGCTGATGTTGTGGTAATTGGTTCTGGACCTGGGGGCTATGTGGCTGCCATTAAGGCTGCCCAACTTGGATTCAAAGTAAATAATATCTCAATACTTACTTCTACAACAAATCTGTTGATAATACACTTTTTGTAGACAGTTTGCATTGAAAAAGACCCAACACTAGGTGGTACCTGCCTGAATGTTGGATGCATTCCATCAAAGTCTCTCCTGAACAACTCACATTATTATCACATGGCTCATGGAGGTGATTTTGCAAGTCGCGGGGTAATGGTCGATAATGTCCGCATCGATCTTGAAAAGTTAATGGCTGCCAAATCGGGAGCAGTTAAGCAGCTCACTGGCGGTATTGCAATGCTCTTTAAGAAGAACAAAGTTACCTTAGTTAAGGGTCATGGTAAAATTACTGGCGTGAATCAGGTCACCGCGTTAAAAGAAGACGGAACTTCAGAAGTAGTCAACTCGAAAAATATCCTTATTGCTACTGGATCCGAAGTTACACCATTCCCAGGCATTGACGTAAATAAATCCTTGCAATTCCAACAATTGAGGTATTCACTGTACTCTTGGGTTGTAGATTGATGAAGATACTATTGTATCATCCACTGGTGCTTTGTCCTTGAAAGCAGTCCCGAAGAAAATGATCGTAATTGGTGCTGGCGTCATTGGTCTAGAGCTGGGCTCTGTGTGGTCTCGCCTGGGGGCTGAAGTTACTGCCATAGAGTTTATGGAATCCATTGGTGGTGTAGGCATTGATGGCGAAGTTAGCAAAACGTTTCAGAAGGTACTTGCCAAACAAGGCATGCAGTTCAAATTGGGGACGAAAGTCATCGGAGCGACAAAAACTGGTGGTAACATCAAAGTCGCTGTTGAAGATGTTAAAAACCCCGATAAGAAGGACGAACTTGAGGCCGATGTCGTCCTTGTGTCCATTGGCAGGAGGCCATACACTCATAACTTAGGCTTAGAAGAAATGGGAATTGAACGTGACCAGCGTGGACGTGTCCCTGTCAATAATATTTTCCAAACTGTTGTTCCCAATATCTATGCCATTGGTGACTGTATCCATGGTCCTATGTTAGCCCACAAAGCTGAAGACGAAGGCATCGTTTGCGTCGAAGGCATGAAAGGCGGTCCAGTACATATTGATTATAATTGTGTCCCATCAGTAATCTACACCCATCCTGAAGTTGCCTGGGTAGGCAAATCTGAAGAAGACCTGAAGAGTGAAGGTATTGAGTACAAAATTGGTAAATTCCCATTCATGGCCAATTCCCGTGCGAAGACCAACAACGATACCGATGGTTTCGTTAAAGTATTGTCCGACAAGAACACCGACCGAATTCTGGGTACACATATGATTGGACCTTCTGTTGGCGAGTTGATCAATGAAGCTGTGCTCGCGCAGGAGTATGGTGCATCTGCTGAAGATGTTGCGAGAGTTTGCCACGCGCATCCCACTTGTGCAGAGGCTCTAAGGGAGGCCAATCTTGCTGCCTATTTCGGTAAACCGATTAATTTTTAGTTCAATAAAACGAAATTTTGGTGAGAGGATAATAAACAAGGCGTTTATGGATATGCATCATTTCTTTCTCATGTTAAAATCATCTCCTTACTGCATTAGATTTTTAAATGTTACTACCAGCAATACTGATCAAGGGTTGATGTTTTTGGAAGGAGGAAAGCAATACCTTCATGTATTTTATTTTTTCATGTACATATATAATTTCTGTATCAGTTATGTATACACTTACTTGAGATGGCTAATATACTGCATTGATTGATTGTTTACCCATTCTTTCTAAAACGAGTTTTTAGTGAAAAGCGAGCCTGTATTCATGCAAACAGTAATGAATAATGTATACCAATTACCTTCCAGAAGTCTTTAAAATACATCAGCATATCTTGGGTACGACCGTTAATCCATAATTATAATTTCTGCACATTTCTCAGAAAGCTATAAAAATCCCGTTTTTCGTCAAGAACCACTATTATGCGCCATCTGGCCGCCACATATAAATTAATTATAAATAATCACATTTTGTTACAAACTAAATAAAACATTTTAAATATTAGAAACACAACTATTTCCACTATAATAAATTTTTATAATGATTAAAGTTAATTTCTCCAATATTTAAAATTAAAGATATATCAAATTTTATTTTCAAGTAAAAAATCAAAAATAGAACATACACGCCATCTGGATACGTCAAACAAGGGCAAAGCGGCGGCGCAAAGCATTTTTGATTTGCGACAAAAATCCACCTTCGGTGCGTCTTCGTAGCGCAGCGTCGTCATTTGCAAGATTCAAACAGTTCGCCCGCGAAGCACTTGGACCTGCGAAGATGATGTCCGATGTGACTCCAAGCCGGTTCGAGAAGTCGCTTGGCCTGCTCACCACGAAATTCGTCAATCTGCTGCAGAATTGTGACGGCGGTGTGCTCGATTTGAAATTGGTACGTGCAGCACAACCTCACGTTTAACACACACTCGGCCAAACACGACTGTAAACAATGTTTGCCAAAGACAAACCAAGAAAAGTACAACACGTTTTATTGCATTGTCTTTCTTTTATTATTTTGTAGGCGGCAGATCAACTGGCCGTGAGGCAAAAACGACGCATCTATGATATTACCAATGTTTTGGAAGGTATCGGATTGATTGAGAAGAAAAGCAAAAACAGTATTCAATGGAAGTAAGTTATGAGCAAATAAATGATACTTATATAATTTGACATTGTGCTATATTTAAGGCCCTACACCTACAAAGACAAACTGCAGAGCAACAACAGTCAGGACATTGCAACAAAAGTAATGAAGTTGAAATCTGATATTACAACACTAGACACAGTGGAATCCAATCTAGACATGCACATCTCATGGTTAGAACAGAGTTTAAAGAATGTCACCAGTGATAAGGACATTGCAAAAGATCTGTATGTGAAAAATGATGACTTGGGTGCAGTGGCAACAAGTGATGATCGTGTTATTCTCTTACACATGCCTTTAAATAGTGCTGTCAAACTTGATGAGAACAGGGCTGTGGGATACAAAATAAAAGTCAAATCAAAAACAGGCACAATTAATGCTTGTATCAGCAAAGATGACATGAACTTTGAGGATGAATGTGAGTACTTTCTCAAAGATCAAAATGCAAACACAAAGGTGGGAGAAAATGAAGATGGGCCACCTGCAAAGAAAATAAAAATGGAATATGATGATGACTTAGAAGATGAGATGGCATTGGCACAAATACTATTGAGGAATCCTCAATCAAAGCATCAAAATATTCGAAAATACGAAAGTACGTCTTTACAGGACTTTAATATTTAATATAGCTAATACATAATTGAATTTGTTGCAGGATCTAAATTTATACATCTAAATCCGCCCCCGAGAAAAGATTTTGCGTTTTTGTTGGCGGAAACTGAAGGTGCGAGTGATCTCTTCGATGTTCATGCAACAACTACAGTTTCTTCTTGATTTTGTTAACACTAAATTTATGATGATATGGATGTTTCGGTATGCTTAAGATCGAAACATTAATTTTTCATGTTTTAGGACAGTATACAATAATACTGAGACAGTTTATTTGTTGTATATTTTCCTAAATGTTTGTTGTTGAGGTGATATATTCTGGGAAGCATGTATAATTTTGTACATTAAAATCGAATTAGATTAAGTTTGCAACGCGTTTTACCATTAGAGCGAAAGCAGTCTCGAGTAAGAATAAATTTTATTTTTATTGGTGATTTTAGACGTTTCAACTGAGTACAAACTGAATGATAGTTTTATTCATTGAAAACAGATTATATTTAGCGAGAATACTGATTCTATGACGAACATTATTTGCACACAAATAAGATGTCTATTAAGAAAATTATGAGAGATTGTATAAACGTTTTTGTACGAATGTAATAATTATTTTTGTTTAAATAAATTAACAAGAACAAGCAATCTTTACCTTTCCGCAATCCAAATTAAAACCGATTCCTCGCGACTGCGACCGACTTGCAGAAACATCAACGTAACCTTAATCTAAATGTGTTTTTTGCCGTTGTTGTCCACATTGCTTGTAAACTTTAATTTTCGACCCCTCATGTCTTTTGGTTAATATTTGTGGAAGTAATGGATGACGATACAAGCAGAAGTAGTTGTAGTAACGATGATGTTATTGAAATTTCGGACGACAGTTGTGAGGCCATCTACGATAAATGTGGTGGTAAATCTTCAAAACGTTCTTTCAATAAATTCTTTTATTTTCATTAAGAAGTGATTTATGTCTTAAAATTCGTTGTTGTCTAATGTTGTAGGTGCTTCTGGAAGTGGTCTTAATAAATTGAAAAGGTTAGCAACTGATTCAGACAATTACTCTGATGAGAGTGATGATGTACAATTCATTGAAGAAGAATCTGATAGTGAACCTGAATATGATTGTGATTATTGGGATGACGATTGCATTATACTCACACAGGAAGTTACAACTAAGAGAATAGAAGGCAGTATGTATTATATGTCTAATTAATTTACTTGATGTGCTTTAATGTATGCTTAAAATTATTTTTTAACTTTTCAGTTCATCACACAAAGTTTATCTCTTTACCTGAATTAAACAAAAGAAAGAAACTAAAAATATCTGTAGAACTTAATGAATACCTCCTGGATGGAAGCAATTTCAAAAGCTATGTTGAAAATTTTCTCAATGACAATGCTTTTGAAGACAAACACTGTGAGTTGATTACAGACCCATGGAAGGTTTTAGTGATCAACAATTTAATAAGTGATCCAGAAATACTAGATAATGTTAGAGAAGAGTTTAATGAACTTAAATGGTATTATAGGACAATGGATTTATATGAATTCAACCAATCTGATGACCTGAAGAACCTTCATGAAGAAAACATCAACTTGGTTTATGATTTCATCAAGGGAGATTTGAAAGATTGGGTTTCTAAACTAACTGGTATTGAGTTAATACAAGTGTCTGCTACTTGTAGTTTTTATTGTGACACAGATTTTCTTCTTGTACATGATGATCAGAGGGATACTAGAGCAGTAGCTTTTGTTTTGTACCTGACAGGGAAGGAAGGATGGAGTGTGGATTGGGGTGGAAGTCTGCAACTACTAAATACCGACGAGAATAAACAACCCTTGTGTGTAACAAGGCATATTCTACCAAAGAATAATCAGTTGGTTTTGTTTCCTGTATCTGATAGATCATATCATCAAGTTGAGGAAGTGCTATGCAAGAATTTCTGTCGACTAAGTATTAATGGATGGTTTCATACAAAAGAACCACTTACATTTGAAACACCTTTGTACATTTCACCTTCTGATGGTCTCTATTCAACTAATTTTATTGAAGCTACGGAAGCTGATTTAAGTCTAACTGAATTTATTGATAATGATTATCTGGATGGTCCAACAGCAACTTCAATTCAGTCTTACATTGAAGAACACTCTGAAATGTCCCTTGAGCTATACTTTGATGAAGAAAAGTTTACTAACGTTGTAGATGTGATTAAAACATCAAGTAAGATTGTAAAGCACATCGTAGAATTTGTACTTACCTGATTATATTTTTAAGAAATTAATTGGAAGCAAATGGGTCCTCCAAATCGCCGTAACTATCAATACATCTCAAGCGAAGCTGAACTTCCTCCAACCCTAAATGAATTTATCACCTTAATGAAATCGAAAATATTCTTTCATTGTCTCGATCAATACACTGGGTTAGAACTAAAGAAAATGAAATGGGAGCTGCAAAAATGGACACCAGGTTCATATTCGCTTATCACTCAAGAAAACCCAGATCGACTGGATGTTATGTTCTGCATGGGAGATACCGCTGTTGTAGGCGGAAAAACGCACTATGTCACATTGGAAGATCAATTTCAAACTGCGCTTATTACGACGGGGTGTGAAGTAAATTCATTGAATCTTGTATATGGCGATACAGCAAGGTATACGTTCTTAGTTAGCAAGTACAGTAAGTCAAAAGAGTACTACATGTTTTTCGCCTCGTACTATGAAGATGGTGATACAACAAAAGAGAATGACGATGATGATGATGTTGCGATTGTCAGTAATAGTCTTGAAATAAAGGACGGTGTAGATGAAATAGTTTCAGCGGAAACTACAAATGCAGCTGCTAGTGCTATTACCGAAGAAAGCACAAGTGAAAGTAACGTAGGTCTCGGTGACTTCAATTCTTCTAGGTCACCTAAACAGTCCTTAGAACAATAGATTTTTGCATTGTCGAACTCAGGTTATCTAATACATCATTCTGCAGATTGTATTTGTTTGAAGTGTTAAATCCTTTTTCATATTCGCACATGTTATATTATTGTTCTCAAAATCATAGTTCAATTTGTTTATTCGTAAAATTATCAGCCGACACAATTTTGTATACGTTAAGCGTCCGCATCGGCTACCTCTGTTTATCTAAAAAAGTTTTAATAAAAAATAATCATACACAATATACTTTTTTTTATCTTAGGATCTGCCATCATGGAGATGAAATAGATTATTTGTAAACATTTCCTGAATACTCATATCCTCTTCCATTATTTCTTCTTTTTGCTCTTACCAGACTTTTCGCTTTTTCTGTGTTTAACGACGTGCTCACTCTCGTCAACATCTTTATCGGCATCCATTTTACTTGCTGTGAGCTTCTTGAACTTGAGCAGTTTACGAAACTTCTTTTTCTTCTCTTTCTTAGGACTACCGTTCTCACTTGTCGGGAGTGACACTGCACCAGATGCTTCATCTCGGCTATTCGCGTAGGTATTCATCGAATATGAGATGCTGTCGTCTTCTTCCACACCTCGTACGCGATCCATTTCGAGACATTCGACGATTTCCGCACGTAGATTGACGATTTCCACGAGTCGTTCGATAAGTTCCGTCTCGCGGAGTTTTTCAGAGTCGGATTTGCTGCTCTGCAGCATTAAACACCGTACCTGGTATTCGATATCAGCCTGTTCTTCTTCTAGTCGATGTTGTCGTTTTCTAAATCAAAAAATGCGTTAAAAGTCAACTCTTTCAAATAAAAATGAAGATGTAACTTACAAATACATAAGTTCCGCTTGTCTTCGACACAATTCATTCTTTTCATTGACGACCTCAAACAGCTGCAGAATTAGATCCTCAGCCTCGATGGGAATTTCAGTTGCGTTTGGATCTGCATCTGGTCCTTCACATTGATCCCTAATAATTTTCTCTAAACGTTCACCTTGTTTCGTAAGACCCTGCAGTTGCACTTCAATAATATCTAATTCTTTCCTTAATTCAGTAATTGGTAATGCTTTGATGGTACGTTTTTGTGGTATGGGTAGACCTGGTGCTTGGCCTTTTTTCTTCTTCCATTTCCCATAGCTACTTTGAAGATTATTGGGAATAGAATACTGTTCGGATTGTGTTTGCCTGTTTGCTTCATCCTTGGCGACCTTTTCTTTCTCGTAGTCAATTGAGGATGGACCATTTTCAGGTGGACCATCTGGTTTAATAGGTGACACAACGGTCGACACTCTTGGTATAGGAACGGGATGATTGAGTGGGGTTGATGTTTTTTGACTCTGCGTCGGTGGAAGTGGAGCTCTTTTAGACTTTCGGGGTTTTGGTGATTGATGCTACATAAACGCATTACATAAACGACACATTACATAATTTAAGAAAAATTTAAATAACTTACAGCGCTTGTTGATGGACTAGATGTAAGGGAAGCCTGTGGTGATGACCCAGTCGAATTACTCTGCACATGAAACACAGGTATAGGTGGTTTAGGCGCTTGCTTCTTCTTCCTGTAGGTATTGTTCACACTGGAAGATGCAGAACTAGCGAGAGAATTCAAAGATCCAAAAC
This sequence comes from Diploeciton nevermanni, assembly GCA_027575565.1. Lineage (NCBI taxonomy): Eukaryota > Metazoa > Arthropoda > Insecta > Coleoptera > Staphylinidae > Diploeciton > Diploeciton nevermanni. Next base: position 54,606 of record JAODIE010004427.1, read on the forward strand.
CAGATCTCGGCTGGGCGACGCTGCTTCTGGAAACACGATGTTTCAACATTATACACCAGTCACACACTCATCAACTCTAGTTAAACCGCAAATGTTTCACAATAACTGGCTTTGCACATATTTTCCTGCTTTTTAAACAAACGACATACAACAAAAGTTCAGACGATAATAAACAATAGACTATCAGGCATCACTGACGAGCTTATGCAGGCACCTCTACGTTTGATGAATTTTAAGTGCTTCAAGTCGCTACAATTAACCGCAATGAATACCAATACTAACTTTATTTAAGTGCAGTGACGAACAATAAGGTTACTAACGTAGAATCGTCTAACGGGACGGGCACGAGTACATGATGAAGGTGAGTACTTACATTGACCCCTGTGTCGTTGTGGACGGCGATTTATCATCATCCTCGTCGCTGGAGAAAGGGTTGAGACTCACACTTGGTATAGGCTTGGGAGGTTTTGGAGGAGGAAGACTTTCTCGGGTGTAAGTTGATTTTCGGTAAATTTCAGGAATATCGTCGTTGCTACCCACTGATAACTTGTACTCTGAAGGACGGGGGATTATTTTCCTTGGTTTAACGTCCCTAGCGAGACCAAAATGCAGTATTAAGCAACTTGTAAGCAAGTAAAAATTTCTTGAGCTTACATTGATATCACCCCTTCATCTTCCTCATCACTAGAAAATGGGTTTTTTCCATATTGTTTGGACTCACCGATATTTTTCCTTGGAATTCTACACAAAAGAGAACATGATCAGGATTAACCACAAAATAGTAATTTCCAATTTACTTTGAACCATTAATTTCATCTTCTTCATCCTCATCACTTGAAAATGGATTAAGACTAACTTTCGGCTGAGATTTCTTCAAATAATCCGGTGTTGTATACGAGGGCGGTATACTAACTCTTTTGTAGGACATACTAGTTAACTTCTGCCATTTAGAATTATCCAGTAATTCCCCCGCATCTTCGTCCTCACCTTCATCATCACTGAATGGATTTGACGACTTGGGCTTTTCGTTCACTCTAAAGAAGTTAAACCCAGCAAATTAAAATGTATTCTAGAGATGAAATTTTAGTTGTTTGAGTTACCTAGTACTTGTTATTAGTGGACTTTCAATTGTTTCCTCATCGTCTTCATCAAACGGATTCGTTGTATTCGCGCTCTCAACACATGCAGGCACTTCACCAATATCGCTACTCCTATGTGGTTTATACTCTCTAATCACCTCGACTGAACCATCGGAGATTGTACTATTTGACTTGGACGTATCAGAAATCACAATAACACTACCAGATGTTAATAAATTTGCAGAAGTTAAATTCGAGTCAACAATTATAGCGGAATGTTCATGCTTGTCGAGATCATCTTTGGTAATAACATCGTCCTTTCCGTCATCATCCTTAAGATACGTAAGATTCTTCTCTTCTATATCTTCTTTATTAACTTGTAAAACATCTTTTAAATCCGCGGCTATATTATCACCCAGTCCGCCGATATCACTATTATTTACACCTACTCTAAGCTTCAATGAGTCCGTTGGTGGTAAGCAGCCACTGTCATATTCACTAAGCACACTAATATCTTTCAAAACACTCTCATCATACTCATTACTATAAAGATCCTGATTATCCCCTTGCTCTATTGTGAGAACATCCTCTTGAAGATCCAGTGGTTGTACAAGGTCCTGCATAAAATGTGACCGCGCCATGCTGAATTCACTAGAACCTATGGTGGTGGCATTCCGTGCAGTATGGTACATCATACTGTCCTCGTATAACATCCCACTTGCCTTCTCTTCATCGCTAAGTGACTTTTCGAGGACAGACCGCATGGACGCGGATGTCACCAGCACTTCCGGGACAACCTGCGTATCTTCATGAGGATATCTATCTGTATCCCGTTCCGCCATCTTATTATAGCATCGAGTGTGATACAACTGCTTACCGACCAATTTACGCTCGGCGATGAATACAGGGAGCTTGCACTCGACACAAGCTTTCTCCGCTGATGACACCGCGCTGGTGCTCTTTGCCATCTGAAAATAAAAATAAAACTTGGTCGTTTGTGGTTACTCATGCACTTTCAATCGTAACGACGTATGATTCATCCCATGAATGAAGAACGATGAATTTTATGAACACAAACCTTAACAACAATAAAAAAACATGCACTTTACATTCAAGCATGCGCCATGATATTAAAAACAATTGATGATTGAGTTAATTGAAAGGGAGGAGTTATCACAAAGAATTAGTTGTATAGTATAAACTATTTACTAGTTATAGACAGAGGTTGAAAATGTTTATGCTTTACCTTTAGCAGAAAATTTCTGGCTTGTACTGTCCCATAATGTCCAAGCTTTCCTCCTAGCACAAAAAGCACTTGTCAACAATGTGGCGAATGTGACAACGAGAAGTTTCACTTTTTATGCAATGTTTTCGGGTGTTAGTCTCAAAGGTATCTGCTGCTTGTGCCCCCAAGAGGACAACGCGCGACTAAGCACCATGAAATGTTGCTATTGTAACACTTTCAAGTGACGTAAAGCTTAAAGCCTTCAAAATATGTTGAAAATTAAATGTTCACCGTAAACAATCAACGTGATGCAGCATGTCCAACGACCGACTGCCATTCAACTCTTGCTTGCGTCTTGACGTGGCCACGAACTCGAAATAGATTGTGGCCTGCGTCTATGCGGTAAGATGTCGGCCATGCGGTATTTATGCTTAAAGTGTTCAAAGTATGGTAATGAATTCCGTGCACTTCAAAGTGTGCGTGAAAGAGTATAAAACGTTTGAATACATCAGCATTCAATTGATGGTTTGTAGAGCATATTGAAACTGTTGGTAACTGACTACTATTAAATGGCGTATGGTAAAAAGTTCTAAAGTGAGTGGAATAATTTCCAGAATATAATGCCATAAAGATTTTCTTTGCACTTCAATGAAATAACTCTGAATAATCTGATTCAGAATAAGAACAAATAGCTGATTGTAAGAAGTTGTTTGCTAAACAAGTATCACTAGCAATCCATAGCTTTTCCCACGAAAGCGAAGAGTGAGAACAAACTGCTTTAACATCCATAGATAATGAAGTAATGAAATGATGACATGCAGCAAACAGCATAAAAATATATAAAAATAGTTAATTATCAGTTTCTTCTATTGTTGTTGAGATTATGAGTTAATTTGAAGCATTTCCCAAGCTAGCTAATAACGGCCAATTGTGAGTTATGTCTATATAATTGCAGTTCCAAAGGTGCAAAAGAAAGTGCTCTGCGAATGCATAAAGCAAAAGCAAATCTATACAGAACAAAAGTAAAAAAAAGTCCTCCAAACAAAAGTTGTTTGTTACTCAACAGCCATAATTCCCAGAATATCCTACATAAAAAAACAATCAACTGTCGCCAAAATGGCGGCTAATGTGACTCCGGGTGACTAATGTGAGTAATGTCCCTTTCGTGTTTTCTCGCTTGTAAGTCTTGTCAACTCGCACGCAAACAATCTTTACTTCCTGCACTCAAAGCAGCACAATGCAAGTATACTATATACTTTTGACCTGCTTTTATAGTGCTTTACTTTGTCAACTTTCAAAACAAAACAATGTCAGTGAAAAGCAATTGACAACCATTTTGATGAGGACAACGTTGAGCTGTGCCCTAGATTAAGGCACTGCATTACAACTGCACAGAGGTTGCTAACGTTAAACATCACAAATACAAACCAAACGAAACATTGCACAAAAAACGAAACCAACGCATACGATAACAAACTACGCAACCGCTAAATGCGGAATGACGAATGGCGGTCGGAGAACACAGAAGGGTGGTTTTGGCAGTGTTCTACGACCGTTTAGCGACCATTTTAGGGATTAAGGCTGAGGAGTTCTCGCAATACCTTAGCTGGTGTGCTGGTTGATGAAGGCAAAACAATGTTGCGTTCCGGGGCTGGTGCCTGTCGTTTTGGGGCAAGTCTTGAAGGTGAATTTCCTATAAAAAATATTTTAATAAATTAATAAAAATTTAATAAAGCTTTATTTTAATAAATAAATTATTTGGACTTAATGATAATAAACATTATAAAAATATGTAAAATAAAAGTTCTCCAACCGAATTGAATAAATTAATTCGACTTGTGTGCACAATTTAAAAATTATGGATTTATTTTATCTGAATAACAGTATATTGCGCAACAATAGTACGTTGAAAATCAATTATTATAATTAACGCACGAAATTAAAATTTGCGGAGAGCAATAATATGTTTATAAAAGGAATTATCACCATTACCATACTAAGTAATTCGCAACAATGAAAAATAATTGTCATACTTAATTTAGCAAACTTTGCAACGGTGAAGTTAACTTCAATTTCAATCTCCGAGTGCAATTTTAAACACAACCAACGTAAACAACGTCAATATACTAACATGAACAATAATATTCCTTCCAAGAAGACGTAACAAGTAACAAATTGTATGCAATTGATCAAAGAGGTGCACGCACTTCCTGCAGTTGTGCAGTCCTGCACTCTATTCAATTTTTCACTGCTCTCCTTCGTAATTATCTCCAATTTCTCAGAGGTCAGCACCACCTCGGCGGCTGCTAATTTCGCTTTCGGTTTCCACGGTATGATTACGTATGAAATTATTAGCCGCACGATTTGTGGGCACACACACACCGGCGGCGCGGCGGCCCGATGGCGATCGCGCCGTCTCCATGGCCAAGGCGCGGCCACCGCCTATTACTTACACGTTACTTGCCTGCCATTATTCGCACGCGGAAAAGATGAACGACTTATCGCACGTAATATCCCCGAGAAGCGGTGACTCACGCCAGAGATCAAGAGATCTCTTCGTGTGCACGAAGAGATCAGTGTGCAGCAAGTGAGGAGAAGTGCATGTGATACAGTCAATGATCTCGAAAAGAAAAAAGGATAATTGAGTAGGGCTGTGTAGGAAAAATACGGTAAATTGTTTTAACTGAAAATGTATGAGAAGATTGTTTGTTAATAAGAGGAAAATCATAGTTTTCATAACTCACCCTACAAAAAGTTACGAAACTCTACAATTTTGAAAAAAAGAAATTTTATATATGACTACTAAGAATGCTCTTGATAATGTAATCAGCTAAAAATCTATAATTGTTTCGGAGATATTAATTAAGTTTCAATGTACATTGCCTTATTGTTTCATTCGCTAAAGGCTATTGATGATTCCATTGACTCTAATTGGACCTTTTCAAAGTTAGGTATTTAGATTAAAAGCATGTAATTATCAGATGTTACTGATAACTATAGCAAAATCATAGTAACGTTAAGAAATGAAATGACGTTAAAGATCGATTAATTTCTAGTCGGTAACCAAACTTATTAATTGGATACATTTCCCAAATACAGCAACGTGAGCATTAAATATCAACTTGGTGGCAATGCTCACTAGATCAGCGAATTAACGTCGGAATGAAAATCAAAGTAAAAGAAAGTGACACTCTAAATAAAATCCAAGTAGACTGTGGCTAGACATCCACCTTAAAATCTCAAATTCCAATGAATCGAGTCAACTGAATCGAATCCGATTAACGTAGCTATCTTCAACCGGACTATACGTAACTCGGAAAACTATCTAATCTCCTTAGAGATTCGGGTCTATCAGATGACATTTTAGACCCTTTTAAAGCACAACTAATGCTATTACTAATTACTATTTAATATCGTCTGAAAGCAACCTGTGACCTGAATAAAAAAAAAAGAAGAAGAAAAAAAAAAGATTTCGAAACTCGTTTCGGTAAACGATCCAGCTTTGATAGTCCCATATTAATAGCATCGTTAAACGCAAAATATAAAATGATAAAAAGTTATTATTGGAAGTATAGCATTGGGAATAATTTATAGCTTTTATGGGTTACCAAATGCAAAGTAGACGCGTCTGATTTAGAGTCGTAAAAAACTTTCTTTCTAGGCACGACCAGACACGTTGGCGTCTTGGACGCGCCGAAGGATGCAAATGCGCCGACGATATTCAAATTGGATGTTAATTTGTGCGACTTAAAAGATGTTTCACAATGATATTAAGTCTTAAATTACCAGTTGAAAGATTTGTTAATTGTTTTGTACAAAAGAAAACATGATTACGATTACGATATACAGAAATATAAAATGATATTTATAGTTTAGCATTAGAGCTTTCACTAGCTGTTGATTAGATTCGTTACTAGATCGTTATTTCTCAACTTTATTAACTTGGAGCGCTTAACAAGATCATTATCTTGTTGGAAAACGCCTAGGTATCGATCACAGCAATATAGTCTCGTTTTGCATGCTGATTAGCGATTAATTTCTTCTAGTGATTTGTTGCTACATTACAATCCGACACCGAAAATAAAACAAATGAAAATCAACTTATTTTGTCTATCTTGCTACCTCTTGCAGTACACAAATTAAGTAGTAAACGGACTTTACAGTAAATAATCCTTGCACATTTTATAAATTGCGGGCAATGTTATCACCAGCCGCTCGGCGGTAATTACATAGATTTATCGCGTTTCCGGCACGCGTACAGTTCTCGAAACGTGATAAAACCGATTTATGCGGCGACTTCAACTTTTAAAATGTTAACCACTCAAAATCTCATTGCATACACATTTGCACATTGCCAAGAACGCATTCTCATTGATTAAGTGAGTAATATTGTACTTAATTTTATATGGACATAAATCTAACCAAACACAATATTACAAATAATGTTACTACTGTATGTAACTTATAAAAAGGAGTTAATTAATAATCAAAATCTATTTAATCTATTTAACCGACGTCAAACGTAAAACCGTTTAAATTTCGAGCAAAAGAAAGTTGTTATTAATCTAAACTAGCCTTCAAACTACCACCTAGCAAACCATAAATCTTAATCACAGTACAGTCATTTCGCTTTCGTTCCTATCGCTCCCCATTAATTAGCCAATTTTTTAGAAAGACTATAATTAACCCATAAATTTACTTACTGCACCCAGAAAGTGTAGTTATCATGAGTTATTTCACGTTTTTCGCAATTTTTGAGTGCCCCAGCTTTTGCGACTCTCCTCGCGAAATGAATTAACATTTTCAAAGATTAATCACGAATCACTAACAACTAATTACTGCAAAATGCTGTTTCTATTTTGTCCATTTCTCTCATTTTCTTCTTAATTTGACAATTAATGTACAAATAAATATTATTACGTTAATATAATTTACGTATTATATAATATAAAATTATCATGATGAATATATCAATACTACGTGAATTAGTAAAATAAAACGGTAGGCAAGCCTACTTTCATTAGCTCACAAAACTAGCTACTAGTATGTAATGCGACGGTTAAAATGACGATCAAAATCAAATTAAAATTATACAAAAAAAGTTTGCATCCGACTGAAAGTGAAATTGATTCGGAATGATCAAGTTAGAACAACAAACATAATTTACGTGCATAATCTGAACAGTTATTTAAAATCTAGTAATGTAACAAGCTACGCAATATGTTTATAATTATTCCGTAATTATAGTTAGAGCTCATCCTTCACTTCACTACCATAACAATAACAAATAGAAATAGCAAATGCAATTTTAGAGAGATGAAGATGTAACAGCAAGGTAGACGTACAGATAATGATTATGATATAATTCGTGCAATTATAATTTTATTAGAGTGAATGATTTTGTAACGTTAATTAAGACATGGTAATAAAGTTTCGATATTATAGCATAGGTATCCAATGTTATAATATCAAAAAAATACTTCTTATTTTATCCTATCTATCACAATTTACATAAAAAATAAATCCAACTTGAATACGGTCTAAAATGCCTGTGATTTGTGCGGAAAATGATAACACCTTACTTGAGTCAATCTGTTTTACTCTCCAAAATTTATAATCGTTAAAACTTTCCTTTTAATAAGAAGGACTTTATCATATGTAACAACTTTAATTTCTTAATCTTACATTAGAATAGTATTTGTAAATGTTTCTCATTTGTGCGATAAAACAATTAATTTTTTTAACTAACCAAAGTTGTAAAATTTTTGTGTATTGATTGGAAACCCAATAATACGATAGATGCGGATAGATATTTTATCCGATTCTTATAATTTATGATCTAACAGCAAAGAAATGTAATAAACTATTGATCCTTTTGATAAGTTGGTTTTTAAATAAAATTTAAGACTCTTAAGAGCTGTTCCCTTATTCAATTTACAACATTTCACACGCAATAAATTGCATTTCCCAACACTTAAAATATTTGTTTACAGTTTGCAAAAGGTATAACACCTCACATTCCATCCGCTTTTTGCATGATTGCACACCTCGCGCAAACCAGACAGCAAGAATTTATCAGCGCGATAAGAAATTACGAACGTCTTTAATTAAATTACCCACTACCGTCACTAGGCAGCGTAATTCTCACCGTCGTAAGCGCACTCCCAATCCATTGCATCCGACGCATTCCGAGAATGCACCATCTGTCACTAGTGAAATAAAATGGCGAGCGACGCATGTAATGCACCGCAATGCGCATTGTGGACATGCACAATTCGTACAATGCATTTTGCGTTCGCGGAATTGTTACACCTTGGCCGGATGAAAGCCCACACGCTCAAATTCCATTATCAATTGTTTGCAGTACGCCCTGACAGCATCGACAAGCAAATTGTTATTGCGCAATGCCTCGTAAAAGGAGTAATTCGCGTGGCGAACGACATTGACAAGGCTGCCGCCGTTGGATATAGATAAATAGTTCTAGCACCACTGTGATTGTGCAATTCGCGCGTGGCGCAAAGAGCGTACTAGGTACTAGTATGGTCGTAACTTGAGCGCAATTTAAAGCCTGCGGTGCGCGCAAGGACTTGCCGATGGATTTTTTTCACGCGAGGGCTAAAGCTCCAAGTGAGCAATTAATTAGCGAATGGTTAAGAGTTATGAGCTCGCGGGCTATAGTTTATTGCCGTTGGGCAATGAATTGTAATGAATAACAAACTGAATAAACAAGTGTAAAATTAGAATAAATTGATTTATCAAAACAAAATACTTGTTACTCAAAAATTTAAACAACATAACAATAAAAAAACAATGCTATAATGTATCTAAATTAGGGTTATACGATTACCATGAAAATGATTTTAAATAAGATTTTCAATTTTAATTAACATTTATATAATTACCTAGGACTTGGATTGAATATTAAATTGAATTTTGAAATATTCAATTTAGTAGATATACGAGTATATATAGATATATAAGAAAAATATAGTTTGGATGGTAAGTTCAGAAGAAGTTAGCACTAAAATAAAGGTTCATAGCAATAACCTGGAAATGCACTGCAAAAATTTAGAGGTAATCAAAAAATTGCATATAAATCAAATTTTCTAGTCCAAATGTGTGAATATGAGAACATCTGAATGTCTTTACAAAGAAACAAAGCAACAATGTACCCACATTAAGCACAAACAGAAACCATATCATTTACTCACTTTACGCCCGAACATAAATTACACGCATGGTATTAAGCTGCGACAGCGTGTACAATGTGCACATTTTGCAAGACATGAAAGAGGCAAAAAAGAAGCGCAGCATGGCATGCGCAATACCATTAAACTCGCGGCTTGCCGATGATAATTTCTAGCGTTTAATATGACGCGAAAAGATAGCGCGCCGCACAACATCACCATATTGTCTTCCGCGGCATCACATCACAGGTGCAATGTGCAATGCAATTTGCAGTTGTGGTGTATTTGACATTTGGATTCGGATTTGAATTTGAAGTGCGCACAGAGTGCCTCTTCTTATTAGAATGCAATATGATGCAAGCAAAGTACCTGAGAAGGGAATCTCAATTTCAGTGAATATTAAATTTTGCAAAGATTGAATGAAATTAGCTAAGAAATGAAATTAAAGGAATGGAATTTGTGCTAGGGTAAATTAACTAAAAGATCTGCGGCTTAATTTGCGTCAGTGCAGAAATTAACCTTAGACTTCTTCAACCGTAATTCCTCCTCGCCATGAGTGTAATCACGAGATCCGTGAACCGTGTCATGACTCTCATGACTCTGCAAATACACAAATTGACTTTTGCGACCACCTCGAAGGTCAAGTGTCTGAGGTTGCGTTTTTTCTTCGGATTGTGCAAGTGGTATCATTGTTAATTTGATAATATTACTACTTGAAATATTTTAGAAACCCTTTGATAAATCAAAACGTAAAACCAAACAAACTCACAACCAAACAATTCCCCAAATAATCCTCCAACCTACTAATGACATTTTAATTGCCTCGCCTATAGAGGACAACATAGAAACTTATTAAATATAGCTTATAATTTCAAAAATTAGGATAATTCGTATCTTCCGGTCAATATTCGCATTTTTCTTTGTTTCCATAAAGATAATGTCAGCAAATTTAACCATCTCCAGAGATGGCAAGGAGGTGAAGGATGTACAACCAAGAAACGATTGCAAACATCAATTACGATAATTACGCAGCGTTTAATTCGCCTCATATCTGCATATTCAATGTGAAAAATGTCTCACAAGATCTTCGTCCAGCAAGAAGGAAATCATTTACGATGCAGTCGCGGAGCAAAACATATACGATATCCTAAGCAACAAATTAATAGTACCCTATTTTCACGCCAGAAACGTATTTCCACGCCTGGAAATAGATGAAATAATAAAACAAGTATCTAAGCTGCTAGAGTATGAAATAAATTGTAAAATTAGCGTTTGCTGGCGATAAAGAGGTAAAAAGTGATTTCCTCTCACGCTACAACCGTAATGAAAATCTTTTAATCCAATTCAAAGGAAAGTAAAGTAAAACTAAATTTCACACGTTTAAAACATAAAGAAAATGACGATAATAAGTACTTCACTTACCTGGAGATGTAGCCAACGTATTATAAAACTGTGACAAGTATGTGAGAATGCAGAGACGATCGGGAACCGGATATTCCACCATGTCTTGAGCATCCAAGAGAGCAGGAATACCAAGATACTGCTGTGCGACGCGGAAAGCCAGCTCATTATTTCGCAGGATATCGTCCTTATTCAGTTTGGCGAAGTCACTGCAACAATAAGAAAAACATGCTAAACTAGGCTAACAAGTTAGGATTAGAATCAATTCGAATTGGACTTTTTGCGGCGCTTTTTACACTCTTTGACACAATGATTTACAGTCAGGTGCGTGAATTTAGGCCAAACGTGCTCGGGCAATTCGGTTAATTTATTGACTTTTTGCGTGACTGTGATGAGTGCACGCCAACGTCCGAAAATTAACGCTTACTGCAAATATGTGGAAAACACACTTGTAGTAAGCTAAACTACCGATGCACGATTTCGGTGGAAAACGTGCTAAACAAAGAGAAACATTTCTTACCTCTGCGGTTAAATTACAACTGTTCTACTCATAACAGGCAAATCATAGTGCTCCATTATAACTCCTAAATTATAATCATTAATGTTGTCATTATCGAAAAATCACCATACTGCATTTTCGTTATGGTGATCGTCGCAATAAACATAAAATAAATCAGTTCCCATTATCACCGGAACGAAATAAAATTTGTTTTGCCACGGAACGAAAGTACAAAGAAACACATTAATCCAAAGTAAATCAAGTTTCGGTAATTTTTTTTTGCAATTATAACAATTCAGGCAAAAAGTTAATTTTCTGGCTGTTATAATTATAAAATGCAAATGCTACAAATGGGTTTGAAAAATCAACATCCCGTTATTTAATGCCCAAATAAGTAATAAAATACATTATATTATTTAAATTATGAATCTTGAAAACTAAAAACAACCCCAAAAATAGGATTTGGCAACTTATAAAAATATGTGGTAAATTTGAATTTCATATAGTTGATATTCCAGCCAAAACCATGTCAATCAAAATATCCTTGATATTCATATGGATTTTAATAAAAGCAATTAAGAGTGAAATTACACATTGCATCATTGAAGAAAAACCACCCGATAAGGCTTCGGACCAACAAACAGTGTCTATCAATCTCGGTGAATCAGGCACACCCCAAATTGGTGAAATCTCTATACAAGGAACTTCATCACTCAAACATCCTGCAAATACTGAAGCTATAGAAGTATTTAAAACACAACATCCAACTACGCATTCAAATAGTGTAGCGATACTTGGAAGTGCACCAGCAACCCAGCATCATATTGGAGAAATATCAATATCAGCAGCGCCGCTTAAAGTTCCAAATTTAGGTACAATATATATACAAGGAACACAACCACAACAAGTTACAAATCACGGAGCAATCTCAATACAATCTCCCCAATCATCTATTCCTAGTATTGGAGAAATATCAATAAATGGAGCTAGCTCAATTCCACTTTCTAATTTGAACGAAATAAAAATACAAGGATCACTGCCACAACAGCATGCAGGTGTTACAGGAATAACAATACAGCAAGATCAACCACAACCCGATCCTAATATTGAAATAGAAGCATTTAAAACGCATCATGTCCCAGTTACCAGCAATAGCGCAATATCGATACATGCAGCCGCACCAACTCCCGATCCTAGTATGCCGGAATTATCAATACAAGGTGCTATTCCAGTTGCACTTTCTAATTCGGGAACAATAAAAATACATGGATTACTAGCATCACAACCTCAAAGTAATCATGAAATCGAGATATTTAAAACAAATAATACACTTCCTAATAGTGGAATACAAATACAAACAGCTGTACCAGTTCTAGTTTCCCAATTAGATTCAGCAATCAATACAGAAGAAGCTCTAACATCGCCACTTCCAGTACCCACAGAAGTAGTAACCAACACTAGAAAACCAGCAAAACCTCCTAAAATTAAAGTAATTAAAAAACCAGCACCATCAGCATCTTCCAATATAACGTTAAAAATACAGCACGAACCAGCAAAACCTAGTGTGGGTACCACCATAACAACAAATAAAACAATAACCACCAAACCTGTAAACACTAGCAAACTAACAATACAGACTACTCCAATCACAAAACCTGTTGCTAATGACAAAATAAAAATAAATAAAACAACCACTACAAATCCTGTAACTTCTGGAAAAATTACAATTCAAAAAAAACCTGCAACTACTAGTAAAATAAAAATAAAGACCACAACAAAGCCATCAAATTTTACAACTAAAATAAAGACGAATTCAACATTGGCACCTCCTAATGTAGAAGAAGAAGAAGACATATTTAAATCGCAAAAGCCAACACAACAAGTTTCTGAAGAAGTATCCACGCAAGTAACAGAAGAGAATGACAATTTTGAAGAAATCTCTACAGGTGGAAATGACGGACAAGAACAAAAAAGTGAAGTCACAATCCAAATTTTAGCCGCTTTAAAAGAATTAGGAAATGAGTTCTTTTCAAATAAATTATTTATAAATTTAACCCAACAAGACATGACAAGTATGTTCTTAAGTGAGTTTCATGAGTCAGAGGATCAACTGAAAGAATGTCAAAAACTTGTTGAAAATGAATATGACACATATAATGCAAATTGCAAATATTTGGCGACAAAAGTTTCCGCATTCTCATGTCTGTTCGAGGGATTACAGCAATTGAATGATCTGGGAGAATTTGAGGATTCGCTACACATTAAAATTGGAGCAACACAGCAACAGCAGCAGAGCAGCTCATTTAATATAACAATTAACACAGAGAACACAAGTAAAGTTAAAGATGACATTCAAGTAATAAAAGTGGGAGATAATCTTGGATTAGCTAACGATAAGCTATTAAACAAAATAAATATAACAATTAACAAGCCAGGTGACAAAAGTAATTTATTAGTAATTAATGATGATGATCAAGAGAATCCACCTGATTCATCACCGGATAAAGAGAGTCAGATACCAATTAATCTATCAATTAAGGATAGTGAAGTACCAACTGAAGAGGGAGATAATAAAGATTCACCACTTGATCTATCTGCGACAAAAGATGCAGCAATCAAAAAGTTACCAATTAAAATAAGTATGTCAGAAGACATTGTAGCAGACGGACAGAAGAGTAAAAACACATATGAAAAGACGGAAGATCGCAATAGTATGTATGATGATATGACTTTTAATCTAAGCGAAAATAATAATGAATATGCCTTTGAGCAATCGGATAGTGACAGCATGTATGATTACGTCTATGCTGATGATGACGATGATAGATATCCATTTGAAAGTAGTGATGAAGACGCTGGTGATTACTCACATGCGCAATCCAATGAGCTTAGAAGGGAAGCTACGCATGAGTTTCAAAGTAAATCGTCATCATACAGTGACTGTGATCCAAGTATGGGAGGATGTAGAAGTACATATGAAGACGACTCCCTTAATTCGCTTTGCGAGAGTGAGCTAGAACAGATGTGGAAGAATTTTCTATCAAGTAATAAATGGATGAAACAAAAAAGAAGCGTTAATATTGGTTCTGAATCAATGGGTGCAGGTTCAGTACAAGAGCAGTGGAGTGCAGACATTATGAAATCATTAAAGAATGATAAAACTCAAAAAATCACGGCAGCCCCTATCATCCAGACAAAATCACAAGAATTAATGGAAACAGATCAAAAGAAAACAGCAAGTGTTAATGCAGAGACGACCACAAATGCACCGATAAACAATTCAAAAGCAGGTGATTGGATACGACAACTATCTAGAAATGCTAGTAACAAATCCATGACAAGAATTACTGATACAGAAACAACCATAGAGGCGCCAAAAGGCAATACGAAATCAGGTGAGTTTAGGCGGAAAATATCTAGCAGAGCAAAGTCCCAAAAACTACCAAAGATAAGATGGCAGAAAATAGAGACTTTTGATGCGAAAACTACTACAGAAAGTCCGATTCCTAAAATAGAAGCACAAAAATGGATAGAGATTATTCAAAACATACCAATAAACATTAAGCCTAAAGCAATAATTATCCCAATAAGAAAAAGTGTATCAGAAGTATTGAAAGGAATCACTCAAAAAGGAGCAAAGACTGTTGATACAGAAAGATCCACAAATGCTACGCTAAACAATACCATATCAAATGAAGAAAATCACAGAACATATGGAGATTCTGGCAACAATAGTAAGACAACGTTCCCGATGAACAAAGTAGAATTACATGAATTGATGAAGACAGAACGAAAAAAAGTCAAAACTGTTGATTCAGAAACTACCACAACTCTTCCCATTGATGGAACAAAACTCCTCACTGTAGTTGGACTAATGTGGAAGGCATCAAAAAATGCGGATTTTGAAAATACGTTAACACCTCCCATAAATAAAATTAAGCCATCTGAAAGAATCATAAGAAAATTATCAAGAAATGTTGATGCGGAGACCACGACAACTCCAATGGACAGCGCAAGATCACAAGAGATGATCAAGATGTTAGAAAAATCTGCAAAACATCTTAATACAGAGACTACTGAGACTAAGAGTTCCTATTGATAACGCAAGACCATTTGATGAATCAATTAATAAAAATGTAGTATAGTCATTGATAAAAATGTAATTAATAAAATATCAGAGTAAAGGTAGAAGAATAGTTGATATACATGTTAAGATTACTTACTAATAATAAAGGAAGAAAATTAATTAAAGCCTTCAGAGCTGTTAGTGTTCAATCCATATGTGGTATCCCTTGAATTGCTCGATTTCTCCTATTCAAAGAAAACGTCGGCTACACTTTTGAATCATATTAATGCGTTTCAAATTCGTATTATCTACCGTATAGTACAACCCACACACCACAAAGTTGATTTATTAAGAAACTGAAAATTTTAATTCATTAAAATATAAGAAATTGTAAAGTGCTTATTAATTTTATACTTATATGGAATGTCTAAAATTGGTATTAATACAGTAATCAGAAGAAAACTGATTACCCAATATGCAAAATAAATTTACTTTGATCTTTATTCAAGCTGATTAATGGTTTCCAAAAAAATAAAAATGGTTAAATTAAATTTATATAAATAAGTGCAGCGACAATCTGAGCACAGAAAACCAAATAACAGTCACCATATCTATCCATTCAAACGTGGGATAATGACACCGAGAGCAAGTATATTCGTGGCGATTTTTGTTTGTATGCTTCTAGCAACTGTGTCAGCTGACGACGATGATGACGACGATGAAGAAACCAGCAAGAGCTACTTTGCTCCCATGATGTTCACAATCCCGATAAATGGAGGTATGGAACGAAGGGCCAGAAACCAGGTTTCCGACGAAGATGATACTGTTGAATATTACGAAGATAAGTCTTCATTTGCATTACAAGCGACAGATATAAATACCGAAAGGTGCCAAGTGATAGAAGACCTACATGACTATTGTATTTACGCCCCGCAAAACACACATCAACTGCTCACATACCTAACATCAATTTTGGGTCGAGTGACCAACAGAAAAATGCAAATTCGCAATCAAAACAACTCCACCAAAGAACCAGAAGAAGATGTAAACAAATGTGCGTTATTGAGACCAGAGCTGGAATCGTGCGAGGATCTGAAAGAAAATTTCCTACTTCGTCGTACCCTTTATAACATGATGGTTCCGGAAGTTTATCGAAGAGGTATAGGAAGATATCATAGGCCGGCGAAGAAATCTAAGAAAAAAAGCAAAAAGCGCAACATGGAATTAATGTCTCGTTGCATGTCAAGTAGTGAAGTTGCGCGGAGGAAGGATATGAGACAATTTGAGGTTGATGACGATAAGAAAGAAGAAATTTCATCAGCATTGGAAGAGACATATGTTAATGATAAAAAGTGCCAGGTAATAAAGCATCTACACGAATATTGCATCTATACCCCTGAAAACACTCCGCAGATGATATCATATATAATATCTATCTTGAGTCAGGTAAGTCAAAAAGATATAGTAACAAGTCGTCAGCATAAGCCACCAATTAAAATTGATGTTAAAAGTTGTGAGGTATTGCGACCTCAGATTGGCCAGTGTGAACAAATTCACGAAAATTTACTATTCCTTCGTTCCATGTCGAATAGACTAGAACCAGACTCATCAAATTCTGACGATGAGAGTTATGAAGGGTACGAAACGGCGGAAGATTGGCAAAATGATTATGAAAGATTTTTGAAGGAAGTTAAAGGAAAACCCATTCATGTTGCTGCACAAGTAAGAGCAAGAGCAGCGCAACCACAACCTGCTGTTGCATTCGACAAATCTGCAGAGCTAAAAACGAGTGCAACTACAAGCAATAATACTCCACAAGGAGCAGAGAACAACACAGCCAACACCAATCCATCTATGCAGCTAAAAGCAAAATCAAATTTCGATATGCCCAGACAACCAGAGGCTAATATGATGATTCTTGTGAAACATGCACAACCCGCAGAGAATGCAGGAAAACAACAGGCTCACATAGATCCTGTAATTCAAAGAGCTAATAGTGCAATAACTTCCAAAAATCCTGCAACAATCCTTAAAGTGGAAGCACCTGCACAGTTACAGGTTACTGGCAAACCATTACCTGAAACAACAAGGAATCCAGAAATCCAAGGTACATCTGTGACAATTACCGCCAAACAGACTAAAACCAAAGAGAACTCGACAAATCCGGAAGGCCCTCCTCAATCAGCAAATGCAATAAATCTTAAGGTACCAATGCAAAAAAGAGCAAAGGAAGGATATTCTGATGCACCAGTCGGAGTCCATTATTCAAACCAAAGTATACAACCACGACCACAGGCAAGAGCAGCAAATCCCAACGATCCCTCACATCCAAGAATAGGTATGATCATTTTTGATAGAGTTGCTCTGCCAGGTGAAGATGTAAATTCCGTTGAGGAGTCAGGAGCAAGTGCTGAAGATTCTCAAGCAACAACCGAAGAAAATATTTCGGATGAATCTACAGAAGAACACAAGTTAAAAGACTTAAAAACTACCAAGAAAACACAATCCACCGGAAAACTAACGAAATCCGCTAAACAAACAAGACAAGCAGCAACTCAAAATCCCCACGTCATGCCAATACCACCAGTGCCTCCTGCAAATTTTGCACCCGCACAATTGCCTGACTTACAACTACCACCTCCACCACATCTACTACCACCGCCTATACCATCAAACCAAGACCTGATAAAACCAACTTATCTGAGATATACGCCCTTGGTACCTTCTGGGTCTTCCCCAGGTTGGTCACCGGCAAATGCAGGCTATATTAGTTATTCGTCCATGACACATACAGATCCACAAGTCGGAAACATGATTGGAGGTCCAAAAGCTCGATCATATGGTGTAATACCAATGTTTCCTCCACCAAGTCTGATGATTCCTACTTATTATAGAAATATGAGAAGCAGCTTGGGGAATAGTAAAGTTGCTAGACAAAGCTCAAGCCCAGTAGCTCCCACCTATTACAGTTATTCGCCCATAGCGCCTCCTGGTCCTGGGTCTCCCCAAGTTTGGGCACCCAATCGGAACACATTTCCAGCAGGTCCAGTATCCGCAACCTATTACAGTTATCCGCCCATGTCACCTCCGGGTCAACAGATCGGAATCAGCGACGGAAACCAGAAAGTCCGATCATATAATACAATGTTTGGTCCACCAAATATGTCATTTTCTTCCCATTATAAAAATTTGAGAGATAGCCCCGAAAATGACAAGGTAGCTAGATCGATGAAGTCTGATCCGAGTCAACGACAGGTGGGTCCTCCCGGGATGGTCAGAAACGACCCGAAAGAATATCCCGAAAGTAAAATAGTTAAACAAGCGAAAGGAACGTGCAATAAAAATAAAGGAAAAGATCGTAAGCACAAGAAAGCAAAAGCTGCGAAAGATTCTGGCGAAGACATGTTGGACATGAATGCTATACTGGCAAATGTAGAATATATCATGGGCTATTGATGTTAAATTAGTTTAAATTTAATAACATTGAACATAGGATTAGACCGTTGAAATTTAATTTTCAGTGTGGTACCATCATGCTATAGATTTCAATTTGTTAATGCAATCGGCATATATTAAATAGCCAATAACTTAATTCGGAAAATTAAAATAGTGTATGACCTATGTCCATTTCCAAATAAAGCAAAATCAAAGCTTACAAAAATTAACAATACTGAAATATAATACGTATCCACTTTACCAACCACAATTAATTATACAGCTTCTTTAGTATTAATAACACTGCTTAATATCAACTTTCAATACCTTACATAAGCCTCAAACTCTCAGAATAAACAATCACTTGAAGTGTTTCAATTTGATGCAAGAGATTGGAGATCTGATTGCGATCCAATTTCAAACTCCGCCATCATGTGTCTGACTATTTATGGCAGAGTTGAAAGAAATACGTGTAGTTAAATCGAAATATCAGTAATAAATTAAAGACTATCTGGAATCTGGTATTACTTACATTACATTAAACTAAGCGAGGTTGAATGTAAACTTGAATTCTAAGTAAAACAAACTTAAATTCTAAGACATAATTTAAATACTATAATTTTTTCCAACAAATCCACTTAATGATTTTTAGACTATTAATTCAATTAAATTGAAATCAAGTTCCCTAATCTTCCATAGATAATTACGCCATTCCATAAAAAAAGATAATTACATATGCCGGTCAATTAATCATGGGTCTCACAAATTAAAGCAACCTAACCGTTTCTTCTCATCTCTTTGCATCTCATCACCTTCACGACCGCAAAACGCCGCGAACCGTAAGTTAGTCCCTCGGTATGCACGTCACAGCGTGTTTGCATTCGCATTGAAACACTTCAAAATATTTATGAGTCCATTGCTGTTTTGCACTTTTTTACTTGCTTCAACAGGTTTGCACATCATCGACGACGGAAACACGACGCAGAAGTTCGTTTTATGTGGCGTTATCTACGAGATTGCTTCATTAATGCAACTATCTCAATTAGCATGCTAGGAAATGCACCGAAAAACGAAACCAGAGCGACGCCAAACGCATGCAATCATGAAATTTATTGCAAGAAAATGAGCTGATGTCTTCCGCACTCTTTATCATTTTGTAGCCGCCAGTATGATAGCCACGAGAGGCATTAATGTCAAAGCTACCAAAGTCTACTAATTCTTTAATCGAGTCATTGGCACTCATTAATAAGCAAATCTGAGTAGTACGTTGTTCAGAAGCTTAGTCATATGGTTAACTTTTAAGGCAGTTTTAGTGCGGTCTTATCGCGCTGTCCTTTATTTGGTCATTAATGTAGACTGAAAGTTATAAATGCTTAATTTAATGCATATTGATAAGTCAATAACCTTCAATAGAACGAAATCATTGCATTATATTATTTAACAAAAGAAGTATATATTTTTCAAATTGGCTTTGTCCTCTAAAAAACACAAGCCGTTTCATACATATAGATTTTAATAAAAAATTATCTCATTAATAAACTTTCGTAGCCTCTAAACTAATTAAACATTTCTTTACTTTTGTATAGCCATGCAATTAATTAAAGATAACTTACATAAGATCCGGTCGAAAATGATTGATAATCGCACAGAAAGCAAGACCATCTCTCCAGGATGTGGTCATGTTGTCAATCTTGACACCTGGATAGCCCTCCGTGACACGTTTGCACCACAACTCCAAAGCTTTCAGTCCTCTGCGCTCGCCCATGATGATTTAATTTACCTCCTGTTTAAACGCTGTAATCAAGACAACAAAAAACCAATCAATTACTATTCATAAACCATGAATTTAAATAAAACAGAACGTAATAAATTCTATAATGCATATACAATTATTTTCCTCTCTACAGCCATTAAATTGTCCAAGCAAAGCTGGTAAATAAATTTCTATTACGCATTGTGCGGAGCGCGAATTGTGAAAAACGTGATCAAAACCTGATTAGCACCTCAATGCGGTCATTTATCACCGCGTCTATTTTTACGCGTTTCAATTAAACGCAGCTTGGCATTGCAAAACAAACGAGCCGACCACAAGCAATCAAACACGTCGGTATGATCCGTGAGCAATTTGCACATGTGCGCATTTACACAATTGTAATTTATGCATTTTACGATGCAGGTGCTGTCTGTTTGTCATTATCCATTTTCTAATCAATGTTATTTTGTAATTAGATGTTTGTCTCGTATTTTACAAGGTGCATCCATCATCAAGGCCAGTTACATCTGGAGATTTCTTTATATAAATTACTTTTCTCCGTATTGCACAGAAAGAAGCAAAATGCAGCAAAGTGTGACTATAATAGAAGTGGTTTTTCCACAATGCAGACATTTATTACAAACAGACGCGTTCCACTTGGCCAGCTTTCAATTTCAATTGCATCCACGCATCAATCAAGCTCAGCGAGTGCATATGAGCATTTTGCTACACATGTCTGATTGTAGGCAATAATGTCAACTTCGTCAAATGTTCTGCGAATAATTGCGATTTATGATTGTGCAGCGTGAAATTTTCTTTGTGCCCACATCAGTGTCGAGCGCTTTCCCATATTGCAAAAGTCGCAAACAATCAAAGTACAAATATGTACAAAACTTTCGAACAGTAAACATTTACGACACCAATAAATTTTAAATATTAATTTAATTTATAATCGATCATTGCACGCTGAGTTTCCCCAGGATAACAACAGAGATATTTGTAAAACTTATTTTTTAGGATTACATGGCAAATACTAGCAAAGATGTTAAAGTTACTTTAATTGTAACTATCATAAACATAATCAAATATGAATATTAAGATGAGATACACTGAAATCAGGTATAAAACTTGATGTTTTACATCATTTTCGTAATAGATATGTGGAAATCGTGTTCGTAATTATTAAATAATTGCCGGGAGATGAAAGGAGAGGTATGGCTTTTGTTTGTGACGTGACCTCGCAAATAACATATTGTAAGAATAAATTACGAATTTAGTAAATATCAAAAGTAATTGTTATGTACGACCTAAGTACGGTAGTAATTAAAATTAATAGCAAAGTAAATAAGTTTATTTGATTAGCTAATGAAAAAGTACATAATAGTTAAATTATTTACTTTTAATGTTATTATGGAAATTGGAACTTAAGTACTTTCAATGTAGCGTATAGAAGTTTTGTTGAGCTCACCTGATGTGACCAGTAAATAATTATTGAATAAATTGATTTGAACTAATTTATTATCGAATCTATGCTGCAAAGGAGAATGTGTTATTAGTAAGTATTGGTTCTTTTGCAGAACATAATAAGAAGCGATAGATGTTGTTAGTCCGGTGATGGAATCGTAGCCATTAAGCAGTAATCTAATGTGTAGAGCAGAGCAGTAATCGTTCACCCTCGTATTATTGGAAGCGGAAGGTCGCCACTTATAGCACTACCATCAAATTCAATATTCAATAGGGCAATTTTTAAATTAAAAACAGAAAAATTCAATTTTAAACACACTCAACTCTTACTCATCACAATTATAATATTTAAATATCAAAACAACATGTTGTTCTTCGCTATATGTCATAATAATTAACCACCTCTAAACGTATTTCACTTCATTGTTAGCCGTACCTCTCGTCCTTACTGTCTTTACTCACCTATTCTCACCGTGTTTGCCATTTATTTGTCCAGGTGCTTATTGTACATTCATGCGATCATGTCTCTTAGACTCGTATTCATGATCAATACTGTCATTGTGCCGCGATAAGACTAGATTTCCTTGACTTTAATAATTGCACACAAACCGGGACAGCATTTATCATTACTACAAGTACTACAATTTCAAAGTAAACGTAACATTAAGTAATATTTTTCGTTGTCTTCAATAACTTCAATGATTCAATCGAAATCGTGTTGAGTATTTTGCAAGAGGCACTCCTTTTAATTTATTGACTTGGTGGTTATTTTTGAACGACAGAGAATAGAGTGAAAATAATTGAAAATTCGAAATTGTTTACCATCTAACTCTTAATTCCCAGTAATCCATAATAGGATACGTTTCATTCATAATTTAACCTTCATTATATTAAAAATAGAAGTGAATTCTATTAATGCCATATTCGGACAAAGACAACAAACAAGAGACTTAAAGACCCCTTTAAAGTATTTTCCTCTAGAAATAACAATTTGATTGAATTTAAAAAATATAATAGTAATATCAGTCGTTATTAAAACTGATTGATGCTTTCACTTGATAACTTCCTTGATTAGTGCATTGCGTAAAACACACAAAAAGAGCATGAGAACTAAATGACGTTTGCAACGTCAATAAGGAAATTGTAAGTCGCGGAAAAAGTCACCATTCAACCTTAATCCAAAGAATTTAATAAGAATGCGGCTCACTGAATTTCCTCAATTTTCATCAATTTAATCAACTTATATAACTCCCAGCTCGCAATAAACTCGAAGAAAACTAATAAGAACCACAAGCTATCATCTATAATCACAACAATTCACATGTTTTCTCAAATAAGCAATTTACGCTGAAACAGCATGAACTTCCCATAAGTCCGCATGCAAAGAGAATTGAAGAAACAGTTGCTAAAATTCATCAACACCACATGTCGGGCTACTACGCATTTTACTCAATTTACTTCACCTTGTTTGCATTTATGCCTCTTAATTGAAACGAAATGAAAGAAGCAAGAGAACAAGGAGCAAGAGAAACAAACCGAGCGCAGCGCTGAAGATGCGATTAAGATGCGGTATGCATATGATACAATGCAAGTCAACGAGGATCGGCATTGGCATTACGTAATGCAATAACATATGCAATGAAACCGTGCGCCGACATCGTGCACGACAACAACCATTCGTACAAGATGAGCACTTAAAAACGTGAAGGTTGTTGCTCAACTGCATAAAATATATTTCAAACACCAATACATTGCAGCAACCAGAAGTAAAATGAAGTGAAGTGAGCGTGTCGCGATTGAGGATATTCATGCGATGATGCATATGCGAGAAGATGTGAATATTTTATTTGTTGATACACCGGTGTATCAATCAGTTGAACCGAAGAGAAACCTTTCGGTAGGGATTACCTTACAGGCCCCTCGCTACCCGCCCAGGCTTAATGCAGCCGCCAATTGAAATTGATTTTCTCATAATCTATTCCAGCCTTACACAGCCACAGGTTCCCAGGAAAACGGTCATGAAAATGAATGTGCCGACGTAGATTCTTGTTTACGCCGCCAACGTCAATCCACTCTCAAAACATAAACCCCGTGCCTGCTCCAAAAAACATTGGAACCGAACAATGTGCCAACAAAGTTGGCCATTTCGGCATACAGGTGACTATGTGCAATCGATCAACATATTTTATAAAAAATATCAAATTTATTCAAATAAAACATGTTGAAGTAAAGTAGTCGAATTTAACATCAATAGTTATACCTCCCACACACACTATCCCGTCCTTCCATTACTAATTGTTTCTTCATATATTCTTTTAATTGTTTTACTTTCGATTCAATAAATTCTGTTACCAAAAACATTCTTTAAACTATCAAAATGCCAATAAAATAATACTGATTAAGTTGTAATACAACCATTTACTTCTCTTATTTTTTTTTTTAACTTTTAACTTGTTTCGTAATATATTAGTTTGAGGCGTTGAAATTGGAAAATCTGGGTGCGCTTGTGCATAGCACATCAAGCAAGATGATTTCGCGATAAGATGTCTCCGCGTCGAATTTGCAGCACAATCGCGAGATTATTGCGAAATGCGCCGCGAGTGCCTCAAGACACCACTCGAGTCTGAGATTGCGACACAATCCTATTTACGTTTGCGAATAGAGAGTGTTGTTTATTACATTGTATTGCTATCTATTACTCTGTCCATTATGGGCCAGTGCAAAATCTTAATAAGTTGTTAACGCAAATTGAGAATCGTGAGCGGTGGAAACGCGATTTAATGTAGAATGAATTAGAATCGACTAGAAATAAATCATTTCCAAAGGAGCGTCCCACGTACAATTCCTGCAAATGCGCGCGCTGTATATCTTTAAATATTGAATTATTAGGTATAAATAAGGTGTAAAAATTAGTATGCACTCCGAACACGTTTGTACTGTTATCTTAAGGCATTAGCAACGACAGTAATTTAAATAAGTTAGTTTTTGGTGGTAATTTAAATGTTCAAAACCAGTATTTTTAATGCGTTGCACGCTAAGTTGAGAACGCTAAGAAAAACCACATTAATTTAAAACTTAAACTACATTAAAACTACATTAATTTAAGTACAATGCAATGTTATTCATTCTTACACTGTAATCGTTTCGACACTTTCTCTCCCAGCGAAACATTAGCATTAACTTTGCGTAGTAGCAATTTCAGTGCACTTCAACAGATTGATGAAGATATCAGCTCGAAAGTAGGTTAAGCGATTTTCCACCCAAATGACTATGGTAAAACCACATTAAAAGCTAATTAATAAGGCAAGTTGTTTATAAATTGAGAAAATAAGATGATTTAACCTGATTTTCATGATTTACCCAGTCTAAGTTAATGTTGCTGGTTAAGTGTCGCCGACACAAATTTCATTTCCATTACATTCGGTGACGATAAGCATTTAAAAGAAAGTTTTTACTCTTAGTCTCAAGACACAAAGTAGCTTCAACTTAATTAACGGCCACAA
Source organism: Diploeciton nevermanni (assembly GCA_027575565.1). NCBI lineage: Eukaryota > Metazoa > Arthropoda > Insecta > Coleoptera > Staphylinidae > Diploeciton > Diploeciton nevermanni. Next base: position 80,218 of record JAODIE010004427.1, read on the forward strand.
GATGCAAATTTTACGCCAAGAAACGTCTTAACTAAGAAAACAGTAAGTCATTAAGAACTCTATTACTTATACCATCGTGTCCACGAAAAACTGTAAATATAACTTTGAAAAGCTATTAAATGACTACAAAAACGTACGATGATGAAGTGACCATGATGATGATCATGATGAGAAAACCACTTCCCATGCGCATTTCGTCATCATGCGTGCCTGCACACTGCATTCACAAACAACATCGCATCAACCATCACAAACAGCAGGAGTTCCAAATTCGAAAATCAAACGCCGGAACGCGACATGCCCGAAACGCACGAAGCGCTCGAGATGAAACAGCACTGCGCAGATGTAAATGACGTACACGACATTTGTGGCCATGAAGAAATGAATGAAAGGTTTTTTCTATCCATGAGCATCGCCTGCATCTACAACCGAATTGCCTAATAAAGCAAGAGTCTAGCCAGAAAATCAACTGGTAACGCATCAACAACGCCAACGCAGAGAGAAAAAAATATAAATAATCTCCAACGACTCCGAATGAAATTGCCTTAAAAAGTTGGTTGATCCGGTAAATGTGTGAGACGGAGTTGGTGCAGGTTAACACCTGACAAACATGACTACCAAACAGGTGGATTTTAAAAGATTTCACGTTAAACCTAAATAAAACAAAATTTCATATTTACACCATGAAATGAAACCTAGCATCCCTTTTTATACCTTTTTTAAACATGAAAGAGTAGAGATCGTGCCACAGTCGTCTTCTAGGTTGCCACTCCCTTAATCAACTTTCTACTTCATGTCAAAGAAAGAAAACTATCCAATCAATCAATTTCCACTATAAATTAAGTTCCTATTAAATGTTTAACTCTTCTAAATACAAAATAAATGACTTTGATCCAATTACCATACACATTACATACTATTATACACTTACTGGTAAGTGCTGTTTGGGTTGCAATTAATTAAAGACTTCACCGTGCCTTCAATACTTAATACTATTATGTTTAGCTTTAAACAGGTGAAATTTGAAGATGCTCTAGTAATCAACTTCTGCGACGATTATAACGAATTAAAAATTAAGCGAATATTAAACCGCAACAATGTATTGAAATTGCTTCTGATTGGTGACAAATGCACTCAACAAGAACCAAATAAAAGTTACCTTCATAAATTACTAACTTAATTTAGTTGTATTTAATTCTTTATTTTTGTATTGAACATCCTAATTAGATTGTACTTCCAATATAAGTTACGGTAACATTACTGAATTTCCAAATTAAATTACATCACGTTTTCAAATTTATTTACCATGACCAGTTGGTCAGGAGCCCTCGCAATCTGGCCTAATGAAAAACTGAACTACCTATAGCAATTCTAAACAAAACAAAAAACCATAAAAGCCACAATCTACGTTCGCAATTAAACAATCATTTAAATTATTCAATTTCTGAGGCCAAATTCAAATAAACCAATTACATTTCGATAAGACTTTGGTTGGCATTACGTTATCGCTGCACGCTATGTGCACTTCTAGAACAACCGACACGCATTTCAACGCGGTATGAATGAAGTCGTTTCCTCGTCCGAAATTCAAATTGAGCCGCAATGCCTCAATTTCAAAGACAATTTATTTATTTAGCAAGCAGTGGTCGCATATTGCGTAGAATAGTGTTATTCCGTATATTACATTATTTTAGATTAGTACCAGCAACCTGTTCGAAGTTATTTTTTATGTGAATGTTACGTGCGAATATTCTAAACAACCAAACTCAATAGTTATAGGTATAACAACATAAAAGATTCTAGATTGAGTTTATAACTCAAATAGTTACTCAATATTCATCACAAATATACGAGTACTTATGAAGAAGAGAATTCAATTTAAGGTACTTACAGAAACTTTGGAAAGAGTTTGAAGAGTATTAGCTGCAGCAGGAATCTGTAACAAAAATGCAAAGGTATTAGTTTATGCAAATTTAATATTTCTATGATTTTAATTTTACTGATATAATTCACTACAGTAAACAGTAAACACACTGAATTTGAGTTTCTCCACGTCGCAGTGCGTAAAATTCAAACGCATGAATTCCGCATGAATTCAACTCTATTAGGAAAAATTATTTTAACGACTCTTTAACTTTGGCTTCAGCCAACACCGACACGCATAACAACTCATAAACGATGTCAAACAAAAGTCCATAGAACATATGCATTACACAGGAGTACAAACTTTAAACAAAGAAAACATTCAAAGATCTAAAATACAACAAAGATTACACCGTAATTAGAGAAATTAGAAATAAAAATATGCTGCACTGGTTTTCTTCTCATGGTTCTAGAATAATTGATTGCATTTTGCAAAAGTGTGTGAATATTGTGATTGTAATTAATCATTAATCACAAAGCAAAAGCAAATCATGTCTGAAGAAAACAATAACTCATTACTTAAAAATTACCCAGAGTTGTGTTTTGAGAGGAACTTATCGATGATTTTACAGCGCAATATTCACAAACAATCTACGCGCCATTCCTGACACCTTTGTTTATCACAGCCCAATCACAGTTTTATTTTGATCGGCATCAATGAATCACTTGAACCAACGACCCAATCTCGACTCACTGATATGTTAAGAACTCTCATTGGAGAGAAATATTATTCCTCCTAATTTTGTAAAATAAGCCTTAGCGTATTACACATTTCTTCGCAATTTAGTGAAATAATCCTTCTCACTTTTAAATATCATTTACAACAAGTATTATAATCCAGTTTAACTTGTCACTTTCCTTTCATTAAATTACCTCGCCTTAAATGAGCTTATGAAAGCAATAAAAAAAATCAATCAACTAGCACAACACTTCTTTCTCTTCCTCTACATCCAACAGTGTCTTTCACTTATAGCTAAAGTCGTGTCCATGCAGTCATTGTCGTCGTCCTTTTGTCTTGCATCGTAGCTCGATTATTTCAATTTAATCTCAAGTCTTTCAACTCGCCAAGTGTTTTTTTACTTAATTAGAAATCACGCGCATGCATTCGACACACTACTCCTATTCCTATCATACTCTGTCAGCTCGACAGCTCTGTCGCAAAGTCGACCCATGTTTAAAGCTAACTCAAATTAAATTAACGCAAGACAAATTGTGTAAATTCAAAAAAAATAAAAAGTAATTAAAATTCGTCACACGTGACACAAAATAGTGTATTAGATTAGTTGAAAACCTAGCTAAGAAAGTCAAGTACTTCTAAAATCTTTAATTGATATCGTTAATTAATATTGGTCATTAAGATCATCAACAGGACATGAAGAGGCTTCAGAGAACTACACCACCTTCTTATGCCAGTCATGTTTTTCGTCCTAGATAAACCAAGTCAATTTAAATATAAAGAAGACAAAATACGTCGAAAGCTCATTTAGTAAAGTGAGACTTAAGTGCTCAGTCTCAGCTCCCATGAACATACTTAGCAATAATTGGAAAGCGTGTTTACTTTGATCTGCAACGACTTCACGAAGGCACGAACAGAGTAGACAATATTCAAACATTTTCCATTTGCTAAACAAATATTGTTGCAACTAAAATGGCTCTTTATTTTAGTATCGAATATGAAAGTGCATTGAACAAAAGCACAAGAATCAATAAGAAATACTCAGAGCTAATTATCTACCTGATATCAAAATGGTATACGACTCAATTAATTACACACCAATTAACGCAAGAAACGTAGAAATATAGTTCATAAATGCTTTAAATGTTTTATTTACTCCCATTACTTGTATTTAAAGCAATTTGTTTTCATTTTCTACAAGTGGATTTAAGTTTATTTAGTTTCAGCAACTATGAGGATATAGTATAAACTTGTTCCAATTAACAAAATTAATGAAGTCTACAAACCGCAGCGACAATAATTGCTGCGACTTTCTACATGTTTTATAGTGCGACCAATTTAATTCTGCTCGCTATGGAGGAACAATTCTACAACCCACTGAAAATTACTTGTAATTAAGATAAATTAGTCCGTTTACGACTAGACCAAGACAAGTGATGACTTTTTATTAACAAGGTAGGACCAGACAAAATGTTTAGTTACTCACGCGTAAATTCATTAAATTCAACAAAACCAAATATTTTTGCTTATTTTAGAATTGCTGAGCTAGGGTAGCATCTTTTTTATCTTTTGATATAAAATTGATCAAGAAGAAAGAATCGATAACAAAAATTGCGAAAAAGTTCTATGAACTAGGCTTAACAAAGAACAGCTATATCAAAAGAGCAACATTTTGTGAAAAATCTAATTTATGTATTGCGACAACATATAGATGATTTTCAGACTTGCTGAATCGATTCCTGCCACAATGAAAACGCAAATGGTAAAAATATTGGCGCACGTGTCTCTACAACCAATCCATCTTTTCCAATCTGGATTGCCATGTATAAACATTCCACACACGACCAGTACGATGATATTACACAGGTCGCATCGTCATGCATAACGCGCATTCCGCACGTGTAATATAATATCGCCGCGTGTCCGATATGCAGCAACGCGTTCGCTTCCTAGTCGATTTATTAATCGCAAAAACTTTACGACATTTGACAATAATCAACACAAATCACATTGTACACTAAAACAAAAGCCACCTCAACCCACACAATGACCAATATAAAACAATTGAAAAATTAAAAATTACCACCAACAATAACTCTTCCAGAATTCTAGCTGCAAGTACCTTACTTTCATATCTTAGATTGAAACCGTTTGCAGACACTTTTTCGTACTTTTACCACCTTTCTCACCGTGATTACGTACGCGGACATCGCCGCGGTCGTGGACGCGTTACGTGCTCGGATCTCAGTCCGTGCCCGCGCTGGTCACGCCGCCGCCACGATACCTACACCTATAGCAAACTAACGGTCCCCGGGTCGGCCGCTCTTCTTCCTCCCGTGGTGGCCACGGCGGCGTGCGCGACTTACAAAGTCGCACAGCGTCGACAAAGTAATAACGACTTTGCACTCTGGCGGACACGACAAACACGAGATGCGTCTAATAGGTAATATGTACCGTGAACGGTGTACATACTCAGTGTGTGTTATACACGCTGTTGGGAGAGGTGTACATGTTGCATGTGATTAATAAATGATCCGACGTGGGTAGCGCAGATTGAAGAAGATGTGAAGATGCAAAGAATAGAAAGAAAGAAATCGGAGTGAACTATTACGTTTGTAGAAAACCTATGTCGAATAATTCAAGAAAATATTAAAAAGTGGGATAAATATATTATAGAGATCGATTCAAAGCCGTAGAAACGTAAAATTAAGCGACATTAATCAAAATTAAATTTCCTCGACATATCCCAAGTAGAAAATTACTCAACATTTGTCTCAAACCAAACTACAACTAAATTCATTTTTTAAAGCTCACTCAAGTATGTTAATTAGCCACTGCCTACAACACCATACCTCACATATGTCAATTATCGCCGTTGCTAACACCACACGCAAACATAATTACTCTCCAACAATTATAAAATCCTAGTTAACTCATTCCACTTATAATGGTGCACAGTGAATGAAACACTTAAAATCAGCCCGCCAAAATACACCATAGTTCACTATTTCACACTTATTTATGTTGCATAACAGCAACAAGTACTTCAATCATAACAACCATGCCGATGATTAGGCATGCCGTTTTTTATGTCAACAATAATAACCTTGTAGCGAGACTAATTCACAAACATCTGTTGCATCAATTGAAAATAAAATATTCGTGGAATTAAATTGCAGAGGATTTGAACAAATTTGCATCATGTAGGAAATGGTATCATGTTTGATAAATGTCAATTGATGATAGAACATATGCTGTTGATATAATAAATGCTGAAGTAAATAGAATCGCTCTAGAACTAAGCTCAGTCATACGACTACTTCTGACTTTATTCCCAACCACAAAAATTTACTGTTTTCTCAGTAAATGCACCTCAAAGTTTAGACTCGAGCGGCAAAACTAAATAATAAACTTTTCTAACGCACACCTTCCAATTACAAATGCTACAATTTTAAAATAGAGTTGAACCTATCTGTGGCCCATTTGCAAAAGAATAATAAATTCACCCTCATAACCATCAACTTGAAATTCATCACTGCACAATTCCGAGTATGCAATAAAATAATTGAAGCAATAAAGAAGACATTCGCGTGTTAATCTGCACACCAGCACATGCCACAACATACTGTCAAATAGCCACATCTTCATCGCCTAATTGACCAATTGAATAATATCGTGCTCATCACGGCACATCAATTACAACTTGTAATTTGCACCATCTGCGTCATTATATAAATACATCCACGCCAGAACAAGGAAAACATAACAATAATTTACAGTTAACCGCACTGCCAATTGAAGAAGTTAAATCATCACCATTAACTCATAAAAACGCAGCAAACTTTCTTACTATTGAAATTAAAAATGACACCAGTCATTAGGTCCAGATTACATGATTATATCGTTTCTTTGCTTCACTGAAGCAAATGATAAAACAGTACGCCCGTCTACCCGATCAGAAAATCCGACATTGAATCATAATTCCAAAGCAGCCGCTCATAGACTGACCGCCATCCGGTCATCCATTTTATAGTTTATTTTATGTATACGCCAAACAACCGTTCAGCGCGTGCATTCGTGGTAAATGCGGTGCAAACTAAAAATATTGCTGTACCTCAATGACTTGGGCACAACCTACAACGGTTTCAACACATCTAGAGCAGAGCAAATTCAGAGTCATTTAAATTCCTACATTACTACATTTCCTAGTCATCCAAATTGTTGAGAACAAACGATGTATGAAATTAACAGTTACAACTCTAACACAATGTTAGGAATAAAACGATAAAAAGTAACATGTTTACAATTTGGATCATATTGACTAAATCAAAAAATAATTTTGAAAAAATCATCACTTTAGTTATTTTTATAACTTAATATATATATATATATATATATATATATATATGATAATAACGTTGAGAAGTCATCTAACTCCCAGTGTCTATTTAAGCCGCCTGCGATACATTCTCATATTACTAATACAACTTAAGCTTAGACCCTGATCCACCAAACACAATTATCAAAACCGAATCCTGGAGTGCAATAACCTGCTCCAAAAGAATGAGATAAAAAACATGACTACTAATACCAACGTAGTAGCAACCAGTATCACACATGTCAAGCCAGTCTTCTTTCTAAATGCAACTTCCATAAAAAAAAGAGACCCTATTATATCACATCTTCAACCTCATGCTCTAAATCATGCGATCACATTGGAAATTCGAGATGTAACGCAACTGGAAAGGGGAAAACACCCAGATAAAAGACGAAGATGCCAAGGAAAGAGGACTAAGCATGATGTGAAAGATGTGCGCTCTCATGAGTTGATCTAACGGTCCACACTGACGCTATTACGCGACGCTGAGTTAGATTAAATGCGTGAGCTCGCAAACAGTTCAAGTTATCAAGCAATCAAGTTTATCAAGGAAGAAAACAGTTTTACTACGACTTACAACCTTTTGCAGTTGTAGAGAGACAATAAAAGACAATCCCCATTTCAAGAGTTGACAATATCCTGGAGAGCAAGTTTATCACTTTGGTTAAGTACTTCTGGTTGTAGGACATAAACTGGGTGGCAAAATTCTCCGGCACCTGTTTGTCTGGTTCAGCCTGATGTAGCCGTTCGCGTTTATTTATAAGCCGCGAGTTTTTCTCGACATTTACCCAATTACCTTGATCGTACCACACATCGCAACAGGCAGTAAACATTGAAAACAGATGCTTTGGGAGGCTGAAGGTACTGTGTAATGAATTAATTCTGTTACTGTTTTATAAAGCATATAAAATTTTCAAAAATTATTTAATCAATTGTTTATTGTTCTTAAAGTTTTTATCGCAACCTACATTTCCTTGTCAGAACAACATAAATTCGCTACTGGTGTTTTATTTGTAACTCAAAACAATAACATATTTGTTTATGTTCGACCACCGCATTGTTCGCAGTACATTCGAAATCGCTCAGAGTAATCAACGTAGGCCTCAATATTATAAAGTAGTTTATGCTTCGTCAGACAAACGAAATAAACAAAGCAAATACTTTATCAACGAATAAATAAAATACCGCTACCAAACCAAAACAGACTTACCAATCCTCTGAACTACCACTGCAACTATTCCAAGGGGAAGCAGACAAATGAAGCAGTTTCTATTTTATCTTTCGCTAAACTCTGTTTTGCTATTTTGTATTTAGTAAAGTAGACAAATAGAAAACACGTGTTACTAATTCGAAATAGGAAGCCCACGGCGCAGCCGCTCCCGACAGCGAACAACACGAGACTGACAAGTCTGGAACTTGCTCGCGTCGCGTGAAGGCGAGAACCAGAGAGCGAAACAACAGTCACACTGTCTGAGCCGAGCTAAACTTCGTGCAGTTTCGTATTCTTCACTTCCTTTTCAAATGTGAAGCATCACGCATGCGTTTAGTACTTAAATTCAATTTCTCCTGAATGTTAAACAATGAAAACTACATCAATTATAACGAATACTGATTCGTAAAAGTCAACATATCCAAGTCAGTATTCGTTATTCAGTAGTGGTTCTTGCATTTCCAGGAAGTAAAGATCTCAGTGCAACCTGTTTCAAAAGTATCCATGTGGAATACTATTCGCTAACGTCTTTCTTTTCTTACTTTTTATTATTGTATGCTTGTTGTTGGACCCTTGGTATCTTATCTGAAGAGATTGGAAAAAAACCTGCTGCTGCTCAGGTAGTCGCCTCATTCATGGCATCGCAATACAAACAGAGCCACATTGGCCATATAAAAAAATCGAGTCAAAGATTTTCGAAACCGAAAAAGATGTGAAACAGATATTTAAGAAGTACAGAATATCACTCAATTTTGTTGCATTTTTGTGTTATAGAAAGTTAGGAATTCATTTTTAAAAAATCAGAGCCGTCAAAAAGGTAAACCAGGTAAAAGGGATTGAAATGTGAATTTGTTGTATTTCCTGTTTTGTTGACTTATATAAATCAATAATAATATAAATATATAAATCAATAAATGATGTTTGCATATTGAAGTACTATAAAAATTTAATTTTCAAATATTGATACTACACTATTTATGATTACTCCATACAAACATATGTAGAACACTTTCAAAGTTGCATTCGAGAAACATCTAGTAATTATAACAATCAGCATTTAATCCAGTAGCTGAAAATAGAGGGTGAATACGTCAGATTTCAGAGTGAAAATAGTAGTTCAAGTCGTAGTCCTAACCAACTATAAACCGCAAGGATAGCGAAAGTGATAAGTAAAAATACTAATACTAAGTAAATAATTACTATTAGAGCAAAGCTAGTTTTATATAAAACACCGACTGCCTACTTTCAAGTGATTCTTAATACATTCATTGCAACTATTTGTTATTTTTTGTAATGCAGCCGTTCGTTGTAAACGAAACTGACGATGTTAATGGCAAATAAAAACATTTGCTTGAATGGAAACATGTGATGATTGAAAGAAAATATGAGAAAATAGAGAACAAACAACTACAGCATAAACAGCACATTGGTAGTAATTTGAATCAACAATTAATTATAGAAGAATGAAGACTGTGCTTTAGAAAATATGTAAATCATTCAATTGAAGTATAAAAAAAATTTATACAGTTTTTAGAACATGATAAACAATATTATGTACTTTTAGAAAAAAATCTCAAAATACGAAAACATTTTAAACCCGTATTTTTTACTATAAATCTATAATAATTAATTAATTTGATGTAAATATCAGCTTTAGTAAAGTAGAAATAGTTTTCATAACCCACATTACATGCGTTAACATAAACTTTGGCTATTTCTGATCAAATTTATTTTTCAAAGAAAAGTGGTAGTGCGTGAATTGTAATCACCAAGCGCAGAGAAAATAAAGATTGCTATATTTTAATATTAATAAAACCCAAAACCCAAAATTAGTTTTAAAGAACAACTAAAAATCCTGAAGTTATTATTATGTATATATTGATTAAGCATTAATGTGTGATCAACATCGGCAATAATCGGAACTTGATAAATCTTCATCGTGCTCAAACGTACATGTATTATTCGCTAATATGAAAAAGTAAGTGTCAATTGTGTCTAATTAGATACGCACGCACTTGCACTTAACCCTCAAAGCAACCAACCGACATTTTGCGCACTTAATGATCATTCCGAAGCATTCCCAAGGCAAAATGGAGATATGGTATTAAATAGTTAATTAGTTTTGCAGCTAATGTTTGCTTTCTTTTAATAAGGCGTTGATGATTACATTGCGACGGACTCCAGAACTCGTACTTATTTTACAATCCATTGTTGGTGTTGGATTGATCATCGCCGCGTATTTCATTTTTACGTAGATTGCAAGCGACGTTGTTTGTCTAACACCACGCGCGGGTGGTTTGATTTCAAAGACAACTATAAAGAGAATGAAGCTATTGAACATCCCAATGAAAAAAAAAGACGAATTAGCTATACAAATCTCTTGTGGAATGCCTTAACCTAATTTCGGCCTCTCTGGGCGGTAAAGTCTTCCAACTTTAGTAGAGCCTAAGATATTGTTAGCAAAAATAACTTACTCTACTTATTCCATGTTTAATGAACAGATGATTGATTAGTAAATGTAGAATGGATGAGAAGAACTGAATCAGAAGTCTTTCTACATTTTTGCGACTCAATTTATTTTACAATCCGGGTTTGAGTCATCCGCCATTACAGGTGGCAGGCAATCAGTGATGATAGTTGTTAGAAATCTATTTTATATTTGAAATAAACATGATAGATACATACAAGTAAATTAACAATTATTTTCTAACCCAAATTACACCACCATCCAAGTTTGACCAATCTACACCAGAATGTTAAAACACAGTTAAAGATGCAGCTGACCCATAGTGGTCAGAATCATAAGACCCTTTGTCTTGGCATCACGCCGAGGCCCAACGGGCTAAAACGCCGAGCACAACAACACAGACGAAACCAGTTGGCGGGTGGTCTCATCTTGTCTGGGCCGCTGGACGCACCGTCATCGTCGGCCACATCCGCGCAAAGAAAAAACGCTCGCACGCAGCAGCAGCACGTCCGATTGTTTGATGCGCTGCAGTGAAGCCCACAAAGTCCGAAAATGCAGCCCACCCTAAAGCAGGGAACAAGTTTACGCGTTGTGCATACACCGGAGGCCCATGAGCGGAGAAACAAAAAATAAATTAGAGTAAGCAACGAGATGTAAAGAGTTGTGTGAATGAAGAGAGTGGCAGAGATACTCAAAACCACTTCCTGCCATTTCATACCGCTTTTCATTCATTTCCAGTTTCACTTTATACCCGCTATAGTTTCTTGTTTTTAGGCTGAATAAATCTAATCAAATCCGAAGAAGAATCGCCTATAATTGGCCATAACTTTGCTTAATAATTTCCTCAGCAACAAATCACACTCTGGCATCTTCGTACGGTTTCTACCCTTTAGAGGAGACGATGTGCGTCCGGTAATCTCGATGATGGTGCCAAGGAACCAGCGACGTCGCCAGCCTTTGTTCCATATAATTGAAGGCGCTACGACCATTGCCGGAGGCGAGAATCGAAATCAAAGCGCCAGTACGCCGGCAAATTTATCATGTCTTGAACAAGGCGTCGCCGTCGCCGTCGCACGTCGGCTCAATTTTCCTTTCGATATTTCGTTGTGTCGAAATTTTCGAGACTGTTAACCCAAGCCGCAAACACCCAGCGCTCCATTACAATGCAAAGAAACAGGATTATTATCAACTCTTTGCAATTGGCTTTCTTTGAGAAAATGAAAGAAACGGTGTGGTTTTGTCGATAGAGACCTAGATCGGCAACCGCAGGTCATTAAAACGCACCTTCAATTTCAAATCGCTTTTTTCCTTGTTTGTCTCAAATAAAATTAGAAAATTGAATCTCGGCGGAGAAAGTTTGTCGCCAGTTTTGTAAACGTCTGCACACTGAGCTCGCACTTCATTTAGTAATTGCCAGTCTTTTTTGTCAAGAATTATAATTGCAACTAGACCATAATAAATTGTATGCATTGTATGTATGCATGTATGCATCGTTGTTGGTGTCTATGGTGTCATTGTCGGACTGCACTAGGTCAGTGGAACTCTAACATTTTCGGAATAACAAACACTCAACTAAAGTGCCACAAAATCTAACGCATAATTGTTAAATGTATTAACTCTTAACAATTCCTTTATAATTTTTTAGGCGTCTAATCGCAGTGACAAGAACCCATGTCACCACGTTCGTTTGTTCACGCGCAGTTTCTTCGAATAGAACCTGGCGTCGTTTCCTGCCTGCAGGCGCAGACAACGCTGTGCGCCACGTTCGGGGCCAAACAAACACTCTCGTTAAAGGTTTGTTAAAATAATTATCTCCGACGAAGTCATGCAGTGCAAGGGAAAGGCCCGACGACTAGCTGACGGACGAGCAAAGAAACAAGTCGCGGTGCCGTTTAAACTTTAAAGCCTCTGACGGCGGCGACGTTTCGTTTCCCATAATTACCGGAGTTTCCCAAACGACTGTTATTAAATATTCCTGCAATCGTCGGCGTATACTGATCACGCAAAGAAGAAAGGAATGAACAAAATGATCTAAAAACAAAATAAATTTTTAGCGAAAAACTTCCATTTCAATGTAGATAAACCAGTTATATCTGTAAATGGCATAAATTTATTAAGTTGATCCGAATTTTCCCACCTTTATCTTGTAATCCGAATACAATAAAGTAATAAAACTGAAGAAAAGACAGGGCAAAATCAGATAAGGCATTAATACGCAAGGAGGTTTCAAAACAATGCCCAAAAATTACAAAGTAAGGTCAAGAAACCTAAAATTAATTCGGAGCTTTTTGTATGATTAAAAAGAACAAAAGAATTAAATTTAACGCATATAAAAACTCGGACGAAACTGGAATAAAATTCCAGGAAATTCTCTGCTTACTCATCTCTGAAAGACATTTTTGGATCTTTTTTATTTTGTGCATGAAAAAAAAATTGTTGCAATGAAACACCAAAAATAGAAAACCAGCCGGCGTTGTAAGGACAACCACTAACACGAGAGTATAGGTAAAAATCGAGGTGGCTATCAAGGTAACGAAGACAGTTCCAGAGTGAAATACTACTTTTCAAACGATTTTGATTAGGAGCGGTCCTTGTAATTTACGAGAAATTCATTAAAACAGACTGATTACAGTTCAAACCATGCGCTAAGGTAAATATGAAGAAGATACATACATTTAGTCGAAAGATTTACAAATCCCTTAAGATACAGAGTGTTCTAAAAATGTCTACTTTTCCGAAGTTAAAACCTAAATTTTCCGCAATTTTCTTGACATCTAATAACAATGGTAAACTTAAGATCAACACAGATAACACATAGAAGAGTTATACTAGTTGCCTATAAAGTAGAATTAATTGTATACTAGAAGATCAGTGTAATATGTAACACCCCGAATGAAACTAGTCCAACTTGCTTAGATCGTAAAACAGTCCAAAACTAATGTTCACCTTAAATCACCCCTCAAATATCACCATCTACACCCAGGCTTTAATTATGAATCTGAAATGAACCACAAAAAGCATTGAAGGTGCATAGTGAAAAGTCGAAATGTAGACGAAGAAATCTCCCAAGCCTCTTTGCACAGCTTATAATGCCATTACAGGCATTTAGTGAGCGTTCATAAATCTTATCACCTCCACAGCGGCACAACTCAAACATGGTTATGAAAAAAAGCAAAAGAAAAAAAGAAAAAATAACTACGCTCATGCAGGCGCAAGAAAGACATGAAGAAATTTTATGCGCTCGTAAATATTTAATGAAAATCTTGCTTGGTGCATAAACATGACAAGACGGCGGTAATATCTAAAGAGAAGGAATAAAATGAGAGACAGAAATGTAATATAAGTTGGGAAAAATTAAGAAATTTTGTCGACAGAAATTTTGATGAGTATAGCGTACACTTTCACAAAAGTGTATTCCAAGCGACAACTGAATTTCCCAAGATAACACTGGCAATAAGCGAGTACATCTTTCTTTCCATTATGCACGCAAGTGTGCATTATTGTCATTGCAATTGCTTTGTTTTCTCCTCATAGCGCGACTTTTTCTCACCTAAGCTAGTCGTAAATAAGCGCGTTTTATTGTCACGTCATATTGTGTCGTGTCGCGTGAGTTTCCACTGCGATCAAATACCCGTTCTATTAAGGTACAAACAACAATGGTCTTCCTGCGAAACACGCCCAATTCCGCTAAATCACATCAAAGCAACAAACATTCGTAGGTATGTATATTCCCAACCAAAGCCTGTCAACATTTGAAATTAATATGCGCAGATTGTCGACGATGCATGCAAGCGTAGCGCATAATTTTTTATTATCAAGAGATGGATTTGTATTAAATTATTAGTATGCATTTGCATATGTACTTCTATTAGTATATATTAGCACACTGGTAGTTGGCGTGTATTTACCCACGCAATGTTTTGCATGTCGCGCACGTCGAGTGATTCCAACGATGGCATCGACGACAAACGATAGCGTTCGATAGCGCGACGCTATAAATATTAATGAAAAGAAAGTGCGCGCGCCCAGACAAGGTGAGACGTGAGATGATACGTGTCAGCACGTGGCGCAGGGTACTTGCGTGCATACTCTGCGGAACTAGTTAATGGCGTTCTCACAATGATCGAATACTCTAATATATAATAGACAAGAGTCTGCTGGTGTGTGATTGTTTGTAAATGCGTCGAGGCGTGTTTTAAGTGCTTATGCCTATTACATTTCCAGTTTCCTCTTGAAAAGCATAAAAAGTAAAGAAATACTTTCAATATTCAAACTTTAATTTGACGTTTCCGCGACGGAAGAGACAGAAGGATATCGCTTTAAAATGATGGCAAGATGAATGAAAAGAATACTATAATGCATAAAGAAGAATTGATAAATAGAGGCGAATTTTATTTTACCGCACGCATTTCTAATGCAGGTGAATTGGAAGCAACCTATTGAATGTATTCCGCAATCTCTTGGTATAGAGTACACGTGTTTTTTATAATATTTAGATTTAGGGATTTGAAGTTGAGTGCAAGAAATTAGCACAAATGCAGTTTGATGCACACATTAATTTTAAAATATATATTTCTAATAATTCCGGAAGACATTTGATATAATATTTGTAGAAATTATTCACCATATTTTATATTGTTCAATAACGCAATCGTTTCTTCTATAAAAGCAACAAAATAGTTTTGTGTAGCATTCACAAAAAATAAATAAATGTTGCTTTCATTATAAAAAAAATGGCCTCATTGCAAATCGTAATATTTACTACTTTTAAGAACATTTTAACCATGACTTGAATCGAATCATCCAAGTCATGGTGCACATGTAAAAATAATGACTCTCGCGTGTATGATTAGTTAGTGAACTTGTGCGTGAACTGAGATTGTTCCCTCTTTGCACATTGTTGCTCATCGCTTACGAAATATGTCGGCATTGTCTCTGCCTACTTCCGGCGCATCCTCTGGCATCCGTGAGCACACCAACAGCAAACAGCGGAAGCGATGTGCCTCTTTGCACATACCCAACAATCACATCAATTAAGCGCACCTGAACTACTTCATCCACGTAAACGGAATACAATTAATTATCTACTTTTGCTTTTGGAGCGCACTGTTATCCATGTTGGATACCGACTGCCTACTCGTCCTCCATTTCGTTATAGTACATCAACTGCTGCGGTTATTAGAAGTTATTGAAACTGAATTCTGTGAGAAAATGCATTATATTGGATATACTCTCAGCAGGATTTGAACCCGTGTCTTCAGAAATATGCACCTCGCTGTCACTGCTACGGTCAGACGACTCGCCAACTGAGCCACGGAGCGCTTGAATGCAATTAATTCCAACTCTTTTTTTTTTATTGTTGTTGTTGATGTAATGTAGTTTGCTTTCCTCGTCTGATTGCTTTTTCTTCAAGTTCATGACCCAGACCACCATCCACATAAAAATTCCAAGCGGCAAGCGGGTGCAAGACAATCATTGCTATGTCTAAACAACACGTTGCGTTTTTATCTCCACATCACCCGCAGCTACATACAAAGCGTTCGTGCATAAATTAGGTGAACACGGTCCGTCCGTATATGCCCATCGGCCAGTACGCGGCGCACTCGTTTGTCTTTGATTTCGATTATGTAAATAGCGCTTGGCATCTGACCCGGCCTCCGCAGCGGAGCGAAGCCAAGGCAGAGGTGAAAGAAGTGGAAAAACTAGCCTTTTATAACCTGAGGATGACCGCAATTGAGGGGACGGATTGCTTTTGCAATTTTCAGCCGATAAAAATCGGTTTTCTTACACGTGCTCAGGGGATATGAAGTTATTTGATAGTTATGAAATTTCCCGTTTCGCCGTTTTCATAAACATTTTACGACGTACGCGGTACACGTACTTGCTATATTTTACAATTCATTAATCATCTCGGTTTACGAGCGTGTGAGAACAAGGAAGTGCTGATTACCTCATCGTAATGCTCGTTATCAGAGGCGGTGTGCAATAAATGGCCAGATGTAATGAAGAAAATAAGAAAAAATTATCATTTAGTGAATAGGATAGTTACCCTTATCGTGTAAACATATTTTAGCTATAAAATATGTTCCATCAAGAGTTCAACAACAAAAAACAATGTTCCGAAAATTGATATTTTGATTGACAAATACACCTATTTCAATCATAATCAATTGCTTTACATTAATAAAAATATTTGATGGTTGAAAACTAAATTCAATTATTCCAAAATCTCCACTGAATTAGATTTAGAAATCAAGTTAATAAATCTCCTACCTTATTTAATCCTCGCCCGGAATAAACGTATCGAAGGCTCGGTAGGCCAAACGAAGAACTTCTGTCCGGGAATATTCTCTTCTACAATCTCACAAGTTATGCCTGTAAAAATGACAAAATTATGTCAAAAACATCAGTTCAGAATCCATCTGATTAAAATAAAAAAATAGAAACAAATAAAAAAAAAAACACTCACTAAGTAATTCTAAAAACTCCTCCAATGTTGCTACATTCCTCTCAGTACAAACTAAAACCAACTCCGGCTTGCAACCCTCATTGGTCCTCCTCTTAAGCCATACATTAATGCAATTCACCAATACAGGAAACAGCGAAGAATCATAAACTACATCTGCAGCTAATATGACATCAGCGTTGACATTTTCAGCTAGGTTCTCATCACCCTGTCCCCATAGATATCTCACGATACTGATTAAACAATCTCCGTCACCTTTAACATCTCCATTTTGCAATCTCCGCGTTAATATAAAATCTGTACTACTATACAGTTCAAACTTTGACTTATAATTTAAGGATGATAGATTCAATTTGACGTTCTGTGTCAACAAATTCAAGACCTTCTCATGACAATCAGAGAATAGTATGTGTTTTGATTTACAGTTTAGGGCAATTGTTAGACCAACAAGACCTAGACCGGAGCCGAGTTCTAGAATAGTTTTGTCCTGAAGGAATGTTTTGTTGGCCAAGGCCCATTCAGAGAGAACAAGTGCAGCTTGCCATGTGCTCAAACCTTAATGAAAACATTATTATTTTAAAACATAAAATAAACAATTCCCCACCATTGATAATCTATGCTTTGCTTAGTTCAAACATAAACAAATACTCTATACTTACCAGTTGTGCCTTCAGATATTATCAGCACACTCTCACACAAACTCACTACACTACACTCAGTTAGATAATGTTTGTAACACTTGTTATCAGTATCAGATTGTGCAATAATATTACCTAACACATTATACACACTATCATTTACTTCTTTGCCACTACATTCTACATTTTGTATAATCCATTTTAAAAACAACTTTTGATACGTTAATTTTACCGGGTATTCAATATTACGCGGGTGTTTTAGCGTGTTGTTTAGTAAAAGTTCCTGGGCATCCCAATCACACAAGTTTTTCTGCAAAACCAGACATTGAACGTTCAATAGATTCATAGGTTAAATTAAATGTTAAGAAAACTTACATCAAATTTAATGTTTTTCAGTGGGTAACAGCAGAAAAAATGACGTTTTAAAGAATCTATAGATTTTTCAATTTCATCTGAGGACATTTTTCACTGAAATGATTCTTAATTAAGTGATAACTCATAACTATTATACTAAGTTCTGACCTAATTTTGAGAATGACTTTGTATCTTATGCCGTCTTATGCATCTCTGTCATGACACGTGTTATCAATGGTTGCCTGCTTTTCTTTGTTGTTAAAAAAGAAACAAAGAAAAAAGAAGTACTTAAAAGAAAACTTAGCAAACATTTTAAAATTATTAATCAACCCAATAAACTCAAATACATATACTAAAAATACCCTAGATTGAATATAATATTTAATCAAAAATAAAACTAACAGCTAAATAATAGTACACTCATCGCCATCTATGTAATTATAGACACAGCTCTGCAATTTAACAGGCTCAATGGGGTTATAAGTGTAAATAACAATCCAATTAACAATTTAGAAACAGCTAATTTTCCTAATACTAATTATAAATTAAAGTAAGCAAGTGTCTTACGAGTGAGCAATTTATTCTTTCTAATAAAAGGCATTGTTTAACGTTCTAGATGGCTGACACAGACTGTGCCATAACTGAAGCTCCAGAAACACCCTCCGAAGAACCACAACTCACTCAGGTAGACACCCCACCAGGAGCTGAATACTGTAAACCATTAGGGCCACCAGGAGGTTCTCCACGGCATTACAACATCGACAGCACATCTATCGACGATGACACCAAGGCAAAGCTCAAAGGAGATCAAATTGGGGACACAATGTTCAATCAATCATTTGTCATTAAAACTTTAATGAAGTTTAGCAACTTGGAGGAAATTAACTGCATCTGGGGAGAGGATCTAGAAAATGAGATGTGTTTTATCTGGGATATGACTGTTGAAGAGGATGTTTGCAAATTTCTCTTTGAGCTAAATTTTCCTGCAATAGCATGTGCTGTTCTCAAAGCAGACACTAATCTTCTAAATCATAGATTAATTGAGATTTTTATTGGAATCCTAGGTAACATCTGCATACTTCAGTCTAGTTCAGAGTTGAAATCTGAGCATGTAACCATTATCCTTGATCATATGGATACAGATGATCATTTGGTTCTGATTCAATTGATGCGATTTATCAAAGCTATTGCTTACAAAGCAGAAAGGATTGAATTTGTCAATGTTGAAATCATGGAGAAGATCATTTTTATTTTGTACAATTCAATGAATGTTGGATTGTTGGAAACTTCTTTGGATGTAGTTAACAAAATGACCATTGAAAAGAAACTACCAGTTGAATTTTTGCATGACAACTTGTTGGAAGCGTGCTTCACCGCATTTAAAGTGATCTACGACTCGGAGAATGACTCGGAAACATCAAGTTCCGATGCTTATAAAACCGACGTTGTGAAGAGGAATATGAATCATCTTTTGCAGGTTCTAGTCAACATGGCTGTCTACTGTAAGGCAGTTGAAACAGAAGCTACTGCTGCAATCAGACGTAAAGTCGAAGAGCATAAATGTGTTGTCTTTGAAGAACTCCACGAAATCCTCAAAGGCTACGTCGATGAGTTTGATATAACTGAAGACGTCGCTTTTATCTTCCAGTCGATTGAGTATGTCCTGAGTACATTTAACATTAAATGCTACAAATTAACAATTGCTATTTTGAAAATCTCCGCTATCGTAAACATGCAGGCAGTCCCAGATGTCATTTCATCATCATTCCTGGATCTTGTCAATGAACTCTTCTCCCAACTTGACACATGTGATGAAGAGTTTGTTAATTTGTTGAAGCAGGAATGTGAGGATTTGGAAGAGAAGGATCGGTTAATAAAAGCTTTAGCTGTTATGGGGGGATGGGATGTCGATTTCAGTAGAGAGAAACTAGATTCGATTGTTGATACTGTTCAGGCATAGATTCGATAAAATTGATGTTGATTTCTTAACGCTTGAAGAATGATTTCCGGGATTTCCATAATCCAGCGATGCGCAAAGTTTGTGATATTTACATAGAGATTTGGTGAGAAATAAGATACTCTGCACTATTTAGCTATTACAATTAACATTTACTAGAATAGGACGCATGATAATAAGGGGTGGTAAGCTGATAAATGCTAATGTTTAATTGACAAACGGAAAGAGTTGTAGTCACCAATTATAAATGTAAGTTGAACACAATTCCATGTTACGAGCAATTACCATTGGTGCACTTGCAGATTAATATTTTTATAGTGTCGCCGAAGATTAACATTGTAAACTGCTAGTTTTATTCCCATATCTGTCTGGGAATGGAACTTACAAGTATAGTAATAAATCAAGCTAATATGAATTGTTAAAGCATTATTTTTTAATGTGCGCTCATTAACTTTCTAAACAATTCCGATGATTAATTAATAGCAGCAAACAATGTTAATTATAGCTTAACTCCAAAGCTATTTCTATATATTTACATTAAAACCCATTAAATTGACATGGTGTAATTACCATATAAACTTACCTATTAATTATCTGACGTAATGATTATAAAAATGTTACTTTTATACTAACTTATGTAGCAAAGAATCAAGTCCAAGCATGCGAGCAATATAGAGCACCATGACTGCTACGAAAGTGAACTTGACACAATTATGTAGGAACCATAAGCTAAAATAAAAAAAATATCAAGTGAATGTCATAAAATTTCTTTATGTAGACTTACAATTTATAGTACAATCGAATGTAGGGAAGATTCGCAAGGTTTTCTTTGAACATGTGCTTCTTTACCATCAGCAGAGTTTGAGTCAGGTAGTCAGTTAAATCATAAGGCACATTAAGATGATAGAAAATTGCAGAGTCTTCTTCTTTGAGTGAGTAAGACATATTTTCGTAGTTTGTGGTTTCAAATTTCCATGAACGGGTTGTGAAATATTGCAAAAGGTCCAAACCAACCAAAATTTTCTTTTGTACTTTCACCATACTTGCAAGAAATAGATACATTGTTAACTCATGCAATTTTTATTTACTAATACTTACAATCTTTCACGTCCAAGCAAAAAGAAAATGACATCCAAGATAATAGCAGGAATCCATTGAAACAAAATCAAAACCAACCAATGTACATACACATTTGTGCGAAGTGATCCATCGGGATACCATAACATCCATTCGAATGGATATTGCCTCAATATTTTCTGACCAGTTGCTATAAGTTCTCCCCAGGAAATAGAAACAATATGTTGAGGCACATTCAAATGATACACTGGCACATCATTCCTATACGAAAAGAATATGAAAATAAGCAATTAACAAACTTCCGGTTACTTACTTTTCTTTGTGTTTCACTGTTGGTATAGTCAATAAAGCATTAATCGCCAAATCGCAGGGAATAATCTGCGCCAAATTACTCTCCACACAGATCATACTCCTCAGAACGCCTTTTCCGGCTGCAGTTAACACTCCAATTGCCCCATTTAAGGAATCGACCCATCCAGGCATTGGTTCACGAAGTGTAGGAATAACAATTGAAGGACGTGCAATTACAATTGAGAATTCCTTGGCGTATTCCTTTACCAAGCATTCAGCAAGCCGTTTGGAAAAGGTGTAGCTATTTGGATGTGGTCCAAGAATTCTGTGAAAAATCATAAATATAATTATTTATGGAAATAGAATTACATTGGAATAGGTCTTTACTTTTGTTTGTTTTTCTTTAAAACAACGTCACTTTCGGTAGTCACGTATTTTATAATTTCATGCGGATCACAATGCGGTTCATAGATTTGCTCGTCGAGGATTTCCTTGTCTGGATAGCAGAAAGCAGTGGAGAGATGTATAAAACACTGAAAGTATGCAGTGTTACAACTTCAACTGCAACCTATCAAAGTAATGTTTCAATACTAAAAAAAATTAAACTATTTTTTGTGAAATTGAACGTTACGATTATTCAATTTGCCTTTGTTCTAATTTTTTTCTTCTAGCTGTGTCAATCAAGCAGAAATTGACTGCTTTCTATTTATTTTTTCGAGATTTTTTACATATTTTACAGTGGAATCTAATTATTACAACTTGAGTTGTCAGAAATTAATTTAATTCTTGTTACTATTGCCAAACGCATTAAAACGACTGCAATTAAATACTTATTTACAATTCACTTACTTGTAGATTCTTCATACTTTTACACAAATCCAATACTATTTTGGTGCCAATTGTATTTACGATAACCGCATCCTTAATATCAGCTTCCAATCTGAGCGAGGCGGCCATATGGATCACAACAGCAACATCCACGAGTTGTCTTTTGTCTGCAGCAGAGAGGCCGAGATTTTCTACGTCTAGATTTCCTTCGATTATGATAAGTTTGTCAAGAACTTTTGGACGTTGAGTTATTAATCGGTCAAAGACCTAAAGTCATTTGTTAAAAAGTTGTATTATTAGATCTAAGTGTACTTAGTTTTATTGTTGAATGAAGATGTTGCTTAAAAAGTGCAGTGCATTAACAAGAATTGTAAGTTTACATTAACTAATACACATATTACTAACTTACAGGTAGTTTCTTAATGTTTTCCAACCGTTGTTCTGGATCAACTCCGCGTTTTGGTCTAATTAATAAAATGACTCTTTTTATATCTGGTAAATCTCTCAGAATCTTCTCGACCAACACTTTTCCCATAAATCCAGTGCCTCCAGTTATAAAAATAATTTTACCAGCGTACCATTTCTGAATTTCCGACATCTTTGTTGGTATAATAACAATAGTTTTCCCACTTTAATGTTGTCTTGAAACGACCGAAGAGCTTGAAGTATTGTGAGGAATTAAACTGCGCTCCTCTAATATACCTAAGTGTGGACAAATTTGGTGACAAATGAATTCGACTGATTTGAATTGGTGAGAAGGGGCTGGTAATTGTAGTAGAGTGGAAAACGTACTAATGTTTAATAAGTGTGTGTTGTCAAATAATTCCAATTCTAACAAGAAATTGTTTCCACTGCTATACAAAATAAAAATTAATATTTTTTTGGTTTTAATTGCAGGTAATTCATACAATTATGTCTTGCATCAGTGTCTATTAATATAAAAATTGCTAATCTATCTCATTTTTAATATAGTTTAATGTCAATTGTGCAACCGCAAATTATTTTAAGATAATTAAATTCAGTGGATCATAATTATTATTGAGCTGACACAATTAACTATTACGTCTATTAAATATATACAATTAAAATTAAATTAATAACTGATTGACAATATTCATTATGTTGATAAAATTTCACTATACACTCAATAAAATTCACTTGGTTAGTTGAAGAAAGCAACATGCCGAAAATGTTATACCAAGTGACTAAAAGTAAGTGTTATAGTGAAGTTTTAGCCACATAATAAATCTTAAACACTTTGTAATCACTTTTAACGACACTCTGATTAACGATAGTTACGTTATTTATCTTATATATATTAAATAAATTATGTTACTGATATTGAATTAGTAAGTGTTAAAGTAGACTTATATAAACATAAACTATGTTTTTAAACATTTCGCTGATTTTCTGCACGTTTTTCTTTTGTCCTCATTTATATCTCTGTGAATTACTCAAATAAAATTTATTTAAAAAACTCTTTCTTTCATTGTGACCAAAACCACATTGTGAAAGCGTGTTTTAAAGAGGCGGTTAAAGTGACAAATCCACAACCAATGCAAACCGGAAATAATACAATGGCACCGAGTGTAGTATAAGGTGTGCAGCAATTAGATTTTAGTTGTTTTATCTGCATTCAAATGTTGTTAAATATATATAAAAAAAAACAATATGCAATATATAAATAGCAAATAGGAAAACGACCGATGGAGATGAATATTTGCTGAGAGATTAGAGTGTAAATATTAACTTCATATTGACAAGAATAAATGTTTGCGTTCGAAAGTGAGTAAAGCGAATATTGATTTAAACGGTTCACACAACTACGACTCATGAATCTAATATATTATTTTTGATCAGATCAAACAGCAAAATTATTTTTATTGCTATAGTTTATTAAGTTTTCGAATCTTTCTGCTGTTTTCATTATTTTGTTAATGGAATGCTTGCATATCCTGATGTGTAAAAATTCAAAATATGCACTTAAACTATCTGAAAAATTTGAAAAAATAACTACAATAAATATAAAATTTCATAAATCTAAAACAAAATCGTAAAAAATGTTTTACTGAAAGAAATATTTTAAATTATTTGTTCAAAACTACAAACTAAAGCGGATTGGCCCCCTATACGTGTATGCTCCAAGTAACAATCTTTAGAATCAATAGCTATCCTTTATTGTTCTACTAAAATATTCTCCTACCGCGCATTCCAAAAAATTAACGTCCTGAATCAGTTGTCATTCGTCATCAGTTGATGTTCAAAACATAACCCAAATCTCAATGTTACCCAAAGATGTCAATATTCCGAGCGCTGAATAGAAACTTCCCGTACCTCCGGCAACAATTTGCCGCACTCCTCGGTAACACCAGCACAGCAGTGAAATTCATTTGCGGCGTAGTCCTCTTCAGCTACTGTCTGTCTTACTCACAGGATGCAGTCAACGTCCTATCGGTGACACCTGGCAACCTAATGCCACCCTCCTTCTGGCTGTGGACGGCATTCACATTCTGCTTCCTTGAGCTGCACTTCTGGGAGGTGCTGGTCGACATCGTCACCGTTGGCCTATGCGGCAAGTTGATCGAGCCGCTATGGGGTCAGCAGGAGATGCTGACGTTCTTTGCCGTTGTCAACCTCGGCGTCGCCGTTATCAGCACCGCATTTTACTTCGTGCTGTACATGTGTACATTTGACACCAATCTACTCTTTACCGTACACATCCACGGCCTGGCTGGGTACATAGCTGGTGTATCAGTTGCAGTGAAACAAATCATGCCTGATCTGGTGCTGGTGAAGACACCACTGGGCAAGCTAAGCAATAGAAATGTGCCGTTGATCGTGTTCTTTCTCACCTTGATCGTCTGGCTCGTTGGTCTGCTGGATGGGACATATCCAACAATGTTCTTAAGTGGATTGTTGGTCAGCTGGATTTACTTGCGATTCTACCAGAGGCATAGCAATGGTAGTAAAGGGGATATGGCTGATTATTTTACGTTTGCAAGTTTTTTCCCTAATGTTATCCAGCCGCCGATTGCGGTTGTAGGGAATACTATCTATGGCGCGCTAGTCAAAGTCGGCATTTGCAGAAGAGTCATTCGAAGGTTTGATATCGCAAATCCTATAGGAGTTACAATTAGTGTACCTGGTGTTGATCAACATGATATGGAACGGCGCAGGTATGCAAATTACAATGTGTTCATATTAAAATCATATTTAGCCATGTATGACCAAAGTATTTCAATTTTCCTGAGATTCATGACCTCATTACCATGAACAATAATGCTTTTCTTCTAGTTACTACATTTTCAACATGAAAATGTATAACATTCTAAAATTTTAATAAGTTAATTAACATTTAAAGAATTACAAAAAAATGTTGGTGAAACTTTGAAGGAAATATTCTGTTCATCACAAAATAAACTCGAATATTATCACTTTCTCCGCTGGTTTAGGCACTGAATAGTAGAATTCACTTTTTACATAAATTTACAAGTTGCTTCCTTGGCACAATTTGAACTCATTTGATTGGCATGTGAGCAACAAATTGTTGTTCATTCATTATGTTAATACTAAGAATTCACTGCATTAACACAATTTATAATTCACCTGAACTTTTGCCACACAACATATTCAAACATATCCTTATTGTTTCAGGCAAATCGCACTAAAAGCACTAAGTGAACGATTATCAAAATCCCACCAACAAGACAAACAACCGCTGTTACCCAAAAAGTCGACGCTCGCCAAACCAATGGCGAAACCGCAGATGCATATGTCGGCCTCCACCTCGTCGCTACCTTCCACCAGCAGCGCTGTGCCCGGCACGAGCAGTTCAGTTCCGACGACAGGCCCGCAGCAGCCGGCGACGACACACCCGAACGTCTAAACGCTTTACACCATTCAAACCATTTTGAACTAGTTGTAAGATGTTAACTTAGGCACATCTGAGTTGGCAGCCGGCTGTATACGCATCCACATACAGCGGCTGATGAGTTTACCTGTAATTACGCGAAGAACAAGCATTGTACGTGTATTGATTGAGAGAATAACATTGTTAGATTATTTTTTAAGAAAAATATGTTGTGGTTGTTAGTTTCTGTTGAGTTTGTAACCCAAGATGCACATAATGTTGCAGAAGACGGTCGTCATTCTGTTGAATTGACATTTCAAACACCACGTTTTGTTCGATATTATTTTAACTCATCACTTAACATCGTATTTCTTACACTTACGTCATCAAGTCAAACAAAATATCAAATGAGCCCACTTGCTGGCGAGACAAGTCAATCGTCCGTATCGGCGCAATATATCAGCGTACTTGTTAGCTTTAGAAACTCGTAGTTGGAACTGTTCTTCAGTTGGCTGGATCCGGTTTAGTAACGTAACTTAGGTTAACTTATTATCTGTAGAAATGATTGTTAGTCCATTGTTGGGGCGGCGCTGAACTGTAATCGTACTGGCTGTTGCGGTTATTGGGAGCACCCACAACCTGGGGCTGAGCGTACTGCCCATTGGGCGGCGGAGGTGGCGGCGCTTGATTGCCGTATCCTTGATAGTTCTGGCTCTGGTGCGTAGCGCCGTACCCACCGTGCCCCTGGTAGTATTGGTTCTGCTGCGGCGGTGGGATGTGCATCGGAGGCAGGGATGATTGGCCGTGCCCGTAAGCACCGCTCCCGGCTTGCTGGTGCTGTTGGTATTGGCCGTAGTACGACTGCTGTGGTGGCGGTGGTTGATTCTGGGCAGGTTCACATGGCGCTGAGTCTTGAATGGGCACGGTGATAAGGTTGGTACGCATACCAGACCCACCTCCTGGGGGTGGTGCATTGGTGCGCTGGCGGACGTTGGTAGACACTGCGATGGTGGCGCGTGGGTCATTTCCACCCTTCATATTGCGGTTTGTGATGGCTGGGGTTGGGGGAGGAGGTGGCGCTGGTTCTACGGATTCTATGTTGGAGGTTTGTGAGACGTGTCTGTGGTTAATGTGGGCTTGCAAATCACGCTGGGAGAGGTACGTTCGACGACAGCCGTTGGAACCGTAACGTGAACCGCCATGCGTACACATGAAGACTGTCCCGAGGCCGGTTTGCTCCACTCGCGAGACTTTGTCAAGACAACGTGGGCATTGTTTTTGTTCTTGTTTACCACAAGCATGGCAGAAGACATGCTTGCATGGGATCTACAATTATACCAATTTGTTTAAAATAATACTTCATCAAGAGTCTACATCCTTTCACAACTTATTTGCTTACCATTCGCCCATAAATCAAAATTGGTTTTAAACATTTGTCACAACAATGTATCATGGGATTGAGCACCTTTTCACCAATGAGATTCACCTTGTGGCTCCAATCAAGTCGTAACATCGGCTCCGGTGGGCCGCGATTAATTGTCGTGAACGTCGGTGCTTCCAGTTGTGAGATATCAGCTTCCAAGTCAACTAAAATCGTTGAAAAGTGATAAATTATGAGCGTGTTTAAGCGTAAGTCACAAAGAACAAGTTAGACTGAAATTTTCAACAGTAAAACTCACTCTCTGTGGTTGAATTTTCATTGTTTTCACTTTCAACTGGTGGAACTTGTTGCTTTTCCACAGACTCATTCGGCGTCTCCAACTCCTCGTCGCTCTCGATGATCTTGATTGCCTTCTTGCCGCGTCCACGGCCCCGTCCGCGACCGCGACCCCGGCCACGAGCGCCGCGTCCACGTCCGCGGCCCCTCTTGGGCACACCATCATCCATTTATGTAGAATTCAGCACGACACAAGCACTACGCCAATGCGTTTACGCGCACCTGCTCATTATTCGCACTTAGATTTACAACACACGCACATTTCTTACATCTCTAGCGACTCTTTTGAACAACGCATGCTGAAAATTGATGGAATTTGTTTTCGGCCGTCGCGGTTCTTCGAGGTTAGTCCTGTTGACGTTTTGCTCCAGGAAGAAACTTGTTTAGTTTATGGTGTATGAAAAGTTGCATATGTGCAATACATCTTTTACATGTATGATTTAATTTAAAACAATACTGTATAATGTTACAGGAGCAGTAGATGCATAAAATTGCTTTAAAAGTTCCATGACTTTAATTAAAATGAAGTTTCAAGATAATGGGAAATTATAACTCGTATATTTTCGGACAATTTCGCATGTGTAGGTGCTCGAAGACACAGCAGTTGGTCGACGTTTGACTTGATTTAACTTTTTAAATGTGAGGTCCGTTACGCGGTGGTTGGTTGTGCCGGCGGGTCGGTGCCGCTTATGCAAAAAAATCAGTGCACGTTGGAATTCGGGATGTAAATTAGATAACATTCCAATCTATTCGCTATCTATTACTCAATACGCTTATAATTACGCCCCATAATGGAATTGAAAACACAAGATGTGAACTGCAAAACTCCAACGAAAAAGGTTTTCTCATTTCACGGAATTTTGGGGCAAACGCAATGCAATAATTACAAAACACCACCACGCGTTACCAAAATCAAAAATCCATTTGAACATCTACAGCGTGAACATCTAGGAACTAATTTTATCAGGTAACACTTTCTTCATCTTCTACTCTATCATATTCCTCACTGCAATCATTTCAGTCCTTCACTGTTTGCAAAGAGAACTCCTGTGAAAAAAGACTTTACCTGGACAATCGACGAACTGTCTGTACTGAAACCGGCCGAGATCGACGAGCATAGCAATCAATTCTCCTCCCCAGCTAGAGAAGAACACTATGACCACCTTACCCAATCAAAAATTGATTCATATTTTAGCATGCAACAAATTCTCCCTAGTCCAATGCAACCTTGTGAGGGTGTTCCTCTAATGAAACTTAGCAAGCAGTTACATTCACCTGTATCAACATGTACATCATCTTCAAATCAGTCAGTTACACTAACTACCTCATCATATACTCAAACAGTTTTGTCTCTTCCTCCAGTGCTTCCTGATGAGGTTGAGCAAGTCCTGAAACCTTACTTAAATTTCACACAAGACCAGCGAAACCAACAGAATGCTATGACTGTAGCAACAAGTGAAAATGACCTGTACAAAAAGTTATTTGATGAACCATCATCACCGCAATCCGAAAATGATAATGAAGATGATGTTCACGCAAGTGATGAACGTATCAGTTCACCAGTTCGTGAATGTAGATTGTCGTTCGTGCAGTACAAACATAATTCAATGTACCAGAGGACGATTGGAACTCCTGGGAATTATGATGAGATGAATTTGTGCCCTCTGTCACCAATCTGTTTACCTGTTGGCAACATAGAAGAGGCTGATAAAGACATTAAGAACTCTAGTCAAGTGATGTCAGTTGATGGAAGTTTCAGTGTGCCTGATTGTTCAAAAGTTGAGAAGCTTAATCATTCTCAATTAGGTATGTAATACACCTATTAACCATTACACAAATAAGAAGTACCTTGTTATTTTCTACTAGATTCTTCGCATCATTTCTCTGAAAGCCTCAGCACATCAACAGTAAACTGGGACCTGGAATACAAGCAAGTGTCTTCGCCACTTCCTGCAACTCACTCATTGGAATCGATGGAGATGTCGCGCTTAATCACACCAAAGCAACGCATAATGCATTCTCAACGAAAAAAACTCTCTGATAGTTTCGGCAACGACGTTGTTGATGAATCCTATGAAGATGACTTCATGATAATTTCTCAACAAAGTATCAAAGCTGATGGAGAATCTGGTTACGATACTAATATCAGTTTTATAGAGCCTCAATCCAGTAAAAAACATACATCAACTGAAGCAAGAGCCAACTGTGACAACAATTTTATTCCACGCTCCACGAGTGCAAAGTCAGTCATTCCCACCTCAATGTGGGAATGCGTTGATGTCGTGTCTTCCACTCCAACTAAACGAAAGCAGTGCTTTCTGTGAGGCTAAATAGTAGCAAATTAACTAAATTTTTTATAGTTTACGTGCAGGTACTTGTTGAATAGGTGTAAATCTAAACAATCTTTGAGTTGCCACTATGAATTGATCATTATAGTCTGGATATGTGCTCAATTTGCTCAGAACCACTGCCATTTATGATATTAATAATGTTTTATATTTGTACCAATTTGAAATACTTCAATTAATGTACAAATTAGTCACCTATCGCGAGATTGTATTCATGAGGATGATGACAAAGTTACTAACTGATGTTGTTTTACATGAATGTAAACATTAATGTTTAAGATTATGAGCTTGTAACGCGTGCAATTTTCTTGCACTTGAGTATTAATTGTGTCTAAACCGAGGCAATGAATATATTTTAATTAATAGTATGAACTTCATCAAATATTTAATCCGTCTGGTGATATACTGCAGAAAATAAATTTGAAACTGAGAATTTCAGAAAATATTTTAAGTTAAACCACATAATTCATCTTTTCATTAAACTAATGGAAAACAATTAGCAACCTTGCTGTAAACATAAACTAGCGATACATTTCCCCACATTTGCAGACGCTTTTAAATTACTCTGTATCCCCAGTTGATAAACCCTCGTTAAAATTGCTTTGGCATATTCCTGCATCACAATAATTAACTCCGGTAACTTCTCCAAAATAGTCTCCACCACATCAGCATCTCTGCTATCCAAACAGGACAATACAGAAGGTAACGCATCACTACTTGCCCTTGGATTATACTTTAACCATCTCGTTAGCAACTTAATGGATAATACTCTCACTTGTCCATTACGGGACCCAATTAGGTTGTACAAATTCTGTGCTGCATCTGCTAGAAGGTAAGGACGTTTTACGGTTAGATGCTCAATTTCCTGGAGGGAACTAAATGGATCCACATTTTCAAGGCTCATAGTTAGACTACGCCAATTTGGAGGATCTGATTGAACTACTGGCGGAGTTGGTGCTCCAACTAAGATTTCATTTTCGCCTAATTCTGGAGCCAATGGAATTGAAATGCTGGAAAGAAGTGCACGTACGCTGGGATGGTACATTTCAAGATCACTAAAAACATAAACAGTTTCGTGGCGTTCAGCAGGCAATGCAGTTATTATTGACTTACCAGAAAACATATCCATACTTTTGAAGATACTTCAATGAATTTTGCATGTCTTGCAGCATCCAATATTGCAAGAATGTAACAATCCTTTGAACCATATTACTCATATCCTTATTGCTCCCATGGTGCTTCAATAAATCCATAAATGAGTCCAGCAATGCGCAAAGAGTCTCGGTTTCCTTGAATATCGCTGGTTGTAACAACTCCATAATTCCAATAATTTGCCCAAACAGTAAGAAATAGCTTCTACTCTTCAGCACACCCCAATCATATAAAGCTCGTCCTCTTAAACAAGCACCTAGCATCGGCAACTGCCTTAAAACAAGATCTGGATGAGTCGCAGCTAATTTCCTCGCGCACAACTCCAAATCTTGACTCTTTGCATTCCATTCCTTGTCTCTAACTCGTGTATTTGCAGTCAATGCACTCAAAACTGTGTGTGATATTAAATCCAAGGCACTATGACTTGTTTTAGCAAACTGGAAATTGGCAAACTGCCTGTTGCTGAGGTAATTCACAACTCTAGGTAGGCTCATGTACATTAATAAGAGTAAATTCTGCGCATATGCATCATCTTCCATTGCAACTAGTTTCTTAACAATTTGTTCAGTTGTATCTGAGTTGTTCATTGAGATGAGAATAAGCGATAATCGCCTTTCCATTATTTTTCCAATTAAAGAAGTATCCGTTGTTTGATTGGTCTCCGTTTTGCTGCAATCTTCAAGATGTTTTGCTTCTTCCAGGATATAATCAATGACAGTTAGTATTCTCATATTATTTAGATGCAAAATATCTTCTGCTTTAAAGTGTTTGGGGACTGATTTGTCTCGTCCTTGCCATAATCTTGGACACTTTGTTAAAGCAGTCATGAAATCCAAAACGGATGAAGGACAATTTTGTGACACATTTTCTGGCATTAATAAGTAATCTACAACATTCCCTAAAGTTTTCCAACTGGCACGTTGTAAGACAATAGAAGTTAATAGAGGCCTGAATGATAACTTTTGTCGAGCAAAGAGTAGCTCCATTTGTATCTTGTTACTTGTAACGTTGGCCATTTCAAGTTCCACTGTTGCTAACCAATCAACAAGTAGACCAGTATTCTCTATATTTTCGTTGTTCATCAACAGTTTGCTAATTTCCTTAGCAAGTTTCCTTGAATCATCTAGAACTTTATCACTGACAGAATCCAGTTCTTCTTTAATTTCCGAAGTATCCATCTTGATAGATTCCTGGTAATCATCTAAGAACTGTTGAATCGTAGCAACCAAAGGATTTTGTGTGTTGTGTTTTGTTGCCAAAGTTAGTAAATACTTCCCAAGTCTACCAACACATTCATTATAATTATTCTGATTGAATAAACATTTTAGTACTGTTTGTACTGTCCAATTACCAAGAACCAACTCTAAATCACTACCAGCCATCTTATTAATGATCTCAACAATATTATTCACATTATCCTTGCTTGACGTCAATGCATTGCAAATTAAATTCACCTGATCACTTGAATCACTCCCAAATTTAGGGTAAAATATATTCATAACTGATGTAATAATATCAGTTGATCCTTGCCTTTTAAACTTCCTGCTTGTTAAAGTAGGAGCCATCTTTCTACTTTGAAAATCAACCCTCATTTCTTCTTCATAAACCTGCGGCGTTTGCATTTCTAATGCTTTGACAAAAATCTTTCCTCCAATTGCACCTCGTCTGTTTTGCACATCAACCAGCTGAATCATGTAATTCTTGTCCAGGACTGAATCAATGACTACAGTTGGATTAGTCACTGTTACTCTATCTAGGACCTTCAAGAGTTTACTGATAGAGACAACAGGAATACCAAACGACTGTATAAACAGCACCAGTTGAGCTGCTTCTAACTTCTCCACAGCTGCATCTAACAATCTGGGGACGTTAGATCTGATCATTCTCAGCTTGAGCCAGTCAGGTGCCATTATTACTTCTTCTGTCAGATCAATAGAACTTGCTTTTGGATGTTCCTCATTCATTGGGAACCACAAGTCTAACAATCCATCAAACGCCAAGAAATTTTCAATAGGTCCATAAGTCAAGAGAATAATAGAAGCGTGGATGGTAAGGGTAGGTAGAGTGCATTGTTCTCCATTCGCCCAAGTGACAAGAACATGGTCTTGATTCTCAGACAGGTAGAAGGAATCAGTTGACTCGCGAGCTTTTTGTAAATATACCCAGAATACGGAGATTAATGCTTTTACGGTGTCCATATTATCACCTGGTAGAATATAATGAGTAATACTGTTTCGTTCGATAATCAACGTCGCTAAGTCAAACACCATTTCAAATAGTTCTGGTAAAGAGTCATCTAAGCCGTGTTCCGCCAAAAATCCAATATAGTTAGAAACATGAGTTGGATTTGTCTCCAACAACGTAGCTTGTCTTAAATAATGAATCAGAGTCTGCCTGATACTCACAAGGTGAGGAAATTGTAGAATATACTGAGTCAACCACACCGTTTTCCCAATACTAGAGCTATTCTGATCAATTTCATCCACAGGTGACAGAATTAAAGTAAGTCCTCTTATTGCAGGCGCTCGACTTGATGCATGCAAAGAAGTCAATCTTCTCAATAAATACTCTAAAATCTCACAAGCTAGACCTACATCCGTGTTATTAACAACTTTCCTCAAGTGCGCTAAGATTGGAGTGTGTTTAGTCAATTTCTCCGTTGGTGCTGATGAGAGGAGATATTCGCAGAGACATTGAACTGGAAGATCCGCAAGTGATCCTTCTGAACTGTGAACTAACTCAGCTAACCACGGCATATGAGCGGTGCCGCCGTGTCTAGTCATGATATCAAGTAAGAAATCAGGTTGACGTGATTTGCAGAGAAGATGACCGAGTTTTAGAGATGCGTTTAAATTGTGCAACTGTTCGAGAATATGTGGTGGTGGTCTGCGCGCAGCGCTAGCTGGGTTGAGTTCCATTAATTGAGGCAGAAGCAAACTGGATTGTTCAGTTATTTCAGCTTTGGTACTACCTGCAGCAAGGTGTGTTTCAAATTCCAGGATGGATTGCTTTTCAATGGCAAGAATTTGTTGTTCTTTGAGATTGTAATCATCAGAACCATCACCAGTTACCATTGTTGGTGGTGGATAAGCAAAATAACTGGAAAGAAATAAAGACTTCATTAGACTAATGAAAGGGACAGTCTGCGGTTCCCTCGCTACCAAATTCCAGAGAGTTCTATCGAAGATTATCAAGAGATTATCGTGTTCTGTCACTTTACTTACTTACTGTAATTAACGGAATTACTGTCCCACATTCGTTAAGATTACCGTAATTCCTTTAGATTATTACTATGCTATGTATTTTATAGTGTGGTTTACACATTTTTAAGTATAAATTTAACGCAAGAAAATAATAACAATAACTAGTAATAAAATAAATATAATTCTAAAAACTTACTTTGTAATACACATTTCCATAAACATCCTCAAAGTCGGATACTTTTCCCACGCCAAACTTCCAAAAGTTACTGGATTATGCGCAGCAAGAATCAACAGCATCATCCAACATTTCCAATATAATGTAGAAATCGCGAGTTTAGGTGGGACATACCCAATAGGCAGCTGAATATTTTCCGGATAATTGTAACTGCACAAATTGAAGAAAAAGTCGATGATCTCAATTTTATCCATATCCAATGGTAGAAGAGAATCTGGAGCTAGATTGCTAACTCTCCTAATCAATTGCTCAGCAATCTCAATAACATCATTTGGATTAATAGGATTTTCCTTAGAGATGCCAATTAATAAAATTCTCAGAAGGGTTGCTTGAAGTAAAGGAACTTCGCTCGCCAGACGTAAAAATAAGATTCTCTCGTTTTCTCCAGGCCATGAATCAACTTTATAATAATGCTCTGTCTGTTCCAACAGCACCAGTTTCAATAGAGCATGTTGACAATCCATCGCTGATGGTCTAAATACTTTATACCCCCAATCATGCAGCCATGTGACTGCTTCACGTTGAATGTTGCTGACCTGAGTTTGAAACGCGTGTAATACTGTTAAATCTCGCTTACTTTGAGTCGCTGCATCTCTGACTTGAGGTGTTACACTGAGTAACATGCACATAGCAACTAAATCCGTCAAGGAGACAAATAGTCTTTCTTTGACTTCACTTTCCCTGATGATTTTCTCCATATCTTTCCTCTCGCGAAGTAAAGAATGCACAACTGTAAGTAAATTAAAGTCATGTTTTAGAACTCTGTTGATTTCCTTTAACAGCGCTCTTAAAGACCTCAAATAATCATCTTTGTTGAGGAGTAACTCGAGACAGATATCCGCAAATGCATCTGCACTAGCTTCAGGTGCGACTTGGAACATTGCACCAACAACAAACAAATTATTGCTATTCCTAGCGTTAGACAATTCATTAAAGATTGTATATTTTAATAAAGGGTATAGATTTTCAGGGAAAGCTATTACCATTTCTCGTAAGCAATTGTTGAAGAAGTTTACCATGGGTTTGTTTTTAAGACGAAGTTTGCTGAGTTGTACAACGACTTCCAGGTCGCGTTGCGTATTTGCAGAGCAGTTGTAGCAGAGATATGCTAAAAGTTCCTGAGCTTGTTTCATTAATTTATGGTTGTGCACCCAAGTCTCTAAACGGGCGACTGCAATTATGCGTATTTCGACAAATCCACTGGTTGTGGAGAGTAAGCGAACAAAATTTTTAGTAATTGCTTCTGGCTGTTGACGTCGAGTGATCTGCTCTTGGATTACCTCAAGTATCAACTTTTCGATCTCTTGTGGGATATGTGTGTAACGATTGAAAACTTTGATGTTCCACGTTTCTACTATTTGACGATGTTCTGCAGTAGCTGAAAAATACAAAAAAAAATCAATAAGTTGTTTATGATTCAAATGTTGAATATACAAACTTTCATCATCATCAAAAGAATTAATCGTTAATGGACTTCCAGTATCTCTCACTGCATTTGGTGCCCACGTCTCAGTTTGCAACAGTGCTCTAGGCGGTTGTTTGGTATTAAAAGCAGCAGTAATATTATCCACAAATGGTTTACAATAAACATTATCAATCCAAATCCTGTCACCAACTGCATCTTCTGCATACATTCTCAAAAACAATTCAGGCCAATTTGTGACATCTGCAAATGCATACAACAAGACATTTATAAAAATGATCTGATTGTACTGATTCCCCTTATTATTTGCCTTCACTCCACTAGAAACATCACGCTTCAAGGAGCTCATTAATGCTTGGACAACCAAATCATGTGCAAATAAAGCTGGTCTAATTTGGCATAATAATAATATTGCATTGTATGTTACTTTGCATGGTTTAAAACGTTGTGTAGAACGTAGATTGCGAATTCCAGCCAGAATCAATCCAACCTGTATAAAAAAATATATAAATTTATGTAAATTACTTAATTTAATGTTAGCTTAAAACTTACAGCCTGGTCTGTATTGTTTAATTTAACTGCATCTACTACAGATGAAAACAAGTCAACAACATCCACATCAATTGCAGATGATTCCCAAGGCTCAATTCCTGGTGATGCAATTCTATCACTTGTAAGAATTGTGTTCATGCTAGACCCAGGCCCTCCACTTGTCCTTGGCAATACTTTGATCTTCTTTGAGGAAGGTCCAGATGTATTACCAAGACTGCTTGAATCTCGCTTCCGGTCTAAGGGTGAAACTAAAAAATATGAATTAGATTACCTGTATTTATTTTAAAGTTTATGATAAATACCTTTACTGTTTGGTGATGATATTTGGCTACTTTTTGGAAGTATTGGCACATTTCGTTTGGGATCTGAATCACGGCTAGTTCCTGATTTAGAACCCAACGCAAAGAATAAATCTGGTTGTTGTTGATTTATCTTGCCTTTAGGGCCTCGAGATCCAGGTAATTGTTTATTTCTATCCATGATGTATTATTTGCATCTACTTTATGGTTATGATTGCACTTTATTTACATTCAAGATCTTAGTAGTATTCTTCCAGACTAAAGAATATGTTATCTGGTGTCCATTGAATGAATATTTCTTTCATTTATTACTTATTGCGTTACTTCACAATGTTTTATATATTTGACTGGCACTTGCGTGACAAAATGTTTTGCACCGATTTAAGGTCTCCGAAGTCCCCGAACAAGTAGTTTAAGTACCTAGTAACTTCGCAGGGACTTTGGATTATAAACAAAATTTATAGAAATTACAAAACTATGAAATTTGTAACAAAAATATTTGAATTATTTGAGTCGTATCAAATCAATGAATAATTATTAATATAATATTCATGAATGTGCGGAAGAAAAAGGATTGTGAAATGTTCAGACATGTGTAGACCTCTTAAGTTCACTCCTCGGTAGTAGATAATTTCTTCTTGTGCTCAGATATCTTTAAAATAATAGAAATCTTCAAAACTCCAGACATCTGTAAAATATTATGAGTCTGTAATAGATTTTATCCAGCTATTAAAAATTATTTAACTGTCGCCAAAGTAGAGGCCACACCTATTTGAGCGTTCCACTAGCAACAAAATACTGTTCCCGTCTCTGTTTTACTTCATGACTTCAAATATACCAATTCAATAAGTGGAACATCAACAGTTTTGGGAGACGAATTAATTGAAGCCAACATTCTCATGAAACATTAACTACTATTAATCTATACCCAACTATACCAATACAAATCGCTGTAGTTAATAGACATTGAGACCGAATTTCGTTAATTTCACTGATATAACCTCTTACTCATTACGTAGTTGGACAAATTGCGGTTCCCACCGTCCCTTTAAAAATTTAAAGGTCCGTGCCGTGTCGCATTCTGCAAAGAATTGAGGATTAACTTAATTAAATTAGTTGTTCCTCATTCCAAGACATTAGCGAGGATAATAAAAACGCTATATGATTTGTGACATTTGTGTGATATGAACTTGTATTTAGAGTATTGTTGATTGTGGTTACAAAGATTCATTATGTTGTTGTTCATCATAATGAACTTGTAATGTGGCATTAAATTAGTGCTTCTAATAGTATTTGTAGATTTTCGCACGGACTAACTATACGAAAGTAAATTGCAATTGTTTTTATAAATATATCAATTCATTTATCTTACAGCTGTTGCAATCTGTAGCATGCATAACAATATTCTTTTGATTTTTCTACACTAAACATTTCAATTGTTTTTGCATATGCCTCCGCAGGTGATAAACTATCATTAGACTTATAATTTGATATTAAACTTGAAAACATTATTGATTCAGCAGATGTTAATTCTGTGGTAGCATTTTCAATTGGAGCCTGTAACATAAAAAACATTTATGAAATTACTGTTTCTCAATATATAATATAGAACTTACTAGACATAATTTACAAACAGGATTCTTTCTAATTTCTTCATCCAAAGCTAATTTATCTCCAGTCCTAACAATCGTTGTAATCGTCGCCGGGTAATTTGTTTGTAAATTATCTACAAAGGCCCGTAACAGGTTTTGAATACAGCTGCCCGAGTTAGCTGCTTTGGGCAAATTAACAGAGATGATGTCATTGAAGTGATTATACATAGCAACTTCTTTTGTTTCAAAGTGTCTCAAAGGTCGTATTATGTTGATATCAGAACAGCGATTG
Organism: Diploeciton nevermanni; assembly: GCA_027575565.1. NCBI lineage: Eukaryota > Metazoa > Arthropoda > Insecta > Coleoptera > Staphylinidae > Diploeciton > Diploeciton nevermanni. The sequence goes on from JAODIE010004427.1 coordinate 119,146, forward strand.
TCGTAAACACCCTAAAAATAATTCATTATGATATTGCTTAAAGAAATTTCTGGATTACACTCTTACAATATCAAGAGGTAGATGTTTTCCTCTTCCCAAACATACACTAGTCATCAATTCAGCTGCAACATGACTTCCTAACTCTGGAATGAATATATGTTTGCATTCTAAATGTTTTGCAACTTTATAAAGAAGATTCCGCCTAATAAACATATTTAATATTAACATGTGCCTTATAGACATATTGTAATCATCTTACTCTAAAAGTTTAAGAAATTCCAATTTCTGAGTTTTATTGGATAAATTTTTAAATTCCTCATGTACATTTTTGTTGTCATCATCACTTAATGGAACATCCAAATAATTTCGACTCAAAGTTTCTAAAATATTCTCTTTGTTCTCAAGAAATTGCATAAGAGAAATAAAGTGCACAGAAAATTTAAATTCTTCAGCTTGTAAACTGATGGCTCTTAGTAATTGTCTTCTGGTATCAACATTCAGATGATAATTTGCTGTAATACATATAAATTATTAGCATTGACACATGTGAAATTAATTACATGCTTCTATTTTCATTGCTTCATTACCTTCTATAAAAAGTATCATAGGTTCAAACTTTAACTTTTTTGGTGTGGTCAAGTCCAAACCAGTCCTTATAAGGTGCAACAATGCTGCACATTCATGTCCTTCCTTGTAAGCAATGACAACTTTTTCATTAGAATAAATTAGTCTATGCTTTCCCAAGAAAGCCTTGAATTTATGAGTTGTTCCTGCTAGAAAGCATTCTTTACAGTAAGCATCTTTGTGTCGCAGTATGATGCAAGGTTGATTTGTTCTACATTTATTGCAAAGAGTGTCTAATCTACAAAAAATACATTTTGGTATTTAGGTTATAATTAACAAACCATACTTAAAAGAACATATTATTCTTATTATAAGATTTTCTATAAACAGAATAAGAATTTGGAATACTCACTTGAGTTTTTCAATTAATGGCAGATATTTTGATGCATCCTCGCCTTCAAAATTGTCATCCCCTACACTGCACATGTTTTAATTACTATTTAACAACCTAGTTCTTAAAGAACATAAATCATTTTCGTTAAAATATTTAAAGTTTAACTACGTTTAATCACGCAAAACATGCAAAACTTGTTGGTTACTTATACAAAATTGTAATAAAACTTGCCTATATTCACAGCAAAATTATAATTTTAAACTTGACACAACTTTGCATTAAAATAAAATATAAATAATTTTATATTACATAGAAAACATACAACATCTATTATGTGTGCTCTGAAATTTGACACAATTTTATAATAATATTAAATAATACAATCATTGAAGAACGTTTTTGAATACATCCACTCAAACGGATAAGCCGTCGAATTCATTGCACATGGATTTTGTCGTACACAATATTCCATAATATACGTCGTCATATTAATAGAAAATCCAAAACCAAATCCATACAAAAATAATACATTAATTAACCAATACTTTGGACTTCGAAATGACGTGAAAAGCATTGCCATGGAAAAGAACATAGTGCCTAAAACAGGGTACATCATTCGAGTTGAATAATACATAATATATTCGTGGACAACTGCAGAAGTCAAAAAAACAATAGTTTTTGGGATGAGCGTTGACTTTAAACCAAATGTATTGAGTATATCTTTGTATAGATAATTATAAAGCCAATCATGAACAACAATGTTCCATTTTCTGTAGTATTCATCATAAGAAGTTGCATTCCACCAATCCTAAAACAAAGAAGAATTTAACTCTAAAGTCTACAATATATTACTGAAATTAATACCTGATAGAATAATCGATCTGCAAAACGCGTTAACTCTCCAAACAAGTTTTGAAAGAGATGTAGAATAAAGTAAAACATGATTATGATCACTGCCAAACTTGGAATTGTATTTTTAAATATGAGCCATGCTATGTCTTTACGATAGTAACCAGTTGTAACTTTTAAATATGCGCAGTCATCCGCAAAATTCGCGTTGTAAATGTAGCAGAGGAAGAAAACGCATCCGCAGAGCTCAAAAGTAAATTTAAGAACATTTAACCAGTTGATAGATTTCGTCCTACAAGAACAATGTTAGTTCTACTCTAATAATATAAATAAACAATTATATTACATTGGATAGGAATTTCTGTAAACTAAAGTAGGCATAAACAAAAATGTAAAATAGTGTAAAAATGATCCTATTTCAAAATTGTTTTTGTCGTTGATAGCGTGTCCAATACTATTGCGTATGAAAGCGTGCGTTTTCATTAATAATCTCGACTAAAACAAATAATATTTAAGATAACATCATACAACTCTCTAACAACATGTATACGCAACTTTAGAGAAACCTATCTAGTACTTGCATAAATACTTACAACTTCCACGGTTAGAAAAAATGTTGATGTAAAAGTCAGATCATGATAAATGCAGAATTCCCCAGTCCAAGAAAATAATGTATAATAATATCCAAAAACAGAAAGTATAGAGACAATGAGAAAAAACTGCGGCATTGTATCTTTTCCAATTAGATTATTTAGAATTGTCCAGAATTTAAAGACTGGATAAACCAATAATGTTGAAATAAAAATAAACATCCATCCTTGAATTGCTAAACGCCAATCTGAGAAATTTTCTTGAATTACGTTTATATGTAAACTAAAACTAGAATAAAAAGAGGTTTAAAATAAAACTACTATTGATTTAAAAGTTTACTTACCTCGCTTCTTTAAGATATCCATATGTAACTTGATTTATGAGGAATGTTAACAAAAGCATCACAAAAAAGTAGTGAATGTTTTGGATGTGTACCACATCGTACATTTCTTGAATTAAAGATTTTCTTTCGATAAAAATTTTATCTTTTAACATGGATTTTCTAAACGTATATAAATAAATATTTAATGCCAATACCTCTTAGTATTAAACTTACTCTTTAGAATCATTGCTGATTTCAGAATGACTTTTGCTGTTTACGGCCATATTTCAATCAACCTTCGCTATAGTGCTTCTCTGATTCAAGCGTTTGAAAGCGTTCTTTCAGTTATAATGTAGAGCAAACTCAGCACTCCGCTCAATACTAGTACAATATTTAAAAATATTGCAGTTATCTAGTCTTTCCATAACAAATACGTCATGCGTTTACTACATAATAATAATAATAATAACAATAATAATATATTTTGTTTATATACAATCGTGCATACAATTATATATATGCAAGGCCATCGACCAACGGTCCATCAGCCATAAAAAATAATAATTATAATAGTTAATAATTTGTAGTAGTATAATAATTTGTGAGGTTTTGATTTTACTCTTTAAACATCTTATTTTGAAAATTCTCGCATCAGAAAGCAAATTTTAAAAATCTTTGCAACTATCACGTTATTTCAAACCAATGTAGAAGAAATTTATATTATATTGCTTATTTTATTTATATGCAAGCGCAGATTTATGATTCTTATTATTATTTGTTAAAGTTTTATCATTTTCTATACGGGTCAATTAAATCATTCAATTGTTCAACATTATATTGCAATTATATACATAATTTTCCAAATATTTTGCTACATTCTTGGGTATTAATATAAAATTAATTGACACAATCACTAAAAAATGATTTCGAATACATCGATTCAAACGGGTAGGCTGTCGAATTCATTGCACACGGATTTTGTCTCACGCAATATTCGGCGATAATTAATGTAGTTGTAATAGAGAATCCAAAACCATACCCATATAAGAACAATACGTTAAACAACCAATACTTTGGGCTCCTGAAGGAAGTGAGAAACATCGCAAGTGATAAGAAAATTGAGCCCAAAACCGGATAAAACATGCGCATTGTGTAATACAAGACGTACTCATGCGCAATTGCAGAGATCAGGAATACCAGAAACTTTGATAAAATCAATGATTTTGAAGTGCAGAATTCAAACGTGTCCTTATAGATGTAGTTGTAGAGCCAATCGTGGACAACAATATTCCATTTGCGGTAGAACTCGTCATATGAAGTGGAATTCCACCAATCCTGTAAAAAAAAAATTAGTAATTCCTTACAATCTAACACAATGGGTATAGTTTACCTGGTAGAATTGGCGATCTGCAAAACGTGTCAACTCTCCAAATAAATTCTGCCACAAATGCAAAATTAGATAAAACATGATTGTGTTACATCCTAAACTGGGAATAGTATTACGAAAAATCAACCAAAGAATATCTTTATGTTGATAATTCGTAGATGTTTTGAAATGGTCACACACATCAGCGTAGTACAAGTTGTAAAGGTAGCTAATTAATAAGATGCATCCGCATAATTCAACAGCCCAGATTAGGACATTGGTCCAGTTAATTGACTTGGTTCTGAAAATAATTGCATTAGTAAAGTGTAAAACGGCTTAATGAAACTTACCTTGGATATATATCTCTGTAGATTAATGTTGGCATGAAAAGAAATTCAAAAAAGTGACGTTTGGACGGCATTTGGAAGTTACTTTGATCCTGGAAGACTTTTGTTACATTACTTCGAATGAACGCGTGCGTTTTCATTAATAATCGTGTCTAGAACAAGAAAACATATTTAAAAATAGCTTAAAACTAAATTAAAAACATAACAAACCGCTTCAATTGTAAGGGAAAAGGCGGAGGTAAATGATAAACTGTGTACGATTGAATATTCTCCAGCCCAAGAGAATATTTTAAAATAATATCCTAGAACAATGGCAATCCACAATATATTCCATGATTTTTGTAAAATAGCTAAAAAAAGTAGTTGGATATTATATAATCTTGAGTTTAATTTGATAAAAAAAAACTTACGTGTTGTAATTTGATTATATGTAAATGCCCATAATTGAAACGCAGGATAAACAAGAAGAGTAGCACCAAAGATAACAATCCATCCAGCGATTGCCAAATGTCCATCGGCGAAGTTTTGTGAAATTACATTAATTTTCAAACTTATCCTAAAATATATTAATGTTTAAAAAAACCAAACATAAATAAAATGTAATAAAAAAACCCACACATATTAGCTCAAATAATTGATACAGTTATAAATATTTATGTAATGTTAACAAAATTAAAATTGTAACCATTAGACTTGATACGTGAATTAAATAACCCAAATTAGTTAAAAATAACAAATAGATAAAACTATAGTTGAATTACCTTCCCTCATGTATAATTCCATCCATGATATGATTCACCATAAACGTTAAAAGAAAAACCATGAAAATATAATGAATGTTTCGGATGTGTGTGTCATCGTACATTACTTGAATTAGAGATTTTCGTTCGACAAATACCTTCTCCTTTAATTTAGTTTTGCTAAAAGATAATTAAGTTATCTATGCTATATGCAATATACCAATGAAAGGTAGTAATAAATATTGTATCATACTTACATGTTATTATTCTCACATTTTCCCGTTTTTTTACTGTTTCCGCTACTTTCTATGATGGCTCCATTCATCTCCTCTTTTTCCTTTTTACTATCCCAACTCATGTTTGCATCCGAAATCTTAGAGTAGTAGCATCCAATGCATCAACTGCTTCCTAAATCAGGTCAGTTGTTAAGAAAGCTGGACTGCAGCAAATGTGTTGACTACTGGCTCTAACGATATGATAGTAATGGCACAGCCTTTTGGGCCAAACGCGTTTTGATTGCACCTAATTGAGTCACCAGCACACTAGTCAGGTGGTAGACCTTGTTGTAGAATAACTAAATCTGAATCGCTTAAAAATCGTACTTAATTGAGTCACCAGTACACTAATCAGACGGCGGACTCCAACGAATTCTGAATCGCATGAAATTGAAAAACACATGTGGACCAACGACTTTAAGGCGACATCGTTATCAGAGTGATAAACCAAAAATCCGCTGTACATTGATTCAGAGTATATAGAACATTGATTGCAAAATCATGAAATGACTCGGCAGTTGAAATGTAATTTGAAATGAAAAAAGCAATTCGAGATGTAAATAATAAACGATGAAGCAAAAATATATTTTTTAATACATTTTATTCGTAACGAACTTTGACTCAATAAACAATGGGACCAATATCTTTCAAAAGGTAAAAATAACTTCTGCATCGTATTATATAACATATTCTTTTCATGTTTAACATTATAAATTTTAAAATACAACAAAACCCAAAACAAGTTGAATATTTGGTTCGCTGTGCATTGCTAAAATAGCTTTATGATACCAAACGATCATTAAAGCTACAATAACAACGCAAAGAAAATCCAACTCCCGAAGTTCTTGTAGAAGTTTCTCGCTGAATAATAAGATACTTAACGCGAATGTTTGATCTAGTCACAAACCAAATTAAATGCGACTAGACCAAAACACTCGAGTAGAATATCCGAAAAGCATATTGCGCTACAAAAACATTATCACATCCACAATTAAATCTAAAGTGATGGTGTAACACCCATTATCAAGTAACTAATGGCTGTGATATGATAGAAATAAACACACCACACCAATAGTTCCTTGAAAATAAGCATCATTTGAGAAGTGACAGATAAGAGGAACTTCATGCAGCGTTGTGCCATAAGCAACGGGTTGACTTGGTGACGCTAGCCGCCTGAACATTATGAAATTATCACACGGCTAGATCACCAAAGACAGCCAATTGATGTACGTCGTCGATATTAAAGGCCGAAGTTACTGTCCTTCATGGTCAATATGATGCCCGAACAACTAGCACACCGCGAGATCATTCCGTACTCCAGGAACAAACAGTAGTGTACAGGAAGATCCCACGGTGCGTTAGTTCTCTTTCGGTTGATGATCGCCTCATAGAACTATTGCACGTGCCGCCCAGATCAAATCCGAATCGCGGCGAGTTCAATCCGTACTATGCGCCTCAAACGCAGCATATGGAACAGGTTGAATTCGCCAGAATTCGCAATTTATTAAGAAAATCACAAACCCAGCCACCACTTTAGACTGCCGTTCCAACCCGATGAACTATTGCTGTAGTTGAAGCTGTGCTGCAGTTGAGATGATACACCAAACTACACTGATCTACCACAACCCTGGTGGGTCGTTTTATACAAAAATTTTGCAAGGGTGGGCCTCCTCTCCCACCAGCAGGTATGCTAGTAGTTCCGAGAATCCCAGCCATGCTACAGGTACTGGTGCTTGGAGCTCCCAGGTAGGCGACCCTAACACCCAGAGTGTACAACCACTAAATTGGTTAACCCTTGCACCACTGACTTAATTTCAATATTCTTACAACTAAAATCCCCGTGAATTACAAATATAAACTGGAAGCAAAAATAATGTCGCGTTTGATGAGTTTGATGGCAGTGTTGAACTTATCCTCCAACTCGGTATTCCCGATGGTTTTTGATGCCTGCACCATTTGCCGAAGAAGTTCTTCAAGGCGACGCATACAACGAATAATGGAACCTTCGAAAACTTCGGTCATTTTACATAAATCACTAAATGATGATCCATTGCACCAACAAAATACTACATCCATGAGATAGGGCTTGAATCGCTCCACGTATTTCTCCTCATCCAAAGGAAGTCGAGCCTCTGTGCTAACTTTTGCGATACGTCGTGCAATATCCTGCACCTGACGCAGGGCGCCACAGAGTTCTTCCGAGAGTTTAGGACAGCAACCGGCAGTTTCGTCGAAAACGAAGCAGCTGAGTACCGCACATGCTTGAGGTGCTGTTAAAGCACCGAAAACACCGTTGAAAATCATTTCCGCGATGAGTAATTCATCAGCGCTAAACAAAAACAAAATAAATGTACAGACCCAAATCACAGTTTACAATGATATACCTGCTGAGTTCACAAGCAACGCGCCCCTTAAGTTGAATAACATCCGCATTCGTGCTGTAGCCAAGTCTTCGAAGTACTCGCTTACGACATTTCAATTCGTCAAGTTGCAGAACTGATTTAGCGTCTACTAATTTCTTCTTTGCAACTGCCAATTGCTCTTCACACTGCATTTTCTGTTCGTAGGTTGCATAGTCACCTGTTAGAGAATTCTTGTTATGCATCGGGTGCTCATACATTCTGGAAAGAGGTACCAAAGCGTTAGAAAATATTAACAAAGCATTCATAAATCTCCTACCGTTTTTCTAAACTCTCAATTTTTTTCACGATGCCCTCGAATTCACCATCAGCAATCTTCATATCGTTAATTGGGTTGAGAAGAGGTGGGCCACCAGGAAAACGTTTTTTAACTTCAGTGATTGCTTTGTGAATTCCACGTCGCGCATCGCGAGACCTCAAATCATTAGGACAATGCAGACGCACCGAAGAAATGTGGGTAATGAACGTTGAAGAGACAGCGAGTACTTCAATTTCACCAGTCTTTATAAATTATATATAAATTGAATAAAACATTTCAAAACTTATATTTTTATCACATGCTTTACCTGATTAGGAGGACAAGGTTTAGGAATTTCATCATCATCTTTACTCGCTGCGGGGAGCACATGCAGCAACAGGTCGACTTGGATTTTAGTAGCGCTACGCATCGGATTAGGCTTTCTCCGACCAGAGGTTTCAGCCACCTTCTTAAAGTTTACGATCGCACCCCAATCGTACTCCTCGCCATTCGTCTTAATCTATAATAAGTCCCGCTAAATTAGCATCCAGCAGTCATAACAAACCTCACAATAACAGGTAAGTCGTGCTTAGTGCAAGAATCTAAGGCTTAAAGGTGAAATTTAAATATTATATTGCATTAAAAGTTTTCAAATTTCCATGAATTTCATAAATTGTATGTGGATTTAAATGGTTAGGATTTGGTTCTGTGCATTATTACGAGCGTAAACTTTCATACTCACTTTAACGAGTCGTCCAGGTTGTAAAAACGGCACCAAGTATTGTGGTTGTGTGATAAAACCGCGAAATCGAACACCTAAGGTGTCCAACTCTTGGCGAATCGCATAGAATGAAGCGATTTCTTCTTCGTTAGAAATTTTGAAAGCGTCACACTTCTTCTTGATGTTTTCATAATCTAAAATTGAAAATAGGCGCTAGTGGAAAAAACTCCTTTATGCTATAGAAACATTCGAAAATTGTGACTTACTATCATAAAGTCCAGGAATCGCCGCTTGATTTTGAAACTGATAGAACGATCTCTCCAGCATGTATTCCGGGTTGATTTCCTCCACACGCAACAGATTCAAGACCATATTATAGGTGAGATGGAAAGCAGAGTTGATCGGATCCGGCAATCCCTTGATCATTTCACGCCCTTGCGCTTTAGGGACTTTTTCATCCACCATGATGATAACAATACCTTTATCGTCAAGACCACGACGACCAGCACGACCGGACATTTGGATGTATTCACCAGATGTTAGCTAGTCAAAACCAAAAATGCTAGTAAGTTGCGACAAAACACAGCATTCTTTGAATTGTTAAAAAATTGACATGCGTATGAAACGAGTGCGAAAACGAAACTGAAATTTGTTTGGTCTATGACGTCAAGAATCGTCAAAACAATGCTACCATTGTACTTCTCTAATTTCCAACGTGTTTTGGGAACACTGCAGAGTTATGTTTCACATTACGATAAAAACGCGATTAAACGCATCGAACGTGACAAATGCACGAACTAACGCTGGTAAAATATGCTGATATTGAAATCTTTTGAGATATTACACTCCATCCTGGGTTCATAACTAAAATATTTCCATTACAATTCATGAAATAACGAAAGGATCAATCTTATCTTGTTAATGATGACCAACAACATTAGTTGCAGAAAACTTTTTTGTTGCTTTCCACAAAATTTTGTCGCATTTTGATACAAAATTCTTGTTATTAATAATCCAATAAACTAATACCCAACATTCCCAGAAACATTAAATATTCATAAGGTATAATTAAAAAATCCAAACGTTTAAATTATGCTCACCCAGCGATAATCCCGACCATCAAATTTGCGCATACCTGTGAACAACACAGTGCGCGCCGGCATGTTGAGACCCATAGCGAAAGTCTCAGTCGCAAAGAGCGCCTTGATCAGACCTTCGCCAAAGAGAATCTCAATTGTTTCTTTGAGAATCGGCAGCAGCCCACCATGATGTATTCCGATTCCACGTCGCAGCAAAGGGAGCAAATTTTCGACTTGAGGTAAATGCCTATCTTCTTCGCTGAGGACATCCATGGCGTTGTTGAAGACTTCGTCAACGAGTTGTTTTTCAGCAGCTGCAGGTAGAGACGACTTGTTATAAACTTAAACTAAACAAGTGACCATCAATCTTACTTGTATTAAAATCCAACTTTGTCATTGCAGTAGCATAAACCTCACAATCTTTCTTGCTAAAACTGAAAACAATCACCGGCGCAAAATTCCTTTCCATGACCATCTTGATAATCTTAAAAATATCAGTGCTTTCTGGATCTTTGTTGGCAAAGCCGCCTTTGCGGCCAGACGTATCACCTTTCGCGGCATCACCGGCATTTTCCAACACAGCCATCGCTGTAGAGAAGTTGTCTTCTTTAAAAGTACCATTCTCATCAACAACCATGTGGATCCCCTGTCCACCGCAAGGAAAAACAAAGTGTTGTAATGGCGTAGGTCTGTAATCCGTGTAGACAACGTGACATGGTTGTTGATGCAGATGTGCTACCCATTCAGCAAATTGTCTAGCGTTGGGTATTGTCGCTGAGAGGAAAACAAAGTGCACGTTGTGTGGCAAGAGAATCAAAGTTTCTTCCCAAACGACACCACGTTCTTTATCACGCATGTAGTGAATTTCATCAAAAATTACCCAACCCACTTCGCGCATGATTTCTGAACCGCGGTAGAGCATATTGCGCAGAATTTCCGTGGTCATGATTAAGCATGATGCGCTGGGGTTAATGGTAACATCACCGGTAACTAGACCTACGTCTTTGAATTCATCGTAAAACTCGCGATACTTTTGATTAGACAATGCTTTGATTGGTGTTGTATAGATTACACGTTGTTTGTTTTTCAATGAGGTTGCAATTGCATATCTGGTTAAGAAATAAAATTGATAAAGATTGATTTACATGGAAGATATGATGATAAACAGATATCAAAACAACCGCCATTTCGAGATTAGGAAACTGAATTTACCACCTGCCCAACATATATTTTGCAGCCTAAAAAAACTAAAAATAACTTACTCAGCAACAACAGTTTTTCCAGCAGATGTATGAGCAGAAACCAAAACACTCTGATTGTTCTCAATACAACGAATTGATTCATTCTGGAAGGCATCCAGAGTGAATGGGTACTCCTTGGCTGGCTCAGTTTTCTGGGAGAGAAGTGGAGTGTAGACATGACCTGGAGGACATGCCACTTCATGTGTACATGAATCTGGGGCCTCAATTGTGTGAACTACCAAGCGATTCTTCAACTCTTCAAAACTGTAAGCAGTTCCAATGACATTAAATAGCAGCTGAATGATTGCTTACTAATATAATAATGTAGGTTATTAAATAGAATTTGATTGCATTAAATATGCAAAATCTTATTGGAGATTAACAAACTGGACAATTCCAACAAAAAATAATAATTCTTACTTAATGTCATCAACGTAGACATCGTCGTCGGTCTTCTGTTTCTTGCCACTGCCTTTATCATTATCGTCACAACCACGCTTCGACGTGTTAATATCCACGGCCGCGACCCTGTAACAATGTGCAAATATCAGTGGCGGTGCAATCTTGGCGTGGTAATGGTATGCCTGGCGTGTTCATTTTAGGTTAAGCTAATCAACACCCGAATACTTACCGCTTGGCCATATCCTCTTGGCGCGAGGCATCTTCGCCTTCCACGCCGTTAACGGCGTCGTCATCCTCCTCGTCGGCGTTGAAGCAGTCAAAGAGATCGTCGATTTGTTGTGCCATGCTGAATTGATCCAATTTGGTTGCGAGAGATGTGTGCAGCACGCCGTGATCGGATTCCCACCAATTTTTTGCGCGGCACGGCGAACTGAGCAGATGTATCAGCTCAACAGATTGAAAGGAAACGGAAGGATGGTGGTATCTATGGTAACTGGGTGTTGGAGTGAGAGGAATGCAGTTGGAAGGAGGTCGAATAATGGCGACTTGACTTGTTCCCGCGCAGTTCGATTCGTTAAAATGAGAAGAAAAATACGAATGTGAGGTCTTCCGGTACAGATGGAAAGTGAGAGAAATTAGCGGTAAGTACGAAACTTTATGGTGAAATCATAAATGCAAGTGTACTTGGTTTAATTTAAAAAATACGAAATGATGGGTCTGGCAGAAAAAAGTGAAAAACTTGCTTGTAAAAAAGTATACATTTGAAATGAACAAAAACACATCAATTTGAATGAAATTTGTAATAAAATATTTATTCCACAATCAAATTATTGCTTATAATCATCATGAGGTGATAAACAACGTCTTTTCAAATTGTATGCCACCACAAGGCTTACATATTATCAGTTTTTTTTTTATGAAAATCCAATTGAAATTCTACACAATTAAGCTGAACTTAAGTAGTACTAAAATCAATATCTCCTATAAGTAATACTATGCTCCATGTAATGCATGTGGAAATTAATCCAAAAGTTCAAATATTTGTCCCTGACAATCAGGTTTTCAGTGCTTGTACCGAATTCAAGCAATCAATTTGCCAGTGATTCTGATGTGAGAATGCATTGGCAAGAAGTTAACATTAAATTATAAAATTCTCAAGTGCGGTAACATTATTCTGGTAAAAACTGGCTAGTATGTACATTACTGCTTCCAATATTCTGCCCTAAAACAAATCAATATAACAAACACTCATCAAAATTTAAATCAAGTGTGATGCAGGCACAATCACAGCAAACGTTAGGTGAACCAACATATGGATTTAAATATAAAGTAACGTTTAAAAAGTTAAAATTACGTAAGTAGAGTTGTTGCTGATAAAATGCTAAACGTTTTTCGCTTTGATCGCGTGTTTGTGGGGTGTATACAAACGAATTAATAAAATTTCCTAAGTAACGGCGGATTAAGTGAGCTCGGCCATGAATGATGTCGGCTTAAGCTAAGCCAGCGTCCTGACACATGCCGTGGAAGATGGTAGTGCGATCGGCGAGTAACTTTGCCGGTGTATCAAACTCGCGAATGGCGCCCTTGTCCAGGACAATTACACGATCTGAGTCCATGATGGTGTTGAGGCGATGCGCGATGGTGAGCACGGTGCAGTCTTTGAATTCGGTACGTATCGTGCGTTGAATGAGGTCGTCCGTTTCTAAATCAACAGCGGCTGTTGCTTCGTCCAGGACGAGCACTTTTGTTTTACGCAACAACGCACGACTGAGGCAAATAAGTTGTCGTTGTCCTACTGAAAGATTTTCACCCCCTTCAGCTACCTCATGATGTAAACCAGCTGGTAAACCTTGAAAATACAAAATAGTTTATTAACTTTCCATTAACCGTTTTTTTCTGAAGCTTTACCAACGACAAACTGTTTGAGATGAGCGTGTTCCAATGCCTCCCAAACTTCGTTGTCGGAATGTTTATCGAAGGGATCTAGATTCATGCGCAGAGATCCCGAGAACAGTACTGCGTCTTGTGGAATGATTGTAAGACGAGCACGAAGGTCATGAAGACCCATATCGGCGATGTTCTGCCCATCGATAACGATTTCACCGTTTGCAGCTTCGATAATTCTGAAATTAATAAATAAATTTTATTGATAATTTATTAACGTTAGATGAAATTTACCTGAATAAGGCAAGTGTTAAACTACTCTTTCCAGCACCAGTACGACCAACAATGCCGACTTTCTCTCCTCCCTTAACTTCGAAGGACACTTTCTTTAAAACCAAGTCTAATCCTTCGCGGTAACGCACTGCATAGTCCTTGAAGACAACAGTACCAGTTTTTGGCCAATCGGCAGGCGGAGCTTTACCTGGAATAGACCATGGAGCTTCCTGCTTAGTTTCGCCATATTCCTTAATTCTCTCCACTGCCACAATATTAGTTTCTACGTCCGATGTCATACGAACCAGCCAATTCAGCGTTTGGGTAATCTTTAAAATACAATTAAAAAAAAAAAAAAAAACAATAAGTCAGAGCTTCCTACAAAGTAGTAACGTGTAATTCGAAGTAAATGTACCTGTAGGGCATAACTGACTGACAATCCAACAAACCCAGGATTTTGATCCTTCTGAATAACAGCAAACAAGCCCGCGAATAAAATAATCAGATTCCCTACCATTTCCAATCGTACAGCAAGCCAACGGTTCGAAATAATGCTAGGAAAATAACAACCCTGATTAAAGTCCACCTTATCCTCGGACTCCTGGATAAATCTTTTCTGTTCACCAAATGCCCGAATGGCAACTGCGCCAGTGACACTCTCACCAAAGTGAGAATAGATCGGTGAACGTGAAACTGACTCCAAACGCTTCAACTGTCGAGATGTCGCGACATAGAAGCGCTGGATGAAGAAATACAGAATAGCGATCGGGATGATGACAACGATGAACAAAGGTGTAGTGTAACTGATTACCACTAATGTTGCGATGACCTGTAACAAAATCAAGTTAGTTGGGGAGCCACAAGTAAATAACAACATATCAGCACACTCATGAGACGAAACAAAACTTATTTTACAACGACAAACTAAAAATTACTCGTGTGATGTGGTGGAAATGCTGAGAGATAAAAGCAGTTATATTTAAACAGTTTCACGTTTTTTAAACGTCACGTCCCGGTATGGTCGCTAAGCGTCAAATGCAAATACCAAACAATTGGAACATTAATTTCACAATTTCGTTGTAAAGTGCGAGTGCAAGTGGCACAGGTTTAGTCGACACAACATTTAGGTCTCTATTAGGTCGGCCATATTATGTGACACGTGGCAACAAACCAATCCTCATTGCTTTCCTGACCATTTTCATTGATCATCAATCTTTCACAATCAGTTTTCATCGTTGTATAGTGAAGCAAAGTTGTTATACCTCGAAGTAACAATAGACTCCATCTGCAATAATGAACGGCAGGTTGATGTCAGTGTCGTCGACGTCTTTGGAGAAGCGTGCAAGAATTCGTCCCGTCGGCGTAATGTCAAAAAACGCGAGTGGCAGCGTCATTACTCGGGTAAGCATTCTGTGATGCAATGCCCGTGATGCGTACCAGCAACCAATCCGAGGCGCAAAATCAGCAAAGACCGAGCCGAGGGCTGAAAATGGCAAAAAAAATGTTTCTCAAGCCGCTGTGTTTGGGGACGGCAACTACTAATCTACAGAGTTAGTTTCAGCTAGCATATGTACAGCGTGCGCAATTTGGCGCTTTTCCCTTCTTAAAATTTTGCGCGAATGGTCCTGAATATGATTAATACGTTTTGCTTCATTATTTCCTTCGTTCAGTCGATTTAGTAATGTAATTATTAGTTGTGGAGTTGGATGGAATGCGGTGCGCCTGAACCGAAACCTGTGCAACTTGCCACCTGGTTTGCATCCAGCGTCCGTCATTTTGCCGTGAAGTAAGTTAATAAGTTATGGTCAAACCGATCAAAATAAGCGCAATTAAAACCAACAAAAAGTGCCACCAGCCGCATATTTTACGCTTTGGCTGGTATCAAACATAAATGGCAGATAAAAGAGAACTGAAAGAATTATAAATGTTGTGGTGTTAGAGATGTAGTCCAAGAACGTACCCGACCGGTGCTCGGTATCAATTGCCTAAAATTAATTGGCAGACGCAAGTCGATTTGGTTAAAATCGTTCGAAAATCGCGCCAGCAGCCGTCCGGTGGGTGTGACATAGAAAAAAGACATCGGCAGTCGCAGGACATTTGCTACAAGGGTCGCATGCAGCTTCACTGAGGCACGCTGCGCCCCAGTGGCGTGCACCAGGCTGAACGCGAGCACGGGCAGCACTAAAAACAAGAATGCTATGGTCAAAAAAAATTCTGCCATCGTGGTAAAGACAACAGGGACAATCAGCCACCTTGTTTAAATGTTCTTAGAGTTTGGTTCTTGTTACGATTAATGTTAACACATAAAAAAAAAAAAACTCAAAACAGCAAGCTATAACAATAAAGACAAAACGAAAAAAAATTGGCAACATTTTGTCAGCTTCTAAACCTATTATCAATTAGTCAAATAGGTCAATTTAAATATAACTGCTCCAATTTGAAAATGCCAAATGGTATTGTGGTTTATGTAACTAGTCTAACTTTGATCAAGGGCCTTACGATGCAACCGCTCTCGATCACTTCGTAACAGTTCATGTTCAATTCTTCATCGACGACGGACACATCGGCGGAGAAACGCGTGATAATGCGGCCGTTTGGCACATTCGAATAAAAAGCATAGGGCAGACGTAGCATGTTTGTCAGCATGTAGCGGTGCAGCTTGCCGGAGGCGAAAATGCCCGCCACCGTCAAATTCATCTCCGACGAGCAAATCGAGATAGCTAGAAAACAATGCACACACTGCCAACAAAGGCAAGACACTCACAAGAAAACAGATTACTCTCCAAGCGTAGTCAACGAAACCGAAAATTCTAATCAATGAACACCAATCAACTGAAACCAATCAATAACTCTAGATTTTCCTAATAAAACAGAAAAAAAAAAAACAAGCGTCGTTTAAATATAACTGCTTTTGCTTGTGTTGAACTAGGGGCAACATTTAATATAGACCCTTTGTGGTTGAATGGAACTACTACTACTAACACTAACACAATGTGCTACCATTTGAATAGTGTTTGGTATTTGGTTCGTCGGAGTGATGTTTGCCAGCCTACCCCAAATAAGCAGGCGATCCACGCGCGAATTACGAGCGGCAGCACCGTGTCGAGTGTGTCAATGTCTTTCGAGAAGCGGTTTAAGATGCGCCCGATTGGGGTCACGTCATAGAAGCCGAGCGGAGTACGCATGGCGTTTGCCAGTAAGTAATCGTGCAGCAGGGTGGCGGCACGCAGGGCCCCCACGAATAGGGCCAACGCAGCAATGAACATCGCACAAGCTGAAATTCGGTAGGTCATCAATGTCAGAAAATATTTGATTAAAATCAAAAAGCCATTAGATCAATAACCAAACTAATAAACGTTTAAAAAGTATATATAACCCACTAAAACAAGTAACAAGTAAAACAAGCGTAGTGTTAGTAGTAAGTAGTGAGTAATAGAGATTAAATTAGGCATAAATTAAACAAAAAAAGTATCTTAAATGTTGGTGAACATAAGCGGCCATGTTGAATTTTATATGCACATCGCCACCAAAAATCAGTCACAATGAAATTCCTCTGATAGCCCAAACCAATCACACTTAGAAATTGAAATAATAAAGCAAAACAACAATTTAGAGCGCGTGAATTTCGTTCTAGTAGGTCCTCAATAGCGTAATTACCGTTGTTGCCATGCGAATGAAAGCACTCAGCATTAGAGGCAGGGTCACATCCAATATGTTTATATCAGAGGAGAAAACGTTCAAGATGCGACCAATCGGCGTTGTATCAAAATAAGACATGGGCCAACGGTAGCATCGGTATAGCAATCCATCATGGATGCACTTTGCCGCCATATAGCAGCCGAGAGCGTGTGTTAGTGAACAAATGTAAACAGAGAAACCTGGTAAAGTTATAAATTTATGATTATCTTTTTATATCTGGAAATGTTATATTCTGTTTAATTTTGCCCGGATTGCAGTTCATTTTTACGAAAAATCTCATCCAAAATAATAAAAATCATAAGCATGCTGCAATAAAAGATACCCTTAGATTAGAAAAGTCGCCGAAAATAAAGTCATGCCCAAAACAAAAATATAAAAAAAGCCAGTTAAGAACTTAGGTTAGATTATTCTCTCAACAAAATTATTCTCCTACCTTGCCCGATGCCCAGTGCTCCGTAGACCCCCAAATACAAATCCCTCTTATCTGTATTGACTGTTCCATTCGCATCCGTCATTTCTTTATCAGTGGACCAATTGCTCAACCACACATTGGACCCAATGCTGAAACCTTGAAACACTACGTTGAGGATCAACGTAATAGTAGTTAAACCTATCCCAATCGACATCAAATAATGTTTGTAGACTTCCCATTTCACACTGCCTACTTCAGCCTTTTCAGCTTCAATCAACTTCTCGCCAACCACTGGTTGTTTCACTGGTGTTTCGGACTTCTCTTTATGTTTATCCAAATTGGTCGCAGAATCAGTGGAGCGTTGTCTCGGCAAAGAGACGCTGTTAGTCTTTTCTGAACCAGTCTCAGATACTGATTCTGAAACTCTAGACCGCGCTCTACGAATATGTCGTGCAAATTCCTCGGGAACTTCTGCGTTAGTTAATTGGTTCTGGAGCTCTTCCAAATCTGAGATAAATTGCAAAATTAGTTTAAGTGGGTAATATTTTGAAGACAAAACATACTATCTTGGTCATCATGTTCAGCAGCATCGTTGATATGTTGCATTAAAAAGTCACTAAAAGCTCCCTTATTCTTCAGAAGTTGATCATATGTCCCTGTTTCTGAGACTTTTCCTTGGGACAACACAATAATATTATCAGTCTGAGGAAGGTATGTGATGCCATGTGTAACCAAAACTCTAGTCTTCTTCTTCAATAAACCATTCGGTCCAACGACCTTATCGAAGATGTGCTTTCCTACATGCGAGTCCACAGCACTCAATGGATCATCCAAGAAGTAAATATCAGAATCGGCGTAAACCGCACGTGCCAAACTGATTCTCTGCTTCTGTCCCCCAGATAAATTAATACCCTTTTCGCCAATCTCAGTCTGGTCCCCAGCCGGTAACATATCAAAGTCAGGTTTCAACGCACAAGCCTCGACAATCATGTTATAAATCTTCGTATTTAAAGTTTTACCGAACAGGATATTATCCTGTAGTGTAGCGTTCTGAATCCATGCTTGTTGTGATACGTAAGCAATAGATCCATCGGTGTTTACTTTCCCGGATGTCTTTGCCATCTCTCCCAACAAGGCAGAGACTAAACTGGACTTACCAGAACCAACTTGACCCACCACAGCAGTAAGGGACCCTTTAGGACATCGGAAATTGATGTCCTTAAGAGTCTCACCTTCGCCCCAGTTGAAATTACCATCCTCGATAATGATTGGATCTTCGGATGGTTCGTGTGTGACATTATTCGGGTCCAACTCTTCACAGTTCATGAATTTGTTGATTCTGTCAATCGACACTTTGGCCTAAACATATTTCAGACAGGTCACAATCACGTTAAAAGTTAAGAAGAGCTTGAGATTAAGCATGACTTGATTCGATTACCATTCCATCATATTGGCATGATTGAGATTAGAATAAAATTAGTGTTGCTTACTTGGACTAAATTGGAGATCATCATGGGTAACATGCTCAGAGGGAAGCGCAAAATGTTGAAGAGCGATAGTGAGACGAAGGCCGTTGTCGCATCGAGCACGTTTTTTTCATCAACGAGCACGAACGTCGCAAAAGTAACTAATGATACCTGGAGTGTATGGAATTATGCATGAAAAGAAACAATGTTTTATTAGTATTAATATAATGGCATAGACTGATGTGTTTAATGTGTTATTTTAGAGACTTTAAGAATTGAAGTTTGGAATCAGCGTAACCACCTCCCAGTAATAAAGCGCAGCAATTTAATATAATGTGCAAGAGCTTCAAGTCGGTAAATATTTTGCACATTGTTTGTACCTCTATGGCGTACACCAAAACAATCGGCAGAGCACTCATAGGCATCGACATAATGCTGAAGAGTGTCAGTGAGACGAACGCCTTCTGCGGCGTGAGGCTGTTCTCATCACTGCTTAGCACGTACACAGCAAACGTTAAACAAGCGACCTAACAGTTTTTAAATCGACATATTATTATAAAACACAATTAAAATAAATGCTCAATTGACTAGAACACAAGGTAGAAGTCTAGAGTTGTGTAATCGGTGTATTAAATTGTAAAGAGAACGCTTATCAAAACTTACCAAAAATGGCGCACATGACCAAATAAAAGAACTTCCAGCATTAAGATAAGCAGCCTGTTTCAACACCTTCATCTCCTTGTTTCGAATTTTGAGTACTTGTGCCTCAAAACTGGGCTCCCACGCATACAGCTTTAACACCTTGATACCACTGAGAATCTCATTCATCAGCTTCACACGCTCGTCCTTATTTTTCATCTGCTTGATTTGAAGAAGTTTGGTCCTATTGGCAATGTACCCATTGATGGGAATCATGATGATCATCACAGCTAATCCAGCTAGCACACTGGGACCCAGTACATCCCACAAGAAGTATAAAGCTAGTAAAATTTGAAGAGGTGCTGACCAGATCATGCAGATATAAGCGGTCAATTCAATGAACTTTTGTGCATCTACCGACATTAAGTTGACGATTTCTCCGACTGTGCTTTCTTTTCTAGCTGCGTTCGACATGATTAATGCTTTTCGATAAATGGCTGAAACAAGTGAGGTACGAATTCTCATGCCCACAAGGAACATTCGGTTGAAGTACTGAGCTAGAACTATTGTTTGGACCATTGCGACGATGAAAAGGAGAATGGCGTAGAAGTATCCTTTCCATTCTTCTTCTTTATTTTCAACGAAATCAATCAACAATCTGGAGAAAAGCAAATCTCGTAAATTTCATTACACTCAAAATTGTTGAGTTACCTTAAAATTTGTGGGCTTGCAAAAGTTAAAATATCTTGAGTCAACTTTAACAGAGCTCCGAATAAAAACGTAGGTCCAAAGGATTTGATAATTGCTGGTAGGATAGATGCCTGTGTATTTTTGCTGTTAACAAAATCCATTCGCACTGAGTCGGTTTTATATGAGACGCGGCTGCGCGCATGGTTACTATATCCAAGAAAAAGACAAAACAACACAAAACAGGCATTACAGTGTAATTAAACCGTAGACAAGCCAGTTACAAATTCCCAATCAATGAAACATACAATTTTTTTTCTAGGAAAACAATAAATACCTTTCATGTTTCTTGAGTGTCCTATTCCAATGCTTGTTGAATAACGACACTACTTCATGTCCACTGTCTTCGGGTTTCATGTCCCAAAGATCATCCGTTTCCAGTGGTTTTCGAAATCCTTTCCAAGCCAACGGATCGAACCAAGAGAAGAATAGTTTTGAAAGAAATCCACTTGATTCTTCTGGACATGGTCGCTACCGGAAACCATGAAGGTTTACATTAAAAATAGCCAAGCTTTATGCAAGCCAAGCCAAGCTTTTACCTTTGATTTGGGATAGTGACTACTTGTTGCTTCGGAATCCGCAAAGCAATTCAAAATAAAGAGAATCACCACCAATGGGTAGTAAATGAGGTAACTGATGTAAAAGTAGTAAATCTCTGGGTCTTGATGCATCGCCCCACGGATTTCCGTGCGTAGCTGCGGAATTCCACACAGTAGGCACAGGAAGTAAAAGAGGAAGAGCACGCCAGACGACCGCATGCCGTTCTTCTTGTTATAATATACTAATCTACCAGCCAATTCCTACCAAGATTAAGCCAACCATGCATTCGTTAGAAAACCATTAGCAAGTGCTTATGCGTGGTACTCACAAAAGAAATGATTTTAATCAGGGGCATATAAATATCCACACTTTGGATAATGTAAGGTCCTTTCACAGACCAATGAATGGCGATTATCATATCGATGAAACTCAACAACAGCAGCATTGTGTTTAATACCAGCCTGCTGATGTTGAGAAATCCCCATGGTATGTTGCCGTATTTGCTGCTCTGGATGTAGAAATAGTCCAGACTTGAAAAGGCCCACAGGAACACGCAAGGTACGAAGATGAGAATGGTTTTCTCGAAGCAAATTGTGAGGTCTGGATCGTCCGTGTCCCATGTTAATGTTCTATTCTATAGAAGTAGTCATAATACATTTTCATCTATCGATTCATTTCCCTACCGTAAACGTCCTCCATGCAGAAATTACTTCGAATTATCAATCGATCAATACATGTCTGATTAGAAATTCATTTTATCCGACTGTCACTTGACTGGAATGTGTACTATATTGTTTATTCTAGAGCGATATATTATTAGAGTGATATATTATTGAAGGATTGCAACCGAAGCGACTTAATTGAAGTCATCAACTCATCGTCTTGCATTTATTATTTCATTGAAATGTTGCTTAATTGATGCGGGTAAGCAGAGACTCAAAAAGAAATATACGATGAAGGAAAAGTCGAACACGATGCCGATCACGTATGTGCCACAATAGTTGGTAAACTAATAGAATTGAATTTAGGGACACATTAAATTGGATTAATTGTACCAAGCCATTTGAGTTCCACTGAAGAACCTCTCTTTAATGAAGAAATGTATTAATGTATTATCACACTTGATAAATAATGAAAAGCAAATGCCGATGTTTGACAGTTTAGAAAAGTTGTATCTCGACATAATTTTATCTCAACGCGATTGATTACAAGAGTTTACTTTGCATTTTGTTGAATGAGCAAGTTATTTTACGCTTATACGCGCATTGAACTTTTTTGTTTGTGTATTAAAGTAATTTGCCACATTCATCAAGAAGAACAGGCAGGTTGATGCGAGTAAAAGCTATTTATTTATTACACGGCCGATCAAACACTGCTAACCAACATATCTCAATCTCAGTTTGATCCACACCAAACTACTTTATCCTTGCTTTCGAGACGTCCTCAATCGCCTCACACACAGACAGCACTTGATTTATTAACATTTAAAATTGTCTAATGATTTATTCGCGTGATTCGCACAATTATCAAACGTTTTGAATTTGACTTTGTGACATTAAACAATGAAACGCACAGCGATCGACTTTACAAATAGTGTATAATTATATGTGGGAATTTAGCAGTGCGATCACTATTGTGACTCGGAGTCGTGATATCGAAAATAGATTGTAAACATCGACTTGCTCACCCAAAACGTTGACCCGCAGAATCTATCCAGTGTCGAATTCGCCGCCATCATCACGACCGCGCCGCCGGCGATGATGAGCTGCTGTTGCTGTTGGTGCTGATGTCTAAGAACACCGCTTATGCCTGCGAACAACACATCACCGTCATAAGGTAGCCACCCGGCAGCGCATACGAGGCACGACTGACGCAGCAAGGCCAGCTATAAGCAAACGGACGACGGCGACGGCGACGGCGAGCAAAATTTGACGCACAGTGACGTTCGATATCAGCTGGTGCTGTACACAGAACCAGCGACGAGGGCGTACATGTCAGTGAGTCAAACAGATTCCATGTTGCGTCACCGCTTCGGAAAAACGAAGCATTTTTCAAAAGCTTGACTTCCAAACAAAACACAAAACGTCAAACACACTTATTTAAGAACAAAAAGTGACACCTGAATGAGCGATTTGTGTAATAGGTAATAAAGTGTGGTCTTAATGTCATTAGTGCAATTTGTAGCATTCAGTGAAGTAATCAGGATAGCCTTGAAGTGCTTCAAACAAGTGCCAAATCTTGCTTTGTCATAACAACTCGAAGCGTGCGTGCAATATTTCGGAATAAAACTGGTTGCAAACAATAGCAAGGAGCAGTACAGAATGTCGAAGAAATCTGTGTTTCTGGAGGTGGACGCGTCGATTCGAGATAAGAATTTGATGATTGCGGTAAGTAAACGCGAATAGGTTATGTTTTCAAATTTTTGATAAATTGTAAATAACCGTCTAAAATATGTTTGTTGAATGGTGTTTTGTGACAGAAGACATTGTTTAGTGTTGTTTAAATTATCAGCGGACTTCTTTTGATGCTTTGTTGTTATTTTGCGGTAATTTGATTTAACTAGTTGTGCAGAATTCGGAAAGAGTTGAGTTATTTATTATCATTGTTTCCAATCCTTTTTATTGCTCCTGAGATATTCCAGCAAACAAGTTCAAGGCGATATTTCACAATAAATTAGCTTAAATATTGACCAAGGATACTCAGTAGAATCATAACAAAAAGTTCATAAACATGGAGTAGTTGTATTTAACGATCCTGGGGCATGTTCTTTTCACTTTCATTACGGTCTTATTATCACTTTTATTGCGTTCAGTCAAATTCATTGTAGTTCAATGAAAATTTAGTTTGATCTTTGCATCGTATAAATTCCATATATATTCGAGTTGGAAATTTTATGTGCAATTGTGCCAAGTCGTATTTTAGAAGTTTCCTGAAAGTTCATAATTTATTTCTGATGTTGTTATGTTATAAACCTTTCTTTATACAATTTTCAATAGTTTTTCATATTGATTGTAATTTTGCAAAAAAACGTTATCTTTTTTATTGTTTGCAGAAAAATGAAGAAGAAGATGAGTTTGCCAAATATCTCAGCTCCCAAGGCATTGGACAACTTCCACCGATTGCAGTTAAGCCAACACCAGGTGAGTTGTTTTTGTTTTTTGTTTTTTTTTTTGTTGTTGTTTGTGGAACTATTATCAATATCGATGATTAGGTTGTAACCGCAAATCAAGCATTAATATTGGTCCTTAACAATTTAGAATGTAAAAATAATATAAACTTCAAAAACTTCAATTTCTTGGATTTTCTTCCTGGGCTTGAACTGTCCCAAACTAATAAAAAAGTAAATATCCAAAATTATTTCCAAATGTTCCAAACAAAATTAAATTAAATATTTTATTTCAATACGTTTTGCATAATTTTTTATTTCATTATGAAAAGCATGTCCGGGTTGTTGTTGTTATATTGGTTCGCCTCTAATTGCAGCGTTTAATGAGCGTTTGAGGGCCACATTCTCGAACGCTTTGTTGATTACGATGGCGTCATATTACGTAATCGTTAATCATGGTTTTTTGAGAAGATTTGAAAGTTTGCTTTATCTATACGAATGTTTTTATTCCAATGTCAATACATTGTAGGAGGATTATCATTCATAGTAAATTGTGCAATAAGACAACAATTCATTTTTTGTTTGTGAATATTATTTTATTACTTGGATTGTGGATAAATTGATGCTGGCAGGTTATTATGGTATCGTTGCAAGAATCAATAATCAGCAGAAGGTTGCATCGCGCAAATTGACCATGGATGAAATTGATTATTCCGTAAATGTGATGATTATTTCGTGATGAGTATGGAATGTCAAGGATTTTTTCAAATGTTTAACTTGTTTATGGCAAAGTGATTATTATAATTATCTTGTATTACATCGTATTTAGCTTGGCAAATTTTTAATAATAATTAGCAATGTGAATGATAATCTTTTAAAAACCTTGAGTGATATGTGTGCATCGGTTGATAAGTGATAAGAAATATATTTTTTTATCAATTCTAGATTATTTTCGTAATCAGTATGATTTGCTATTTTCAACATAACAATAATTATAGTCACTGTAGTCACGTTTTGGTTGGGTGACAAACACTTCTTAGCAATACTACATCAATATTTAGATAGCAAATAGGAAATAATATAGACATTGACCTATCTATGAGCTGTCTTATAATCATGAGCAGGCGATAATATAAAGCTTTATATTTAAACTCAGCAAAGGTTTTTAACAAATCACCCATGCTCTATGCTCGCAGACTTGTTAAATTGTAAACTCACTTGTTCGCTTTTTGTAACGAAACCTAGCAGGAATGCAAAGAATTCCTAAACGCTCATTCATGTATATCCGGGAATTTCCTATTTCTTATCACTGAGGCTAAAAGTTTCTCAAAAATACAACTGGAAGCTTTCACTTACTTTTAGTTTTTGCTTGCGGAATATTTTGTTTGGTACATTGGCGAGATAGAAATGTTGTGGGGATTACTGTTTACTACTCATGTGGTAACCTACTTTTTTTCCTCACTTTACGAGCCTACTGAATTAGTTGGTTCCATACATGGTCGTTTTATACTCAACAGTTTTGTGTAAGTGAATTAAATGTGTACTTACGGTTTTTGAAGAGGTAATGAGCAGACTCAATTCAAAGAGCAAAAATCTTCAAGAACGATTTGGACAACTTTTGATTTTAATCCACAAACGTTATAACACCTTGTTACTTGCAGGATTATCAAACCGTAAAGCACAATATTTTTAACGCACTTTATGTTGGAGGGGAGTAAATTTAAAACTTGAATCACATCAATTTTACACTTGTTGCAAAGTTGCTAATTGTATTTGATATACGTTATTGGTGATTAATGTTTATTGTATTTGTTATAATTTAATTTAACGAGCATGGTGAATAATTACAGTTATCAGTTGTTTCTGCTCGTTATTTATTTATGGGAGTTTGGGGCAATGTACGATGGATGTTCTATCAGACGACGCTCGTGAACGACTGGAAGTGAAAATCATTGCGCCGAGCTTTGTTGATGATTGTGCCTATGAAACAGAAGGAAGATAGCTGTAAAGCGGTTTATAGTATTTGAGACATTCATAGGCAATATTCTATTAACTCTATTCGCAAACAATTCTGAAACTTAAGAAAATGTTGAAAACCATTTTTTCTTTTTAATAAAAACTTATTGATATTCATACTAGATTGAAAATAATTATAAATTAATATATAATTTACTACAAACGATAGCACATTTATTTAAAGAGATTGTAAGCATGTTAAACTTGAATAAACTGGTATTTTTAAATGCAATGTAATACATTTTGTCCAATGCATTTCAATCAAGATCAATTACATCAAACTACTGCCTACTGTAACGGTCTAGGTTTGGAGAATTTAACAAATCAGATGACTATGACTATTCACATAAATCATGCTCATTGATACATCTCTCAATTTACATTTTAATGCGATGCATTAATTGGGAAATTAATGTTATATTTTCCAGTCGATAGATACTAAGAAACAAGAAAGAAATAATAAGAAATAACAAGTTAAACTCTAATAAATTACTGTTATAATTTGTTGTAATGTTCAAAGATGTCGTAAATTTATCTCATGTCGTAGTTCATTAAAAGATTGATCCTCAGTTTAAGGCTCTTTAATTACACTCGATATCAAACGTATTTTACGATACATAATTTATTAGTCGTTTGCTCTGTTTTATAATGATATACATACTGACCTAGGTAATCGGTGTATTTAACACCGATTTTTATCTGATATGTTTATTTTCCCGCAACATCAAGTACCAATATTTACTCATCGAATATACAAATTACGGTAAATTGTAAGTAGCTTTATGTTTTAAAACTCACATGGCACGTTGCTGCTATCGATTACAGCAAGCCATGAGTTATTTGCACTGCGATTAATTGTCAAGGCAATTGGGATTTCCTTGCGTGGCGTTGATGACTCGTTTTTCATACTTGCAATTAGTTGCGTTAAAATAATGTTGTGCAATTCACATTTTGTATTGGTATTGACTTATTGATTTGTTATAGGATTTTGTGTGAAATCACATGATAAGAGCGGCAAGAAAGTTTTCATCAACTTCTGTCAAACTGATAAAATTCCAGCACCTAAAGATATCTCCGAAGCAGAATTAATTGAACTTCTTAATACTGACGATGTTTGCGATTTTCGCGTTCCTATGAGTATTGGATCCACTCGAATTGAACAAGATAACAAAGATCAAGATGTTGATGTCTGCGACATTGCAATCAACACCAGCTTCATGAAGAAATGCACAGAGATCCATTCGTTTAAAGAATTCCTGATTGCTGTTGCGTTTGAAGGATATCAGTCTAAATTCGATGTTGAAATAGAGAGCGAGAGGATTATTCTGAAGAATAAAAAAGTAATTGGTACTTTGCAAATACATCACATTCAGCAACGCGAAATGGATCAGAAGATGAACCAGATGTATGGTGGGGCATTACCTAAATTAGACGAAATTGGGGAGAATGGGTCAAGTAGTAAAAAAATTGAGGATCAAAAGAAGAATATTATTCAAGTTATTGAGGAAACAGCCAAGAATGAACCGAAGTTTAGATTGTTCAGGAAGAAGGGAGAGGAGAAGATGCTTTATGGACAGTTTTATATGCCATATGTTACTTCAGCTAAAGATATTTCGTTGGATATCGGGGAAGATAGATTGGTTTTGGAGTCTACTAATGGGAAGTATTTTTTGGATACTTTTCATGAGTTTAAAGTCGATCAAGGTGGAGTGAGAAGTGATTATAATTTAGCTACTAAGGTAATTAGGTCAATAGCGGTTAAAATGTTGCTAATTAATTGCCTTTTTCAGTTTCTGACTGTTACAATGCCTATCAAGGTTTGAGAAGAAATATCACCTGCAGAAACTGTTTTATTTCTATAAATTATATAAGTTAAATATTGTAATAAACACTTAACTGATGTATTAGGGCAAGTTTCTTAGTTTATAAATGAATTTAAAAGTTCACATCAAAAAATCATTAAATAAACTTCTTATTTTAGTTCACATTTTCGCCGTTGGCAAGTTTCAAAATCTCAAAGTTCACGGAGGTTCTCTTCCACAGCCGAACAATTTCACCGAAGCAATTATACCTTGTAACGGATTTGTAATATTTTTAGGTGTTAAAACCATTTGTAATTTCCTACGTAAAATATTTATTTTCTCCGCATAAATATGTATTTCACGACCTAGTGCGCTTGCGCTGCATCAAGTTAACCTAATTCATAGTGAAGTTGACGTCTCTTCAGGAAAAACGCAAGCGAGCACAGGGGTGCTTGCACACAGCCACATACAGCTCGCTTTTGGCTCGCCGCCCCACAACACGCACTCCACGTCTGCTGCCGCTCCTGCTACGTGCCGCGGTCGCCACGCACCGCTGCCCACCACCGCGTCAGCATGTTTTGAATGGCGTCGAGACGCTGAGGACACGCGTCGGATCGATGGACAAGCGCGTCGCCTATATTTGGTTGTTGACGCTCGTGTGAAGAACGTCGCGGAATGGCATTCGCACCTTGGCTCACGGGGCCACGCAGCGCGCGATCACGCCGCTACGATCGGAGTAAGTACCCGTGAAGATGACTTTACTGCAGTGTTTACCAGCAGTTGTACTTGGGTGTCTGCAGGATGCGCAACAAGTATCGTGTTTACGTCTGAGATGGAGCACAATTATTTTGAAATTAGTTACTGTAATTGTTTTCAATTGGATTTGGGAGCTTAATATTGCTTTGGACTATGATTACATGATTAAAGAGTGACTATGTTTTCCAGGTAAATCAGAGGATGTTGTGAAATTGGATCTTGATGAAGGTATGTAAACAATGCATATCTATAAAGTGTATGATTTGTAAACATTGTGTTCCTTTTTAGATCCTAAGGTGATTGCTAAAGAGATTTTCACAGCACTGAGCACAAGTGACTTGAATGAGGGCAAGTTGTTGGCCTATCTGAACAATTTCATCAAGCTCATTTTGCACATTTCAAGTGATATATCTTTGTTAGGATATAGTATTGAAGATATTTTATACTGGTATGTTTGAAACTCAATTTTATACCAGTGCATATCACTCTCTGAGCATACATTTATTTACTCAACATTTTCTTCAGTTTAAGGTACTGTGTAACAAATGAATCCGCTGCTGTACGAGCCGGAGCTTTCCGGGCAATGCGTCATGTCATTGCCGACGAAGGCGACGTCGCCTGGTTGAATGAACTCCACATACCCTACTTAATGGTACGTGCGCTCGACTTGGAATTTAAAAATGACGCAGTGCGTGTAGAAGCGGTGAAACTGACACGGAAAGTGATGCTCATTGCGCCTGCCAAGTTTCACATGGCTTTTGCAAGATATCTAGTAGCTCTTGCAAATGGTGGTACTGAAGAAAAAGATAGAATGTTAAGAGTGTACCTGGCTGTACTTTGCGAGTTAGGAACATTGAATCCAGATGCATTGATTACTTCTGGGGGAGTCGCAGCTATCACGCGGAATTTGCTGGAATGCCAAACGCCAAAGATATCAGAATCATTGTGTGGTGTTCTGCTGTTGTTGTTGGACAGACCTATCACTAGAAATCATGCTGGAATTGATTTGCATTGTGTTGCGGCGCCGTATTGCGATTTTGATTATCGGCATGGATGGATGGACAAAAATAGGTTGGTCTATAAGTCTATATTGGGCTAGAAGACAATTTCAAACTCTGAAGAATAAATACTATTTGGTAATCTACGTTTTGCAGGGATGAAAGAGAATTAAAGTTCAACTGTAGTCGACTTGCCTTGCTCTCAATTCTACGCAGCTGGCCGGGAATTTTGCACTTCTGCAACCCCACCGACGTCTCAGGATTTAAAGCTATTGTTGATGTTTTATATTTGAAAAAATTAGAAGTTAGGGTATGTTTACTGACGATTCAAATTTGCTTCTACTAAACTAATTTGTTGTAGAAAGCTGTATTAGATTTGCTCTATGAACTGCTAAACTTGCCTCAACCTGAGTGGACTGATGAGTTATCAGTGGCACTCTCCGCCGTGGACCCAGCAGAACCACAAGCTTCCTGGCGACTTGGAGAAGGTTTTGTTGCTGCTGAAGGCAGATCCATTCTTCCGCACCTCACTAAAACAACGCCGAGCATAAGTGACATGCATTTATCTTTGCTGTTGTACTGTTTCCTGGAAACAGGATTGCTAGGTGCACTCAGTGAGGTTATTGCCACCAGTGATACATTTATTAGTGTTCGTGCAACTGTTTTACTTGGTTAGTATTAATTTATCACCTTATAAATAGTTTTTATTTGATTTGATGTAATTTTTATGATGCTTCAGGTGAACTGTTGCGATTAATTCAAATACTACTGCCGCCGGAATGCTGTAACATAACACCAGCACTTCCAAACCTCATCGAGTACGCCACAACAAATCCCCAAGCTTTGCGAGCCATCACGGCATTACAACAACTGCATAAATTGTTTAAACGCAGGCCAGCCTCAAATAGTCTTTACTTGGATTATATTCTACGCGGTGGGTCCTCTGTGAAGACAGCGCAACGTGCTGAAAGGCTCAGGAGGCACAAAACTTCAACACGGTTGCGTTTGACGCAACTTGTTGGAAAAGACGGAGATGATGCTGTAAAGGAAACTGGGGTTCTTGCAAACAAAGATGCGTTTACGTGGAACTGGAATGTCATACAAATTATTCTTAGGGTACGCATTAACTTGTAATGTTTCTGGAAACAAGTAAACCGTGTTCAATGCTGGTTTATGTTGTTTGTAGAGAGAATCAGACTTTACAATTGACCTCACCGATCAGAATCATCGATCGTTTTTGAAACGACTGGTGGAATACTTTCTTCCATCGAGCAATCGTTATTCACACATGGATTTATCATCGCCTAAGAATCCTCAAGGCTACACCACTGCGGGTATTGATTTGATTGTCTGTTTAGCGCATATGGCAGATCCGTTAGCAAGTCGGTTTCTTGGGGATTTAGTGCGTGATATTTGTCAGCAGATTGAGAAGATTACGCAGGGGAAAAGTGCCCATGATTGTTTATTTAGTCCGCAGCACATGGCTAATACGCAGTGTCAAACTTATTTTCTATTTATTGGGCGCTTGGCGAGTATAAAACAGGGTGCGGAACTTTTAGAGACATTTAAAATGTTTGACAAGTAAGTACTTAAACTACAAACTACGGTGTCTTAATTTGTTGATACTTTTCCTTTAGATTGAAGGAATTGGCAACAACAACAAAACACGATTGCTATGTAAAACTGATCATTTCTTCTTTGGACTACTGCGAAAATGTCAAATCTGTTAAGATTCTCTCTGCCGTGTTGAAATGTGCCAATGAATCGTCGCGTCTTTACGCAACACAGTTCCTCTTAGTTCTTTTACGTGCTGGCCTGCCCGATTTCTCAATGTGGGGCATTAGATTACTTGCCGATCAGCTATCAGATCGTTCGCGGACGGTTTATCTTTCTGCACTGTCCACTCTACATGAGACGTGTGAAGTGCCTAAACACTTGGAGCAGCTTATTCAGATTAATCCAGAGTTGTTGCATCTCGAAGAGAGGGGTGCACTGCTTTTGATTCGGTATCTTAGTGTGCCTACTGGTTTCACGTTTTTAAATCGCAAGAATTTTGTTGTTAATGAATTGAGACGATGGGATGAGTATTTTAACTACCGGTAAGAACGGTGATTGGGTTAAACTTGAACGTACTATAAGCAATTCAATGTTTCTTTTAGCTATGTGTTCATTATTGAGGGAGAAACAGCAGACGCTCTAACACAACATCAACGTGGTGAAGATGGTCGCTATGACAAGCGAACAACTTCATCACGTTCTGGAACAAGGGCGGATTTCTTTCTCCCGCCGCATTTGTACGGTCAATTGACTAAACACGCTGATGGTGTAAAAATGCTTGATGAGCATGGCAGCATACCAGGATTTATAAAGGTGCATTCATATAAACAATCTTAATTTTAAAATTAATTTGTAACTTTGTTCTTACTTCAATAGACAATAGAAAACGCTTTTGGTTCTTGTGAAACTGAAGCAGCCATCCTTAAAATAAAAGCCGCATTATGGGCGGTTGGTCACTTCTGCAGCTCTGTTGCTGGTCTAGAATACGTTGCCAATAAGAACGTCCTCTACAGCATCGTTCATCTTGCCGAAGGCTGTGTTGTGTGGTCCATTAAAGCCACAGCCTTTTATGTCCTAGGATTAATCGCAACAACTGATTTCGGTGCTGATTGTTTATTCAAATTAGGTTGGGTTAGCACAAGACATGATAGACACGATCGTTGGCCTGTTATTCAAGAAGAACACTGGTATTTGAACCAGGAATTGGCGATGGAAATGTTTGAACAAAATCAGCTTTTCGACTATTATCTGCCTACGGATGCGGATAGTTCAACTATCGAAGATGATCTTATTTATGTGGGAGGTGAAACTGGTCCCAGGCAGAAATCTTCGACTTTGCCACCGCATTCGAATTATTCTAGCAGTCAACATGCGAGGTCTTTATCAGAATCAAAAACATTTGATTATTTGAGAGTTAGGAAGGACACAGGGTCGCATAGATATCGGGATAATTCGATTACTGAGAGTACTACGTCAGGTGTGAGTAGTTGCGAGAGTGCCATTGGAAAAAGTGTTCTAAAGTAAGTATTTATATTCAAATACTACATGACATTGTATTTTATTTAAATATTTTGTCCAGTGAGGTGAGTTCTACTTTAACACCCATCCCTAGCATATCCAGTCTTTTAACAATAAAAACTGGAGGTAAATTAAGAAGACATTCGGAATCTTCACGTTCTCGTATAAATTCTGATAGGACAGTATCACCAGCTGGTAGCTCAAGTGGAAAACTCAG
The DNA here is from genome assembly GCA_027575565.1 of Diploeciton nevermanni. Classification (NCBI taxonomy): domain Eukaryota; kingdom Metazoa; phylum Arthropoda; class Insecta; order Coleoptera; family Staphylinidae; genus Diploeciton; species Diploeciton nevermanni. The sequence continues at coordinate 152,325 of JAODIE010004427.1, forward strand.
TTTTCAAGACCACATGGGATATAAGATCGTCAGGCAGATCAAATTACAAGCAAAGGACTCCGAAGAAGAGTTGGAATCACTTCCACCTGCTTTAGCAAGAGTTCATAGCTTGGATAGAGGAAAATATACAAGGTAATAACACCAAGGAACAACAACAAGAAATGAAGCAATATTAATAAAATATTTAATTTGCAGTATTTCTGACGGAACGTCATTGATGAATTTCATTAAAGACGGTCTTAGTTTAGTTTCTTTATCCAGTGTAAATAAATTTAGCGTCAAAGAAGAGTCTCTCAGAAAAAAGCGTGGACAACTTTACATGGGTGTTTCTCTTCCCTTGACATTGACAAATTTATTTCCTGAATATCAGATTGCAGCTAGGAGGTTGTCTTACTCTGCGGATAGGACTATATTTGGTAAATTATAAATTTTATCTGTCCTATAGAGGGTTAATTAATTGGAATGTCATTTCAGGCTCTGATACAAGCACTGACAGTGAAATAAGCACATGCACTCAATCCTCGACTAAAAAATCTCGCTTCACTCATATCCCTAAACATTGCATGTTCTGTGGTTACTCAAAATTAAGAGAAACGAGACTCAAACATCAAGCAACTACCAGCTTCTCAAATAAGCTATCGCCAACAACACAGACTAGTATTGCCAGCGAAGATGAAGAATCAATCAAAGTAAAAATATCTATTTTGAATGAAGTCGAGATGTTGAGTAATCCATTGGCCCAAAAACACTGCAGACATAATCTACTTAATTATAAACAAAAGCACCCTGCGGTGTTTCAGGATCCATGTCTTTACTCTGACGTCTGCAAGATGTTGTCCGAGAGTTCATACAGACTGATGACTAGGAGATTTATACAAGACATTTTTTTCGAGTCCAATTTAGAGTTATTATCGAAAGATATTAAAACAATTTTGTCTCCTGATGAGAATACGAGCAAAGTAACTGTACCTACTAAAAAGCTGTTAGAAAAACGTGAACCAAAGACTTATCAACAGACAGCTACAAGTGAACGCAAGGCTGAGCTAGCACCGTCAACTGAAATGCCCAGGAAGGTGCTTAATGTCGTGATTGGATTTACAGTGGAGCAGATACAAGCAGCGACGGAAGGCAGTGATATGATATCTCCTACGAGATATCAAGCAAGCTCACCGCCTCCATTGACTAGTGTAAAAGAAGAGAATGTGGTGTCAAGCACGGAGAATATTCTCGAAGGTGCACCTGTACAATGTGCGGAGGTACAAGTTCACGCGAATGCCAATTCAAAGGAGAAGAAAGACGTTACAATTAAAGCAGATGAAGTTGGGAATAAGAGACCAAAGTCAATGCCTATAGATAACCAGCAAGCGAGAACAATTGAACAGATGAACCGTAACAGGGTAGGAGCTATCAGCCCAGTGGGTCCAGTGACGAGTCCAACCAGTCCAATGAATCATACAATCAAAACTCTTGATGAACTGAAGCTCACGTACAAAGAGAATAAATTTCCAATTAAGAGAGATGATCAGAAAGTTGTCAAATGAGGGTTTTCCAATCATAAGTATGGGTATAAAATTATGATAATCGTATTCATCCTGCTGTTGTTTGCATGTGAAACTGTAAACAACACCTAGTGGCACTGCGATGGAATGTTTTCGATTTCTTATGTTGAGGTTCGCGTTGAGTGAGAGTAGATATTGAGTTTGTAATGGAGTACTACACGAATTTATTACAAATGTCATATTATGATGTAAGCGGAATAGGTTCCTATTTATTTCTAAAATTTCATATATTGGATAATTTTTTTTATCGATACACTATGGATACAAGCAATGCAAACGTACTATTGGAGTTGAGTTGAGGGAATGCAAAGTTTGTTCGAGTGTTATTCGAAAAATGAAATCTATTGGAAATGGACTGAGTACATGTTAATTAGGCAATTATTGAAAGTTAAATTAAGAAAGGTGAATACAAATTGGAAATTATGGGTCGCACGTGCGACTGTAAGTGTTTTATATTAATTAATTATTTCTTGTAAACGTGTAAAAAATGGCGATGTTGCCGCTGAGACGGTTAATTTATTGATGCTGTTTTTTAAGTTATTTATTGACGTTTTTGTATTTATTTCTAAATAATTAATATAAACAATATTTCAATTGTTAAGCAGTGATAGTAATGATTCACGATCACGTTTTAAATTGTTTCCGTTCGTGCAACTTCGGGAAGTCAATGGAAATTTATCAGAAGTCAAATGTTAGGTTAAGAACAATTTGTGCAAGTGAATTATTTAAGAAGTATCAACCAAGTCATAATGGGCAATACTTTCGGGAATATGCCGAATAACGGCATTAATCTCTATTTTCATCCAGATGTAACTCCAGATCCACTTAAAAAGCCCAAAAATGATCCATTGCTTGGTTTCCAAAGCGAGCGCAAGTTGAGAAGTAAATGTTTATGTAACAGTTAACTACTACTTGTTTACATGCCATTTTCGGTATTTTTAGCGGTGAAAACGACTGAACAAGAGATGTATTCAGCGAAAATTCCGATTGCTGATAGGGATTACTGTATTGATAAGTTAATGTTGTTCAGAAGTTGTCGTAAGGACAACTGGCCCTATCCTGCCAACTGTGAACATGAAAAGCATGCTTACTTACACTGCCAGTATGAAGAGTAAGTAAACCAGACAAAATTTTCCATTTCTATGCCAATTTATTGGGCAAATACTAAGAAGTAGCAAATTTTATTGAGTTAATTGATATTCTCACAAATAGTTTGTTATAACACTGCCCCCTTACTTATTTCAGTTATGTAAATAGAATGAAGGAATATGAGCGCGAGAGACGACTCATGGTCCGTGCACAGAAGATGGGAATCGAAGCTGCGTAAACGCTTTCACCAATTACAATGTAGCAAGTCTTATTATGTAAATATATAATAACAAAACACAAATTGTACATGTAAACAATACTCATGTACCAACATCAGTTCCGCACAAATCACAAAAGTGCGTACATATTACCAGACTTACACTGACAGAAAACTTGTATTATGAAACCAGACGTTGAATTTGTTGAGCGCACGCTTTTCGCTTCTTTTCCAGATCGTTATTGCCTTGCTTGGTGAATTTATCCAAGTTCACTTTGAACTGGGAATTTAAAGTAACTTTCGCTTTGACATCATTGATGTAAGATGCGTTATTTGATGTTAATAGATTACCCAAAGCCACCAAACCACGAAAATGAGCTTCTGGGTCTTTAGTACTATTAACAGCATCGGGTAGAACAGTTCCAAGGAGGATAATGCCCATTTCATCGTTTTTCTTAGTGCAAAGGATGGAAAGATTTAACAAGAATGACATCATTCCTATCTAAAATGGGAGAAATTAACTGTTATCTAGTGGTTCTTGGGTGAATTAGTAGGCATACCTCAATATTTTTGTTTTGAGTAGATACAGAAGAAACATGCTCTAGCAAATCAATCTGATTTGAGTATATCAACTCAGCTCCAAAGGAATGCATAAACATATTACACAATGTCCTGAATGTCAGCAGAGTATTGTTGGGAACAGTTGACTGATTGATGCAGGACTGAAACAGTTCTATCAGTTTCTTGCCGTCATACAAGACGATTGCGTTGCAGTTGTTTTCATGCCTCACCGCGAGTCGCAATACGTCTATCGCCGGGAATAATATTTCTAGAGAAAACCAAAGAAATCAATTAACAACTGCATGATTACAACAACGAATGTATAAAGTTACCTTGTGGCCATTCTAATAACTTAAATAATCCTTCAACATCAGGTAAATCGCAAGGTCCATTACACAAGTCCATAAAATTCGCTAATTGCGCATCATCAACCGTATGCTTCCCATCACCAATCTTTTCATTAAACTCCTTCAATTTTCCTAGAATCACCTTGGCATCACCAGACTCAAACTTTAAGTACTGGTGATGTGGAAAATATGAATTTGAAGGCTGTGCGGTAACTGATCCATTACTTGTAGTATAACTACTTCCACCTGTAAGAGGATCAAAGTTTAACCCTTGACTGGCAGTTGCGTTTTGCTGTTGACCCCCAGGAACAACAGAACCACCACTGCTAGTTGTATAGCTACTGCCCCCAGTAAAAGGATCATAGTTCATTCCAACTACTGGTCCTGCTCCTGAACTAGTGGAAGCAGGTTGATAGCGTGAACCACCCGTGAATGGATCTACGTAGTCACTGTTTGGCATTGGCGCTGAACTTTGAGTGTTCGTCTCGATGAAGTTCACAACTTGATCGAGATATGCGGTGGGTAGGTGATTTTTCGAGATGAATTTATTTGCTGCTTCGTAAATATCGTCTCCTTTGTTGTAAGGGAGTTTAAGTGGTGGTTTGCCATCTTCTACATCTACGCTAAAGACAAAGTCATAATGTTTGCCTTCGTAGGCGGTTTTACTTTCGTTTTCTTTCTCGTTAGCACCCATGACTTCACCAACTTTTTCCCAGTGGCTGTTGTCACCATCGTCGACCCAAGAATAGGCCATAATTCCACCGTTTTCGCGGACCATTTTAATTTGACCCGGTTGTTTGCCTGGGTCGTATAGGGCCTCACGTCCTGGTAGACTGAAAAAATAGAGAAAACCAATTATAATAATTCATATAAAACGTATACAAGTTAAACCCACTCTGAAACTTTATATCCCCCAATTTCTTGCGTCGATTGCTTCAGAATCGCGTTAACTTCCTCTTCAAATTGCGCCAATGCTTCTTTCGTTGCAACTCTGCCCTCGTTTTGAGTAAATATCCTAATCATGCCATCACTGCTCCCTGCAACTATATCCCCATTCTTCAAACAAGCAACAGTCCACACACTCTGTGCAGGTAATCTAATTGTATCTGTATTGGCTCCATCCTTCCAACACTTTATTGAATAACTCTCATCACCCGTTACAAAACAATTGGGACCCAATGCTGCATTTCTACTAATGCAATAAATATAATTATTGTGACCATGCAAAGTTTCTACATTTTCTCCTGCATAGTTCCATATTTTAATTAATGCGTCGTTGGCAACCGATACGAAACGTTCCAATTCAGGTAAATCATGAAGAGCTCTGACACAGTCTGTATGGCCTAAAAGGGAACCAATTTGTGTGCCATCAGGTGTCCATAGACCTATTGTTTTATCAGCACATGCTGTGGCCATATTTCCATTGGAGATTTGGATAACAGACCAAAGAGCAAATGCATGTCCTGAGAATGTAGCAAGTGGAGTTTGTAAGTTGGAAAGATCCCAAAGTTTGGCAGTTTTGTCCCATGAACTACTCAGAAATTGTTTTTTGTCAATTGCATTAGATAGGCAACACACTGCAAGAAAGAAGAATGAATGGATAAAAATAACATTCATGATGGTCCATAATTGACATACCAACATCTTTATGTTCAGATATAGTGAAAGTAGCCATAGGCTCATGTGGTCTATAAATCAATATCTTATTATCATTTCCTCCAGTCACAATTAAACCATCTGGATACTCTGGACTTGGCTCAATATATAAAACAGAAGCTACAAAGTTTTTCTGATCTCGAAATGCCATTGCCTCTACATATCCAGTGTTAAATCTAAGAAAAATAGAAAAAAATTAATTCAGATATTGACTACAGCAGGATTATAGTTATATTTTACAAGGGTTTCATTCTAAAATGTATTATTTACTTGAAATAATATTCAAATTGAAAGACAGGCAACCTAGAATCAATTTACGTACTCATTACGCCGCCAGTATTTCGCAGTTTTATCCCTAGAACCGCTGATGATGTTGTCTTCTGGAGTCACTACCACGGAGCGGACATCCAAAGAATGCCCATAAAGCACCGCGCTTAGCTGAAATGGCTTAGACATGATTTCCTTAGATATAATCGTGAATAAGCAGACACTTCAATGACATGTACAAGTTGCAAATGTTCATCAGGTTCCCCAAGTCCGACACGATCCGAGAGCCAAGCAACGATTCCGCAAAAGGTGAAAAAGGTAGATAGGAAATTTCAATGCCGTCAGTAGTTATAAATAAATACAGATGTTATGTAATTTGAGACGATCTAGACAAGGAATTTGCAGTGGCATTTAATTTGAAATTATTTTTGGTGATGTTATGATTTGAGACTTTATTTGGTGTATAAAGAGTTGCCTAACTGTTGTATTACAATCTCTAAATTAAAAAATCTGTTCTAAACATAATGAAATTCCAAAAAATCGCATAAGACATGAAAATACTTATTAAACGTAGTTTTTTTTTTATATGTGTATTGCCTTTCTCCACTATCTTACTTTTTCCAATTCTAAATTAATATGTCTACATTCGCCTACATCAATTAATTGTTTTTAATTGGACAAGAAAAGCAAAAATTAGAAACAATCATCTCTGAAATAAGTTATTATTAAAAGGACAATCAATCATCAGTGCTAATTGCTCGTTTATTAGTGGTTTTGGTATTAATCAAGGTGATTTATAAGTTAAAACATTACTTATTTCGTTCGAATGCAATGTACGCATGCAAAAAATAACAGAAGGAATCACTAAACACTAAAGCACGTTTCAATTAAGAATTAAATTAATTTTAATCAAAATACAAGGTAACATTTGCAATAAAAGAGAAAAAGATAGAATTAAAATATTAATTTAATTTGCATGCTTAAGAAGCAATCAAAATGGTTGTAAAGTTCTATAAAGTATCATTAGTTATGTTTTTCTTAGTTTTTATTGTCCATGATGCGCATTCAAATGTAAGTATCTAATATTCATTTAGCTTGAATTAATCTAAATCTCGTTTTTATATTTTTAGATGACGGAGAAACAAATGAAAACTGCGACCAAGCTAATGAGAAATGCTTGTCAACCCAAGAACAAAATTAGTGATGGTATTTAGTTTTTTAAATTGCCTTATCATATTGAAATATATTTAAAATTAAATTTCAGAAGAAATAAATGATTTGCACATTGGAAAATGGAGTGATGCCCCAAATGTCAAAGTGATAAAGAACAGTTCTTTTTTCTTTAATTTAATAGATTAAATATAATGTTTATTACAGTGTTACATGTTTTGTATATTGGTCAATATGAAAGTGTTAAAGAAAAACGGTCAACCTGATTGGAAATTGGTTTATGATCAAGTTAACAATATACCGGAAGCTAGGATTGCACCAACAATCAAATCAATGGACAAATGTAAAGTAGAAGGTAAGAAATAACATAATTAACCTGGAATAGTTTTCAACTTTCTACATTTGAACGAATTAGACAATTTTTAGTGTTCAAAAATTCTGCAAAAAACAGTTTAAATATGTTTGCGTGTAAGGCGCAAATAATTGGTACTAACCTGCTACATTTACTACTAGAAAAAAACTATATGTAATTGCGAAATGCATAAAATTAATATAATGCAAAAATAATTCATCGTTAAAGTTACCATATGTGAACAAAAACATAAAATTCTTTGTTGTATTTTAAATGCTTCGCTTTTTAAATTTATTTACGTATTTTAATTGTTTATAGTGGAAATGCTTAAAGACAAATGTGATAATGCATGGCGTCTGGCTAAATGCATTTATGATGATAACCCTGAGGTAAGGCAAATAGTTCAATGTTAAAGTAATACTTTACTTTTATGAATTTCTCATTTTAGAATTATTTTTTCCCTTAATTTGGATGATTACAAACTTACAACGCGGCATTGCATGAATTAAGTATAGAAATGTTAGCAAATGTTAGTTGACTGTCTTTGATAGTATTAATAGTCTGAAGCAATAAAAACTTCAAAATTTCACAGCATTATTTCTAGAATTTCTTCTGAAATTTCTGCCTCATTACTACAATTACACCGTCGAATGTAGCAATCCAGATGTATCAACATTACAAGTCATGTTATAAGACCCGCAATTGCCACATGCCCTCTTTAGTAATTAATTGGCACATTTTTATGTTTCCTAGTCTATGTACTATAATTATCAAAGTTACATCAGTAATTACTGCGACTGACCTACAAACCCATTTGATCAAGCGATGCAAAGTTTCACGGTTAAGTTATGCCACTTTACGTAAACAATAGAATCTGGAATGAACGGAAATCGAAAAGGAACGCCTAACAAAACTATTCCTATGTATGAATTGATGAATGAGAATATTGTACTTTGTTATATGCCTTACTCATTCATCATATTTGCTTTTTAACTTGTAGTTTTGATTATGATCTAATAACATGTACAAATTGATGATTTTAATTAGTACTTGTTCATGATTGTGAGATAATTACGTGTTTATCGCATGCAAGAATATAAATTTGCGTCAAAATTGTTGGACATTAGTATCTTACGTGCGTTAATTTATGATTTAATTAGTGATTATCAGGTAATTATGCATATGCATTTGCCATTCATATAAGTCACCAATTCTATAAAAATGTTGGAGTGTTCCAAATGATATGCAAATGGTGAGCACATTTGTAACAAACTGAAAAGTGCAGTTGCTTTTCATGCAGTGTTTCTACAAATATGTTCAGAAAAATCTATAAAATGCGTTTGATATTTATTTCATTTTTTATTGTAATTCTGGTAGAAATTACGACTGTTTACTGTGTCGTAAGTATAACTGCAATTCTATAAACAATTGTATTGAGACAGATTTATTTCAGATGACTGAAGCACAATTGAAAGCAACCGGTAAATTATTAAGAAAGAACTGTCAACCAAAAACTAAAACTACAGATGAATCAATTGAGAATATGCACAAAGGAATTTGGGATGATGCCCCATCTACAAAAGTAACTTAAAAATCTAGCTGCATAATACCTACAGAATACCGAAATTGTTTATATTCCAGTGCTATGCATATTGTGTAATGAACCTTTATAAACTTGTCAACAAGAAAGGAGTCTTTGAAGAAGAGTATGCTATTGCACAGCTTGAAATATTGCCGAAAGCTCGACAAGATCTAGCTCGGGAATCCATACATAATTGCAAACGTAATAGACAATAAAACAGCATTGAAGATATATTATATTTATTTTTGTTTTTTTTTTACAGAAAAATTTGAATGCTGTGAGGATAAATGCGAACAATCTTATGAATTTTTGAAGTGTTTCTATTTTGATAATCCAGAGGTAAGACAAATATCTAGAATGCTTGTTTCAGTAGTTTATTTTAAGTTGTCTTTATTTGTTGGGTAGTACATATTACACATATATATTAAGAATACTAAGAAGTTAATAATAAGAAATTAAAAGCATTATTATTATTATTAGTTATGCTATTTACTCTAATGTTTATTATTAAATTTCAGAATTACTTTGCTCCGTAAGAAAGTTTCAGACAACTCTAGGCAACATGCGATACGCGTTTCCAGACACGAGAGGACGCGCGATTTTCATTTATTTCTGCTGCAAGTTCCCGCCAAACCAATAGCGTCCTAACCAATAAGTAATTCTTATCAAACGTTGCATTCTTTATTTTTCGAAATAAATGGTCCACAGCCATGCATAAAACACTATCTTAAGACGAAAAGACTATAAGTACAACTTTTCAGTGTAACAAAACCCACTCGCTAAACCTTGAGCATCTGAATTCCAGTGTTAACGACTCAACGTTAATGGTAAGTCCTTTTAGTAAGTTCTAGTATAATTTTGTTCTGGATCTTTGGCAAAACATGTATATTACAAAATTTATGGCAACACATTCCAAGGCACTGTAAGACATACAGTACGATAATAAAATAAATAATGCCAGCAAATAACAAAAGTCGCTAAACTACGCATTTCTCTCTTTTGTTATCTCGTCTTTAACATTAGGATTTGAGCAAATAATAGACAAGAGAGGGTTAATCCTATGTCTGTTTTTAACTAAGCAATTGAACTTCTGACGGTCGCCTAATCGAAAATATTTATCCCTTTTTAAACTTGAGTATCAACACGCTCATCGTCAAAAACACGGAAATCCAAATGGACATACTAATAACCCCTAAATAAATATCAGGATTCTCTAGAGTCCAACCCTTGGATAAAATATTCCTCAAACTCTCAGTACTTTTTGTTAAGGGCAGTACATACCCAACAATTTGTAATGAATGGTGCATTCCTTGGATAGGCCAAATGATACCAGACAACATAATAATAGGTAAGAAACTACCCAGTGCTAGATATGTAGCTGTTCTTTCATTGTCACAAAGACAAGAAACAACGAAACCGAAGCACATTCCACAGAGACCTGTTAGTGCCGTAAGAAGAGCCGTCAATACAATGGGACCGTTGTTGGTAATGTCGAAGACACCGAAGGAGATCACAAGGACCATAGCGGTTTGCATTAACATGGTTGTAAATTGGGTTATGACATGTGCAAAGAGGCATTCGATTGGTGTAATGCCAATTACCAGGGAGCGTTCGAGGATGCCTTCGTTTCGCTCGAGCAACATGGCACCGGATGTGAGGGCAACAGCTAAGAAGAAGATGATGGTAAGTATAACTCCTGGTGCTGCAAAGTCGGTGAATTTAGGATCACGGTATCCGTACACTGGGTCGTTGAAACGGATTGGAATGGTGCCGATTTTTGTGTCGATTTCGCAGGAAGCAAGGTAGTCTTGGAAGAACGCTTCGAAGCCGAAGTAGAGGTCACGTTTCAAGAAGGATCCAATGTTTTCATCTGTAAGGTCGGTATAGAACATTTATTTAATGTTTTGTCACTGATTTAACTTACTTTTTACTACTTACTTGAAATGTCTTGGTACACTGCAACTTCTGAGTTTTTCACATCAATAGCCTCCACTGCTCGACCATTATTCAACCTGGCTCTTAAGGCGTCTGAGAAATTCGACTGGAAAACAAGTGCAGCCCACGCTGTACCTGCTACAACTTCACTTTTGGCCCCGTTTTCGTCATCGTGGAAATGCTGCAATAATAGTCACCACTTCTAGTTTTCATACTTTTAGGGAACTGTTACCAATGCCTTACCAATTGTAGTGTTCTCCTCTTCAAAAAGTCTAGATAATTACAACTCAACCTGGAACTATTACACCCTGGCTTGAATGAACAACTCTCTCCTGAATCGAGCTCGTAGTTGGCGACAGAAATCGGTAAGTTGTAAGGATCATGACCAATCGACATGCAGAACAACACCGCCTGGATAACAGGCAATCCAATGATGAACAACATAACGCCATAGTTTCGTATCATCCATAAGAAGTTCTTCCAGATCAGTGTTTTCATGTGGTGCATACTTAAAAAGCACACCCTGTCTTTCCAAGTACTCTGCACTGGCTCAGAGGGGGGCATTTCAGGTTGCGCTAATTCAGGGTCATCAGGTGTTATTGAAACACGTCCGCCCCTACTTCCCATTGATATATTGTCTCCAAATTCGCCGGAGATTTCATGATCTTCATCTACGATAATGGCTTCATTGATTACACCATGTGGGACAGTAATTGCAGTGGCTACTTCAGTGGCAATTGAACTACGACGACGTTTTCCCATGTTTTGTATGACGGAGAGTTTTAGGAAGACATCTTCTAAAGATTCCGCTTGGTATTGGTTTACCAGGCGATCAGGGGATTCTTCAGCAAGGAGGTAACCACCACGCATAAGGCCAATCTGTTATTATTGGTGTGGTAAATATTATTTAGTATATAATAATGTAGTAAGTATATATTTTTTATAAATGGTGAGTATGAATTTAATTATTGCTAAGTCGACAAAAAATTAATGGCGAATATTTAATACGTAATTATGTGTTAGGTTTGTTAATGAATCGCAATTAGAAGCACACTGTTAAAGTCCAATGTCTGTTGACGTCAGTGGACCAAAAACGAGTTTTGAACGTGTGTGTGCGTCTATAAAAACAAACGCTACCATTCAAAACTCATAAAAGTACATAAAAATATTGATCTTAAAATACATCGTATGTGCAAATGGTCGTAATTTATGCTTCTCTTTGATGAATTGCTATTGTTTTTGCTTGTCATCACTGCATCTAGTAATGGCAAATTAATTAATTTGATAGTTATTTCTTGTTAATTAATGATTCATATATTCATAGCAAATAATTTCTTTTACTTTTTATTTACAATAGTTTATGCAGTGCAATCATTTGTGTTGTTGACGAGACGCAAACGAGACCAAGGCAAGCTTCTATTTACGTCGTTGTTGAGTGGAAGACCGTTTCCATTGGGTTTTAAGTTGTTTCAATGATTTCAATATTCTTAACATTTTCGAAGCGTAAAACATCCTTCTTGGTTCAATTCTTGTTGCTAAGTTTACTTTATCAAGAGCTTGCCTAATCCTAATATCGTGCAAGGCAATAATTGGCGATTTGAGAAATAAATTACTGTTACTTATAGTCATAAAGATGTCGCGAGATTTAGTAACACTTGGTAATTGGAGTATTTAATTGCAAATCATGGATTTTTTGGAGGTGAATACTGGACATATGCCGCGACATTGATTTTAACTTATTATAAACACGCAAAGGTTTTTTTATTCCACAATTTGGGATTCTTCAGGGCTAAACATGCAAAGTCTTATATTTAAGCTGAAACTACTAATCAGTTTTACTTCTGTCGCTAATTCAAAATTTCTACTTGAGCTTCGAATATACCGTCCGAATATATAGATAATATAATTAAAATACCTGCATTTGTAATTTTTCGAGCAGGTAAATTAGCTAAATTAAATCCTCTAGACGTTTTAAATGGGTTTGAGTACGTTTTGCCTTCTTACGGAAATATAGAAATTAATGCTTTGGACCCACCATCGAAAATATGTGTAAACATCTTTTCCAAATAAAATTGAACATTAATTTCAATACTAATTTATATTCTTAGCCTTGTCTGTTGCTAGGCTTTTACTCGTTTCTGGCTTATTAAGAAACGCTTCGCAAAACCCAAAGATTAATTACTATAATCGATATCAAGGTTGAGACGTCCCAAAAACACAAGTTAAATTTATGATAATATTCTTTAAGTTGCTTTGCATATCAGCCACATTGAAGTTCAAATTTCTTACAGTGTCAAGTTGAACCAACAAATCCACCTCGTTAAACATTCTTCTTAGTCACTTCGACCTTAAACTTATTACTATTCACACAAAACACGTGTCTAATGTAGCAAGTTAACCTGAGAGTATTTGAAAATATTTCTTGGAGTGTCTAATTATGTAATTTATTATTATGTTAAAATGTCTATATCGTGAAACTTGAGAATTTCAATTTGAAAGTCTTATGACATTAATTTAGACTGAGGGTCATTTTATATCTGACCTCGAAATTGCTTGATTTATTATAAGAAAGAAAATACTTACAATACTTGCTTGCCTTGTTTCATCAATATAATGCGTCGTAATAATGACAGTTGTCTGCCCATTCTTCGTAATGTGCTGCAAATGATCCCAAATGTTCTTTCTCAACATTGGATCCACCCCAACAGTAGGTTCATCTAAAATTAACAACTCCGGTTGATGTAACAAAGCAGCCGCCAATGATACTCGTCTTTGCTGTCCCCCGGATAGATTTTTGACTTGTCTCTCAGGTCCAGGTAGCATTAGAAATTGTAGTAAAAATGTTAATCTTTCATCAATTTCCAAAGTAGTCATTTTATTAATCCACCCGAAATAGAGCATAGTTTCTCGGATAGTGAACTCTCCATAGAGAGCAATTTCTTGCGGCATATATCCAATTCTTGGACCGGGTACTCCTGAACCTTTGGAGCCTGGTGTTCCACCGAGGACCCAGAGTTCTCCAGAGTTAAGACGTTTACGGCCTACAATGCAGGAGAGTAGGGTGGTTTTTCCACAACCTGATGCTCCTAGGAGGCCGTAAATGGCGCCTTTTGGGACAGTCATATTTAGGCCGTCTAGGATTACAAATGGGTTCTTTTTGGTGCCATAGTGCTTGTGAGCACGACGGACACAGACCGCATGTTGGCGGCGGGATGCGACGGTGGACATTTGGCGGTTTGTCATTGCTTTACGTCGCATTTCGAGTTCATTTGAAGGATCAGCCATCTGAAAAGATTATAAAACTAAAGAAAATTTGGTTTATGCAAAACAATATAATTTAGCACTTAAAATTTCCGCGCTAATTTAGAGTGATTTAACATTAGTTGACAACTTGATAAAAAAATAAGGAAATTTTATGTCATGAACAGTTGCTATTATTTTAACTCTACCTCTTGAAATTTATTAACATTGGCAAGCTTGCCTATTTACAATTATTTGCAATTGTCGACTAACGATAAATAGCTAGGAAATACTCTTAAACTTTTGCGCGGATAATAAAAACTTGAGTCCACAAAGCGTCTAACAATGACAAATTTCTGCTGTTAGTATGCACTGAATCACTTGAAAGAAAAATATTTGCTGAGCCATTGATGTGGAACAAGAAAAACATTTCAATTTCAATGTAAATTTACCTATTTTAGCTTTATTTCAAATTTCCCTGATAGTAATATAATTGAGTTATGCAATTGATGCATTCATTGCTTCACTATACTAACAAGGTGAAGTTGACCCAGTTTGAAGTCATTATTTTGTTTAATGATTTATATCTGATGAGTATCATTCTCCTTGTTTTCCTTGTTGTTTGAGTTAATGTGCTTTATTTGTTTTACGTGAAGCAATCTATTATTTAACTTAGTTTAAATATTGTTTATTTAGAATTGAGTCAAATATGACTAATACATGGTGCATCACTGGGAAAATTGTCAATCATGTAAACGGTAAATAACAAATGCGTGCTTGCAATTTAAACTGACTGCAATATAATTCATTCAATATTGAATTGTTTCACTAGTTAGTTGGGTTACTTTCATTAGTTTTTCATTTATAAACAGGGATGTAAAATATTGAAATATAGAATATCAATGTTGGGTGGAAAAATCGCGTCTATAATTTTATTTATTGATATAGTGATAAGTAATTGAGATGGGAATGATTACCTAGAACTGGAATTATAAGTTTTAAGACTTTTAATCGTAAAAACATTTCTATTGGATAATAATGATAAAAATCGTTTTAACAAGTTTCATAACTTCAAGCCAAGTGCAAAAATCAATATATGAGTACAGTTGAATTAATTAAAAATTACAATAAATCCATTCTGTCTACAGGATCACTTCTACTTTCCGTCAATAATTTGGTTAATATGATTCAGTATCCGTAAATATTAAATCATGGCTAATGACTTTAAATTTTTGTTGATAATACCCAAATTTTTTACAATTTGTGGAAATTTGTGATTACATTTATCGTGGATTATTAAATTATATCAGTTAGGAATATACATTTAGCTTAATCTCCATTAACATCAACAAGTGAACATTATCGAATTTTATGATGATCTTTACATGTTCTTTCTGGTGTTTCTATACTATAATCAATGTAACACTGCTCTGAAATTTGTCAAATCATGTAAATTCCAGTGACTGATCCGCTTCATTTATTAACAAACACCTCAGTGTCTTGTTGTTTTACATTGTTGAACATTGAGCGTATGTATACATTACGTGTTCTCAGCATCGTCACTCAGTCAGTATGTTAGTCGGTCATTTGTGAAGAATGCCGAAAATGCATTTGACTTTTGTTTTCGTTGTGACTCTCGCTTTCTACTGAAGAGTAGACAAGTTTAATACCAACTTGCTAAATATCAAGTTGAGCGAGTTAGGTCAGTAAACAGCAGGATTGTAATGATGTAATTACTGAAATGTTTAACGCCATTATTATCGCAATCAAATAGGGTTTTCAATGAGGATGGAAAGAAAAGCAAAAATTAATTGATGAGTATAAACTACGAATTCAACTTCTATTTGACCGGTTAATGTTCGTCGTTGAATTGAGAATGAAATCGTCGTTGAAGGTAATTCAATTAGCACAATTACGCTAAATGTGTAATGAGCATACTTTGCAAGCAGATACTAATCTAACAAACTAATCTACTATTGGTTTAGAAATATTAATTGAATTTAATGTAACTATTACACAAAGTCGCAATTTATTAATGAATGATATAATTAATGGCTTATCAATAACATTGCATAATTGTGTTTTTACATTAAATTATTTTAAATTCTCTCATACGTATTTAATAAGATAGATTATTTTACAACTTCTTTTGATAGGCGATTAATCGAAATAATCAAATCAAGCTTATTTTTATTAATGTAGATGGACTGGATTTATTGTGATTTTCAATGAATTCCAGAGTGTTTAATATACAATGACTATCTTAATTGTGCAATTTAAATTCAGGGTTTATTTATTGATTGTGTTATTACCTTTTGTTTTATTTTATGTTCGGTGCTATTTCTTATTGCCGTACAAGAAATTCTGCTAAATATGCAATCAATTTCACGTCGGCGTTGGTCGATTGTGCGTTAACGCACTCTGCAACCAAGTAAATTCATTGACCCAGCGTATTAACTCTACAGAAATGACGATTGTACTGTACTTTTGATTGTTATATAATTAATTGGAAGGACGCGAAAACCTAAATGCAACAAAATAAAAACCTTATTTAATGCCAAACCATAATTTTCTTGCTTTTTTAAAAGTTTAGCAATTTTCGAATTGCATGTATGTAACTGAGTTTCCGCATTTGGCAACAATTTCACAACTATTGCTTTGTTACACCAATTTAACAACCACCATCCGTTATTTGGACATCAGTCAAAACAATTGATATCAATCTCTTTTTTTTTCCTTTGCAATTGTTTATATTAAAATTAATTAAAACAACTTGAAGGTTGTTTTTTGTGCTCATATATAATGAATACTTGTAGTTTCAGCAAAAGTAGCTTTTAAAGTTTATTTTGCAAGTAAGAGCGCAATTTTTTCTCACTTCTAGAGCGTCAATCAGTTGGCAATTATTACATGTCTGCCTGAATTATAATTGTACATGTTAATTGACAATTTGCCACTTTATTATAACTAATATATCATTTAGATGACATATGGCGTTTCCTGCGATTCTCAAATTGCAGTTATTTGCATTTAGTGATATGGTACAAAGTCAAATTTAACAAAAAAACATTGTTAAGTGATCTGCTTAATGAATCAATCGGTATAAAAACTTAAACAAACAAGTAACAGTAAACCAAATAAATTCGAAATATACTTCTTGGTCTTATTATCATTGCAAAGTTTGTATCTGTTCAAATGCAGTTTCTAAGAAAACATAGTCACCCATCATTTGTCATGTTTTATTATTATGCTTTCATTGGTTATTGTGACGTGTGCTTTGATTCTCTCTGCAAAGTGAAAAGTCAATTTACTGCTGACAAGGGCGATATTTTGCGATAATTGCAAATATATTTTAAAGTGTAACTGCCAACATGGTAAAGTTCTTACTAATTGTGTTTCATTGTTCTTTTAAACGATATTTCAAAATTTGAACTTAATTTATTAAATTAGAACTACAGATCAACATCCAATTGAAATTAATTGTGTTTTAAACTACTTTGGATTTATACTGTAGTTTAGTCAACTTCTAAACATTATGGTAAAACAAGTTTAATTTATGTCATTAAGGAACAAAATTAATTTTGATTTATTTTTATTTAGTTTTTTTTTCTTTCATAAATAATAATATCATTTTCTAAAGCCAATTTACAAACATCGTTTTGGTTTTTTATGAAGTTTGCAAACTATTATTAGTAAATGAATTAGACATAACTTAATAAATTCATTGGTAAAATGAGTAAAATGACTAAATAAGACGAAATTGTTATAATTCTTAAGCCACCATACAACAATTTTTGAAAAATTATATCGTTAAAACACCACTACGAAAAACAGGATGACAATTGAACTATTTGTTGTCACACATTTGAAAACGAGCATAGTAAACATATTTCTGGTTGATTGAATATTTTAGGATGGAAAATTTCCAAATAAATTTAGTTTCTTGACCTTCAATCCGATTCTCCTTCACTAAATGGAATCCAAAATCCATTTCGTAATGGATTCTGCCCGATTAGCTATTTAAAAATTAATACATGTTTATCAATCTTACCTTGTGACAGCAAATTCAATAGGGGTCTGAATAAAATATGATTTCAATTTGAAACTTAAAAACGAACTTTTCAAGCGATTACAAGTTTCTTAACGCACTTTTATCCAAAATTTAATCAATTTAGAAATTTTAAAATTTAACTATTCACTCTGGTTGGTCATTACTTATTAACTTCCTTTTCAAACAAGGGAATTTCCAAGTCTATTGGCCTGATCACTAACTGCAATTTATTCGCACTTTTTACGGGTTCACCTGCTAAACGGCGTGTGGATGCGACCACGGTCTGTGCACCTTTGTCGTCGCCTGCCGTGTCCAGCAGCAGTGCGGTTCACCTCGGCCTCCCGCGTCATTACGTTACTTTACTTCACCTAGCTTCACCTTCTTGTAACTCAATGCATACCGGCGCGCATCGATGCAAACACGAAACATACGAAAAACGTGAATTTATAATTAGCCGACATGAAAACATTCAAAAGTGAAACAAATGAATGTTGACTGTTTTATGTATGCAACTCTGTGTATACCTGGATGCTGGGAAAATCCATAAATAATTCAATTACAAATAGTATTGCACACAGGAAATTATTTAAATGATGTTTATCAACTACCAGAACATGCATATAAATGATTATTAATTAATATATTAATGACATTTATTATTTTTTCAAATCATTCAGATATTCATTAGATATTTACTATATATTTATGTCAAAATGAAATACTGCCATTTATTGAATTTAATGTCATTAGAAAGATAGTTCAATATACTAACCGAAATTGTATTTCGTTTCAATCAACAATTTCTTCATTAATAATTATAAACTAAAATAGCTGTAAATGTTTTTTGCTCATGGCTATGACCCAATCGTACGCCTTCATCACCGCGCCTGCGCCTTGCACGTCGCAATTTAGTTGGCTGCGTGCGGGCTGCGTGCTGGCTGCTCACATGTTTATCGAGTTTGAGAAAATCGCGAAAATTTATGAAAATACACAAGTGCATCACCCGATTTCTTGTGCAGTGCAGCAATCCATATTCCCTTTACCACCAGAGACTATCTTCAGTCATCGGCGGACGGGACATCGTGAGTAATTCATAAAAATATGCGACACGCTGCCCGCAACTAACCTAAATTCCGCACCACGTTGATCGCCACTGCCACATTTCACTTCTTGCAGAATGCCTGCAAGTCATAAACAAACGTCCCTGCATTCTGAAAGTAATAGATACACAATATTTTCATTCATTAGCGGTGGGTACAACATGCGGTTGTGTTATTTTTATATTAAAATTTGGGGAAAATTGCGTCCGCATGGCGCATGTTGCATGGAAGTCGCCCTGAGTTGCGTTACAAGCGGAAGCTAAACACTTACAAGTAAACCTTAACAACATTCATAACAAAACTTATTGGTATTAGGTTCATTAAGTTTAGAATTAAAAGGCGGTGCCTTATTTGTTTTGAACGGTAGCGAATGTAGCGCGCGTTTTTGGTTTATAGATTGGCTAAGTACCTGGGTGCTTGAAAGTTTACAAAATCTGATCAATTACGAAACTATCTCAAATTTTTTACGTACTTAAAAAATGATTATGTGGTAATGACTAAACCAACATCAGCAGAGGGGGCGCGTTGTAAATAACTTTTGTTTTGGGTGGAAATTTACCGTTTTTAGGCTCGCAAGCCCTATTAAATTTCATTTCTTATACATAATTCTCCATCAGAAAATATTTCTTGGCGGTACTGCTAGTGAAGTATTTTTCATTGAATCACTAAGTAAATAATTTTAACTGGTTGCATTTGAAATTCGAGTATGCGCACCAAACAACTTTTTTTTTCAGATCGACAAAACGTTTTCCAAGATTGCAACGCGTTGTATAACTAAACAAAGTTGCAATTAATTTAATCACGTATAGTTGAAGTAAAATTTTTTATGGTTTTATAATTTGCGTAAATAACATTTGTTTTAACAATTTCATTAAACGTTTTCGTGGTAGACAACGATATGTTTGTTTAGTTTAAAAATTATTACATATTCGATTTATCAATGAGCTATCGTAAATACTAATTAAATTACGAAAATGTTTACAGCTTTTCAACTAATTTGTATCTGTTTCCGTGCAGATAAAGCCATAGTTGAGAAAACCGTAAATTGCAGGGGGCAAAGAAGAAGTTTGGTAAGTATTGCCGAGTAATGGATACAGCCTTCCTAAATTTTCACAAGGAAGAAGATTTTTCATCGTATTTATCGGTAGGTTTATTGTAAGCTGTTGTTGATTTAGAACTTTTTATTTTAAATATGTATTTCAAACAGTCTTATGGAGAAGATTCCCAAAGCTACGATGGCATTAACAACACAAATGCGTCCGACTATCACTGGTTGGATTATGACAGAGAGTATGTTTTGTAACTATCAAAGTTGCATTGCTTATCATTTGTTTTTGGTCTTAGGCTTAATGGAGATATGGGACTTATTCCCATGCCGAGCGAAAACAATTGCACCCTATCTACGTCGCCACCGATCAAAGAAGATTATAATAAGATAATGAGCGATTGGAATAATTTAGTTAGTTTAGAAGTGAGTACTCGCGGTTATTGATGCGATGCATGTGGTTTTCTGCCAGATGCAAAATGGGTGGCACTATGTCAATGAATGTCACTAAACAAATAGCATTTTAAGGTCAATGATGTGTTGGTTGAGGATATGGCGAATGCTACAGCGGCGTCTCTTAATTTATCTGCCAGCGTGGTGCTGCCGAATCCAGATGATGACATGCTGGACATCAAGGAGGAGGACTTTGACATCACGAAGTACGTGGTGGGAAGTGAGCCGAGCACGCCTGAGAAGATGTTCTCAGCTTTCACACGCAATGAATGTAACATAAGTAGTTCTAAACAAATTGATAATGCAGTTGTTAATCACGAACGAGACACAAAGCCGGCTATTACAATCAAGCAAGAGCTGGATGTTAGTGACGAGGAAAAGAATGAAGAGGATATTTTTGAAGACTATACTTTTAAGGTTCCATTTATTAAGCAGGAGAATTCTATGTATTTGGAGGGAAGTTGGCCGAGTGCAATTCCACAACAGAAATTTGGCGGAAAGCGAATTGACATGGCGCGCGGTAGGTATATGTTTGACGAAGAGGAGACGACCAATGAAGAGAGTGATGATGAAGATATTGCGGTTGATGTGGAAACTATTGAAAGTGAGACTAATCCAGTGCTTCAAGCTGGTGATCTTGATAGTTTACTGGAGCAGTTTGAAGCAACAGAGACGACGAATATGCAGTTACATCAACAAACTTCATTAACTCCAGAAAGAGGTTGGTCTCGTTTATCTTTTTTCTTATTTCTAGGTTTTTTTTTATATTATAAAAATTCTACAAATGATGTTTCCCAGATCTCCAATCCTTCCAAAAAACGGAACCTGACATCTCGTTGGGCATCATTGTCGAGCAGGTGAAATTAATATCTCCTATTAAGTCTCCAATTGTGACTGCCAAGAAAGCAAAACGGCAATTGTTGGATTTTCGGGACGCCGAACTCCAAGGTATTTCGCCAACAAACCCGCTTATCACGAAGGTAAAGTTAGAAAAGTTGGACTCGCCAGTTCCAAAAGTTCAACAAATCATTTCTGAACCTGTCAAACTTCCTAAAGATCCAAAAACTATTAAAGTAGAAGTATCATCTCCAAAACCACCAACACCAGATGTAAGAAACTCGAAACTTGCATCCTCACAATCACCTGTAAAAGACCAGCGTAAAAACAAACAAATTCTTGAGGCGTTACCAACCGAGTTGATTGATAGAATAAGAGCCTCAAGTAAGCGTAAACGAGTTCCTGTTATTGAACCAATTGCGCCTACCAAACGTCGAATGTTAAACAGTGCTCCTTCTCAAATTAGAGATCCAATAACAAATTCTACACTAGCCAATCGTATAATTAACAGCGCTGTAAACAACATGACAACTACACTCGCTAGCAATAATAATAAAGTTTTTACAACTACGGCATTATCTGACACGACTACTATCATGTTGGATCATGATTATTGCACGTATGCAGATGTCCATTATGTAAATAAAGATGGGACAAGTTCCGCGAAAGATTCCGGGTTTTCAAGCGCCGAGGAAGATGAAAAAGCGATTATCACTGCGCAACCGACAATAAAGGGTTCAGACGGAAAGCTTATGGTATCTTTGCTCAAAACTAACACGATCAAGAAGAAATTAAATCTCGAAGAATACAAAAAGCGGTTGCAGAGTAGACCAAATGCGTCGGGTGGTACATCTCCTGCTGATGAGGATGACGAGAACGCGAGACGCTTGAAACATCAGGAAATGTTGATGAAAATGGCACAAGATTATTTAAAACGGGGTGCCAATTCGCAAGATGCTGGAAACGGTGGTGTAATCACGCTTCCAACGATACAAATTCCACAAGTAGGCATCGCGACTACTACCACAACAAGCACTAAATCAACAACAACGAATACAACTACAACTGATAATATAGTGGCGATAAAGACAGAGCACGATGATGGTGAGAAAACGGTTGAAGTCAAGAAACTACCCAAAAACATTGTAATGAAAACCCTCGTCAGTGTGGGAACTAACACTGAAGAGTCCTGGGGACACTTAGAGCAGATTCTCGATAATACCCATATTAAAATCAGTCCTAACTCTTTGATCAGTTCAATTGTTGAGCAATTGCCAAAGGCAAAAGTCGTCGATTCATCCGAACAAGTAGAACATGGAGAAGATAAAACAATTGTCTTCATTGATAAAACGCAACCTAAGAAGTCTACACGAGGGGTGTTAGTACAGACTCTACATTCGAGCAGTCATTTGTTGAGGCAGCGGCGCAGGCGCACTTTCTCATTATCTTCTTCATCCTGCCGGTCTTCATCGAGTTCATCCACGTCGTCCTACTCCTCAGATTCCGACTCGGCCAGAAGTTCTAGATCTCGCAGTAGGGGCGAAAGAGGTAGCAGGAGTAGAAGTCATAGCCGAAGTAGGCACAGTAATAGTAGAACACCATCACCTGTTCGCCGAAAAAGGCAGGAGATTATAAGTGAGGTAGAAGAACGTAGACGTGTCTACGTCGGAAGGATAGCTGATGATACTACTAAGGAAGATTTAAGAAGACGGTTTGCACGCTTTGGGCCTATTACCAATCTTAGTGTGCATTTTAGAAGGCACGCGGATAACTACGGTTTTGTTACCTTTTTGCACAAGGAAGATGCTTACGAAGCGGTAGGACGGGGGAATGAAAACGCTGATGATCCTCAGTATGACTTGAGTTTTGGTGGGCGGAGGTTATTTTGCCTGAATACATACTCTGATCTTGATAATATGCCGGATGATACAGTCTATGCAGATTATTGTCCTTGGTCGCAACAAGGTATGGTTGGGATTGAAACTCTTCCTGTGAAGGACGATGATTATTCTTTCGATAACTTGCTACGTAAGGCGCAGGCGAAACTCAGGAATCGTAAGACTTGACCTTTGGCATTTGATGGTTGCATAGTCGGATGTATTCCAAATAAGGCCTAATCTATTTCAACTGTTAGGAAGTATACAATTGGAGTTGAGTTTGTTTTAGCGTCGACTACGGTTAGGTTTTCTTTTGAATGCGTTTTCATTTGCGATCGCTTACAATAATGTATATAGATAATTTTCATGACACATTGTTTCCATAATCATTTCTCTGGTCTGTAATTTAAAGTACGTCTCATTTCTTAAGGTCTTATTCATCTTAAGGTAATTTTTCGCAGTTTTATTTCATTTTCGTGCAGCACAATATTAATGAAATGAAGTCAATGCGAATAGAAAAAAGCTCATTGTTAACATTTTCTATCAATAATTAAGCTAAATCATATGCTGACTAGCTAAAATAATTAAAAAGCCTGTAATATGCCACAAACGCAATATTTTGTTATATCTTTTAAAAACAAGGTTCTTTTGTTTGACTATTTTTATACAGAAAAAGACATTGATAATTGAATAGTTATTTTTGTTTTTTTACTTGATTGTTTTAAAATTTCTTTTTTTTTACTTGAGGTGAGTTCTTTTCTATCGGCTCTAACTTTGTCCCAATCTCTAAAGGGCTGCGTTGAATCATTTCGAGTGTGGAGCACATTAAATCATTAAAAGTCTTAATTTAGCACGTAATTGAGACTTAACGGAACGGAAATCAAAGGGCGTATGCTACTCATACGGATGGTGAAAAAAAGAATTGAAAATTTATGAAAAAAATTGCAAATAGAAAAAATTACACAAGAAAATTATGTATATAAGGTTTGCGGAAGTAAAGTAATGCGACATTGAAGGTTTTCCAATTTTATATGGAAAAAGAAAGAAAATTGCATACAATTTTGTATATAGTATATCTAAGGATGTTATAAACTTTGTAAACTCAGCAACCAGCTACTGAAACTTGGAAGATATGGAACTTATCAGCATTCACGAAATACCTCTTACCGGCTTAATAATTTATTACAATTATGTATAGTAGTCCAATTAATTGTAATTCAGCGTAACTGCCTTTAAAGTCCGCTCTATTTCGGAGTATCATTCAAAAATTACGAGAAAGAATTTTCCGTATTAGTATTTGATTTGTACGCATATTATACACGCATTGTATTAACTATTATTATTTACATTTCATAGTTTAATAACTACGTTGATGTTTGGAAAGTGTGGAAATGACGGAGCAGGACTAATGGTATTTCAACATCTTTGGCATTTTTATGCCATTTTCAATACAAATAAAATTTTAAGAGGAAATGTGTTATATGCACCTAAGTTTATTAATATTTTACAAAGTATTAAAATCTGTGGGGTCTAATTGGCTTCTCTGGATCAAATAAGTCTGGGTCTTGCAAAAAGTTTGCATCCTTGTAATAGTAGCCCATAAGTCCAGCACTTTGAGCCTTGATAATTTCTTTCTCAACTCTCTCTTGCTGTGCTTTGCATAGGCCAGTAATGTGCCTACCATAGATTCTACCAGTGTATGATGACTGGAATTGTGAGAGGAGTCTTACATTTTTATAGTTCACTTCAATACCTTTTTCACAAAGAATACATTTTTTGGTTTCCTTTATATAAGGATTTGGCATATCAAATAGAGGCACATCTGGGTCCACTTGATCATTGTTAGGAGGTGGTGATGGATACGATTTAGATGAATTGGACCTAATTGAATTTAACAGGGATATTGAGGCTAAAAATAATTAATTGTACATTATATTAATTAGTGTAAATATGCATTACTAACGCGTTAATTGTTTGAAGAGAATGTTTCGCAGAAATAACGCCATTATTGTTTTGTTATAACAATTTTCGGTTTTCTTGCAGTGTTTACTAAGTGAACAAGGTTTACGAGGTTATGGTAATGCACGAAATGTGACATAAGTTGAATATCACAAGACGTTATTTTCTACCAGCTTGAGATGTTTGTAAATTCGAGTTTTTAAAAAATAAGATAATTCTACAGGTTCTAAAGCTAAGCTTATTTATTAATATTAAATTTCGGTAATATACAAAATAGAATATTATTTTTCCCATGCACTCTCGCAAAAATTAACAAATCAATTTGCCTTTTGAAAATTGCAAACACTAAAATTAGCTTGAAGTAGCTATTTGTTGCAAATGTATCTAGTGATGAGTTTGATTCATTTGAGCTGAATTTGATGAGAATGGCGGCGTGCACGTGGTTGGTCGAAGATGATGATACATGAGCGATGATTAACGAAGGTGCACCTTAATTCCACCTGGAAAACAAACACTTACTACTTGATAACTTCCGATTCAAAGAGGCACTAATTACCTTAAAATCTACATTTCAAATCTACTACCAGCTTAAATTGACAACTCTAGTTAAACTCTTATATTGATTTATTAATCTCAGTGAACTTGAAAAAGAAAAATAAAAACTCAGATTAAAACACTAGATCCAAAGTATCAATAATATTAATTTTAGTTAGTGGTAGTAGTGCTATCAAAGATTATATATAATCTTTAGTGATATCGCACACTTCGTGATTTTTTAAACAGACAGATATGTGGAAACTATTATTACACCTTATTTCGCGTTTTCACAATATTAGTGGAAATGTTAGATTGTTTATAAACTACTGTCATGAAGTTAAGGAGTCATATTTTACGATTTGAGCCAAAACTTGCTACTTCCGCGTATACCTTTGCCTTTGTATGATTTTTTGCCCTTTTCTCCGCTTGCAGTCGCTTCACGGCTGTCAGTAGCCATGACCTCATCGCTGACTTCGTTCCTCTCTTGGAGTTGTGTTTTGAGTGTCTTTTTGATGTTGGCTATCTAAATATGAAATCAAACAACTAATATACATAGTTTCAATATCTTAATATATTGAATAACATACCTCTTGTTCAATATCAGATTTTCTCTGCACACATTTGTTTTTCTCAGAGTTTGCACGGTGAATCTGTGCCTCAACGCAACTCAAAACACCTTCACAAGTTGTTGACCATTCTTGAAGACAGTTAACAATAATATTAATATCATCAGGGCGAATATCGCGACCAATTGCGCAATCAATTTCCAATTCATGATTGTTTTGATCTAGTTTGCCTTGAATTATGTCTGCAAAAAAATAGTCAATATTTTTGAAATATAAACTATGAGATTTTAAATGCCTACCTGCATATACTGCTTCAATAATCAAATCCTCCAAGTCTCTGACATTCTTTATATCAAGTTGTAATAACAATTCTGAATATGGTATACACTTGAACAAATACACATTTTACTCCCAGATGGAACATTCACAATATTTTGTTGTTTATATCTCACCTTTGATTGTGTGGCAAGAGTAACAATAGTCAAATGCTGCAATTTCTTTATTTGTGCTGGAGTGAGCTCCAGGAACTTATTTGGTGCAGCTAAGTAATCTTTATAAGTGCCATATGCAAATAAATTGAGTGTTACGAGGTATTTACTGTGTGGACCATTGATCAACTGAAATCAATAGACTTAAGGTAAAATATAGTACAATAATAACAAGTAGAAATTAGTTGAATTAGGACGTACTTCTGAAATATTTGGCATATCCAAAAGCTCCCCGAAGACATACACACCAGGAGCTTCTAAAACTTGCTTAATTAGTTCCATACATGTTGCACCTTTGGCTGATTTGGCAAGGAGAACAAACTGTTCAAGTGGGTTGCTGGAGAACGTTGATTTTTCGACAACCATCGTGAATTTTGTCTTTATTGGGTAGGTTTTCACCAAATGTAGAAAGCCGACTTGTGGGAGTGATTTAAAAAGGCGAAGCAAGCCATTGACAAGGAATACTAAACATTGTACCTGACAGCTTTATGTTAAATGGTTAGGTGTATTTAAGGTGGCCTATGTGCAAACACTACTTTCAAGAGATTTAAAAAATAATAATTACTGTAAATCTCATGATTAATAGAAATTTGAGAATATATATTCTTGGATATAAGCCAGGCAGTATAGGTGTCGTGTTTTAAGTGTTTTAATATTCATTCGAAATGATTTCTTCCAATATAATAAAATCACATAAACTTTTTTCAAATAAATGATATTACTTAATTCATAAAAAGCAAACAAAATCATATAGGAACTTACTCGTAAGTAAATTTTAAGGTTTTTTAATTGCATTAAAAATGCTTTTAACGAAAACAGTGAAATTTATTTTTATAAAACCTTGAGAACTTAAGAACCAATAACCCTGTGCTCTTCTCCAAATTACTTGCTCTGCAATGAAAGCCACCCAACATAAAGCAACACCTACTAATAAAATTGAATAAGCGGCATAGGTGTCTGTTATGCTAATACTAGCAAAAATGGCTATTGATCCAGAACATTTTGGCTTAGACAAATAGATTCGTCGGAATTCACGATTATGAATACCAACTTCATCAAACTTTCTGTAGCTAAATATTGAACGCTTATTAATGAACATATTTGAGTAAATGAAATAGTAATAAATTACCCATTAGCAAAGATTTCTTTATATGGGGAATTCCTTCTAGATGAAGTACAAGGCCTTACACGAAAGAACGGAATTTCGTGTATGCCACATTTTTCTGACTCCAGAAACTCGTTCTGCATGTGAAAATATATTATTGTCGATTCGGCATGAAAGGCATAGTATTCTGTACGCATTTTTCGAATACCTTCCAGCGATTTAACAAATGAAGTTGGTTTCCCAGCCGGTGCAATTCGGTCGTTATATATTTTTGACATAAATTCATCATCGGAAGTCTGTGGAAAAATTAAATTATTGTCTATAGACACTTAATGTGTGTTAGATCATAAAAACTACTTACTTTCATAAAATGCTTTGAATAAGATATATCTTCAACACCAATCATTATTTTTGATTTATACAATGATTCCATTGAATTAATTTGATCACTCGTAGACTGGATCAAAGTGAGAATGTTCGCAGAATAGGCGGTGAAGAAAAACACCATCGATAATAATATTACATACGTTGCAATCCTACCACCTAGTGAACTTGGTTCTGCTTCCATCCCCTGCTGGCCTACTACACCTACATCGATCAGAACCAAATCAGAGAATTTATTCTGAAGCTGATTCATGTTAGTATGACTTGTTAGTTGTATCTCCGGCAAACGATGTTCCAAATAAGTTATGATATAGAATACACCAGTAAATATAATAAGAATTGCACCGAATGCTATCCAGACATTCAAGTCATAGGGGAGGAAGTAGATGTTTTTTATCGTTGAAAGCGGAGGAGGTCTGAAGGTAAAAGCTGCTGCTGTGGGGAGCATTTGATAGAAGGCGACATGTTTAAGTCGTTCTTTTAGGATTAAAATTGGGCTAGCTGCAATTTCAATCGTTTCTTCGTAGTATTCCTTCATCAAACCAGTTTTGAATGTTCCGTCTCTTTCACCATATCCCCAAGTATTGGTCATGGTATAGCTAGGGGTAGCGTTGATAAAATCAAACATATGTATAATTTGTGGGTATGCTACTTTAAAAGGTGAGTCTATGTGTTTATTTCTTCCGTCTAATTCGTGATGGACTGTGTCAGGAGATGACTCTACTTTACTGCAGTTAATAAGAATTTTCTGAAGGTTTTTTCTGTGTATACGATCGGATAAGTTGGTAATGTGTTCAATGTTGTTGTTTTTTGTGTAAGCAACGGAATTCGTAATGTAGTTTGGTGACTGCTGTTGTTGGGGTAGGGTATAGATAGATGTAATATTATATTCTTCTGAAATATTACTTGAATTATCGAGTTGTGGGAGTCTTTTGAAGATATAAACTCGAGACGATACCGGTAAGAATAAGTTTAGATTGTTAAGAAAATTTGGATTTTTGTTGAGATCAAATAGTATCCATGATTGGGGAGCAAAGAAAGCATTTGTTAAATTTGCCTGAAAAGAAACAAAAATAAAAAAGGAAGTTAATCTTGAAGAAGCTTACAATTGATAGAATTCTTTTAGCGTGCTTTTGACATTTTAAATCCACTAATATTACAACATCTTCTTTTTTCTTCAGCATAAACTTCCAATTATTTAACTCAAGGTTAGTTAAGTATTTTGTTGGAATATTTTCGTGATGTAGAATCTTTTCTAATGAAATTATCTCTTCTGAAACAATCATAATCATCATCTAAGAGATAAAAGATAATAAACTGTACTAATTTCATTTTCGCAAAACTTATAATCATAAAGTATACTTCTTGCTGCTAATGAGCATTAAACTTAGTTTTTAACGAGTATCTAATCATAAAGTTTTCATTTACTTCTCTTCCAGCAGGTGTCCATCATATGCAACGTAAGTGGCTTACTTAACTTCTTCAGAAATACGGCCAGTATCCTAAACTTTCTTGCAGTATCTGTCGCTTCCACGTTGAGTTTGCCCATCTTGACACTGCCTATTACCTGATCTTCCCCAACTTTTACACAGCTTGCTCTGGGAGAAAAAACAAGCGCAAGAAGACATACGACAAGGTATGCGAAGTAAAACAAATTGCACTTTAATTTGCTTGTGGTGTGCGGAAAATGCATTTTGGGAGTTTATTAAATGGGAAAGTGTATATTAATATAGGTAAACTAGGAAACAACAACCAGTTAGGTTCTTAACTAAAGAAAATTTAGTAAGAAGTAAAAAGCACATCGTCATTTTTATAGTGGAGTATAAATTATAGTCTATAGGAAAATAGTTTGTACTTAGTAGGGAATTACGTATAAAATAATGAAAAATTGCAGGGTGTAATAGGTTTTCTTTTTCTAAATGAAGGTTTTGTTCCAATTGCTGTAATCTTAGTTGCTTCATCAATACAAAAATCGCTTTAGCTCATTTATTAGCAAACATCTTACTTAAAATCATGATAAGAAAACGTTAAAAAAAACAAAGGTTCTAAACAAATTGAAGTAAGACATAGCCAAAAAAAGTAGAAATTAATTATTACATCGTAATGATCATAATTAAACCTGAGCGTATACATTGTTTCATTATCGTTCGTATAGTGATTAACAGGAAATTGTATTCAATGGATCATCAGTAAATTGATGTCCATTTAGCAAATATTTCAAGTCATTGGAAATTCCATCCATAACTTCGTCTAAAGCAAGATTACTTCCTTCCCGTTTATCAGTTAATGAAGGAGCTTCAGATGGCACTGAGGCTAGTATCGCACAATCACAAGTATTTTTGTATTCAACACACATATTTTTTACTTCCGTGGTCGAGCAGTTTTCAGTATTTCCACGACAACTAGGACACTCAATAATTGGTGTAGGAATGTCACTGTCATTATATTCAACTTCATCTCTGAATTTCACACATTTATCCCTTTTAGTTCCCTCGCTTAAAGTATTTGTACAGTTCACAGTAGCAATAGTCAACTGTTTCACCTTCATTGGTATCTCAATTAATTTGTCTATGTTATCGTCAATGTGGGCAATGTTATTGATACTTAAATTACGTCTTTTACTTGTCCCACTGTTGTGGTAATGTTGTGCGAATGTTTTTTCTATAGTAGTCTGGCTTTGAAGTGAAGATGCAACTAAGTCCAACTCAGCGAAAACCTTCGTCCCGAGGATATCCGGTGAGTTGAGAGAGTGGGATTTGGTCACTATGATTGAAGAAGGCGCTGTGCTATTGTACAGCGTTGGAGATGCATTGTATTCCTCAATTTCAAGGGAATTAGGTGTAGAGTTCAATGTTAAGTCAATACTGTCAGCTGGAATTGATCAAAAATTAGGTGTGCGTGCATGAACATTTATATTAAATTGGAGCAGAAAAGAAAATAAACTACTCACAATGACGTAAACAAAAACAATTCTAAAAGTTTGACTGATGACGAGTGCTGTGCACACTGGGACACAGGATAAATTGATCTACAACACATGCAACTAATAATTATCTACACAAATCTATAAAGAAATAGAACAACAAAGTAATCCTTTTTCAAAAATTCATCTACACTATACTACCAAAACTCCAATTCATAACATGCAACTATTTTATGTCCAGTATTCCTGTAAGCATTAAAATAACAATTTTTGCCAATGCTTACATTTATTATGAGATATATGATGTCCTTTCCCATCTTTACCCTTTCCTTCCTTATTCCGCACACCTTGACCCTCTCCTCGTCGATGCAACTTGTCCCAAACGTACTTCTTGCTCAATGATTGCACTTTAAACACCAGGCACAGCATAATAATCAGGCCCTGATGACAGAAAATAACAGGACATAGAAAAGAGAAGAGAAAATAATGCTTGTTAGACACTTTTCCCTTATGAATCAACGTATGAGAAATAATGGGCAGTAAATTAAGGCTCTTACCATACATATCGATGTTGAGGCGAAGGTATACTGCCAGATAATTTCTTCTGGATGATTTACGCATGCTACTGATGATCCAGCTGAAATGGCGACTATCACGAAGATCAGAAATGATTTGGTCATCATTGCTGAACTGAAATTTGAAAATACAACATAATAATCAACTTAGAAATTTATAGTACAACTGTATATTTCCATTTTTGTTCACACAGCTCACCGATTGCTTAATATCTTGTCACTCTTTGTCTTATCAGTCTTCAGCAATTTCGAAACCAAACAACATAGAATTACGTACAATACGAGAACCACTGCAATGCAAACAATGAACACATAAAACGATAACGTGTCTCTTACAATCCACCAGTGTACCAACGCGATATCCTTGATATTATGTGTCAAATGATTCGCGAACACTGCAATCATAGGTGCCCCAGTAATAATCCCCACAACCGTCGGTTTAATCCGCGTAATCTGCTGCATTTCAATGAGATCCGTGTAAATGATCAACAGAGTACTCAACTGCGATGACAGTGCCATCAAATAAAATATCAGCAAACAAGACAATGCGTTCAAATAAAAGCGCTTGGTGATATTATCGGAAAACCCAAAAATGAAGAACACCATACAAGCTGCTAATGACAATGCACACTGTGCTTTAAGAAAAGTCATCGTTGATTTATGTCTGCACCAACTTAGCACTAAAAGGGCTCCAGATATGGCACAGGTCACACAGCACACTGCACATCCTACAAGAACAAAGTCATCACAAGTTGTCAGATGATGTTGGGTGTCTCCACGTTGGATGTCATCCACGAGGAGAATGGTCATGGTGCCTTCATCATCACATTCACAACGGACACTGGAGGCGTTCTCACTTAGAATACGACATTTGTAGGCATTCCAGACATAGTCAGAGGCGGCGTATTCCGCAAGAACACATTTTATCATTCCGGAGTTGTGACGGTTGATGAGAATGGCTTTGTCTTCTTTGGTCGACTTTTCAGGGATTATCTTATCTGTTTCACTTAGAGATAAAGAGAGTGTTAGGGCATCAAGGGAGTTGTCGTTGAGGTGGCGAAATATTGAGAAAATGCGAGTGTCTGGAGAGGTCAGGAGAGGAGATTTCCGGTTTGGGTTGGGAGTTGGGTTGATGTTTCGCGTTGTGTTCAAACGCCAGATTGATGTTACACCAGCAAAGAGTTCGTATTTCATTTCTCGATCGTCACTGTAACTAAATTTCAGAATTTGATCAGAATTTAAGTTGGACTTATAGATTTGTGAAGGCAAGATGAAAGACAGACTTACTTTAGACGTATTATTGATTTTTTAGTTAGGAACTCATAGAGATTACGGTAATCTACTCGTATAATCTTCGTAAAAGTCATAGGTTTCCTGAAATCAACAAACGTAATAAATCAAACATAGATTTGAATTGATTCGATATATTTACGTTTCAATTTCTATGCTAGCCTGCAGATTATGCAATGTTTTCGTGTAAGGATACTTAATATGAGATGCTAGGATCATCAACTGGTTCCTTGTCAATTGTTGAAGAGTTACCACTTGCTGAAATTAAGAAATTCTAGTAAATTACGCCTTTAGGTTTGTGAATATTTATCCACCATGTTATAGGCAGCTTTAACAAATGGGGATACCTGTTCTTTATTCAAAGAAATATTCTGCGCTAAGATGGCGTCCACTATATCCAAAACGGCATCTGTAGTAGCTTCGTGATCTGAATATCCCATCGACACGTTGTTGAAGTGAACTATTCTCTCTACAATCTGTAAAATCACTCGCCCTTCACCCCTTAATAACTTCTCGGCGACAACGTAGCGTCTGATGTTTATCAAAGTCTTCAAGGGAGTTGTCTTGGCGTAACCTTCCTCCAGATATCTGAACTGTAGAAAGAAAATGACGTATGAAATTATTACATTTTGGAAATTAACCAGCTTAGAGTTATATCTTTAGTTAATGAAGCTTGTAATTTCATGACATGCATCTTAATTTTTTGTGCCTTTTGAGTGATAAGTAGCCAAAATTACTCAATTGCAAGTTATTTAAAAAGTTAATATTTATGTAATTTTTAAATGAAGGTATGATGGCAGCTTGAAAGAAAGTTATTTTTAATTTAGTCTGTTTTTCAAGTAAGAAGCAAGATTGCCTAATTTCATCACTTCAGAACTTTTTTATTTTCGGATCATGTTCTTGTTTTTTAAATATTCCTCATTTATATCTATTAAATGCCAATTAAATTTAAATTGTTCTAAATGAGGTTTAACTAAACAATATGTAAAAGTTCTAAAAGCATACAATGGTACCAAGAAATTATTAAGGACGTGTCACTTGAAAAACTTTTACTCTGTACCCTACATTAGTTGTTTGTTGGTTTAAGGCCAAACATTTTATTTTCGTTCGAGGTGTTAATATCCCTTCACCCTCAACTTATCAAATTTGAGTACATAACCCAAACTTTTTCAACTTACATTTCGAAAGTGTTGCATCAACTCAAGACGTGTGCAGTTGGAGTAATCCGGAGGCAGCCAACGCGGAGAAGCATTTTCCAACATGATACAAGTCCGCGTCGCCGCCCCATAATATCCCTCCGGACACTCTTGACTGCAATCTGCGCCAGTGGCCGTATTCGGCCAGTTCGACGCGTCCAAACGCTCCGCTCCACAAGGACGTGCTATACGTTTATCTATAACGTGAACGAGGATTTTCGACTCAGTCGACAGCTTGTCCAAATGAGCCAAGCATGAGTACCATGTTGATTTCTAGTAAAGAACAACTTTAAGATAAATTCATGATTCAATTGTAGTGGTTAGAATAAGTTACATTTAGTCCAGCAACTTGCAATATACTTCCGCCTGGATATAGGATTTCGTAGTGTTCAGTCTCAGTTTTGATTGGTAGGAGACTCTTGCCTTTGGTCCAAGAATATTTGTACTTTTCTCCAAAGGTTGCCATACTGATGCATTTGATAGTAAAAGGTTGTCCCTGTTAGTAAATTGATTTATGTTAAAAATGGGGTGGTATTTTATCATCTATAGTATCGGTGTTGTAAAGCTTTTGAAGACGTACTTTGTCAACTGTGAGACTAGCAGGCTCCAGCTTGATCTGCGGGCGATAGTTCATCTCGACGTAGAGCGATCGGCACTGCTGCACACCATAGTCCTCCACATGGCATGTGAACTTGCCGCGATCGAAGCGTGTCGACTTTTGGACGACCAGCAGGGCGGTGTAATGGTCCGTATTGCTCCTACCTTTTGCGATGAGTTCCTCCCATTTATTTCTGGAAGTGAAGCAAAACAGTTGATTTTTAAACAAGCTGCAACCTGCATCACACATTGAAATTTTCTCGTAACAATTCTCTTTCAAAATTAAATAACAGAAACTACTTTAGCGCTCACATAGAAGATGAAATTACCTTTAAGAGATCAGTTTGACAGTGTGAGAGTTTTCAATTAATATTGATATAAACAATCATACTCACAAGATTCTTCACTTTCTTTCTATCATGCCCTATGTTTAAATGATATTCTAGATCCTTACTTATTGGCTCTGGTAAAGTTAACCAGTTTTCCGTCCATAAACCAGCGAAAAATCATGAAGCGTGATCCTCGTGCTGTGCAGGAAAGTACAAATTCCTCGCCTTCGCTAATCGGTCCTGTTTTGTCAATGGCTATGTTCTAGAATTTCCATAGTGGCACAAAGTATTATTAGAATGAGCGGAAACTACACGTAAGAGTTTGCACGACATACCTCTAAATATAAATAAGGTTCAGTCTTGACAAGAATGTCCTTTTCGGTGAGGACGTACTGCTTATCGGAGCGGGCGTATTGCGCCCGTCCCCACTTACGTATCGTGCTACGCACCAACTCGTCCTGATTTTTCGAGGCGTAGAAGCGGAGAGTCACGTCGGTTTCATTGTTAGCAGTGCTGAAAGTAACCAAAATATTTAAGAGAACATTGCAATTAAGAAATTTGTAAAGCCATATTTAAATTATACGGAAAGCACTAATTACAAGGTATTAAATTTATCCAACGACATTCTAAGGTTAGAAAAATAAGATTATGAGGATGACTTAATTCACTTAATAACAAATATATTTCAATTTTGTTCCTGAAAAAAGGAAATATTTTTTTTTGTGCACAAACACAAATTCTCAAAATACGTAATTTATAATAAGGACTGTACTTAAATTTGGTGTTCTTAGTACCAAGTATTTCCTTTTCAAAGCACAATTACAGTGATATCTTGATATACGAATTTAATTCGTTGCGTAAGCTTCTCCGTATCGTAAAACCATTTCCTCCATTGAAATTAAAAACCAGTATTTATAAGAAAAATCATTTATTTATAAATAATGAAGTGCAGAAACAAGAACACAGACAGAGATCTAGTCTGAGGTGGGTGAAACTGTTAGACCCGGTACCAAACAACTTCAGCATGCCTCCCCCCATTTTTGGGAGGTTTGCGTTTTTTTTTCTGTCATCTTAAAATCGCTCAATATCGCTCGCTCGACGGCTCGTACCTCAAATATTCGCTCATTGGATCACTCGCATTTCGGGGTACCAATTCCTATTACAACTATTACATAACTATACAGTACTAGTTAACCTCTTTGTTTTAAAATAAAATCGCTCCCCCTTTTTACATATATAAAGAAGTATCAATGCCGTGACATATTTTCATATTATTCCTCATGAAAGACATTTATTTGGCGCTTTAGAAAGATTTGCGGCCGCGTGTGTCTCTTTCAGTTTTACCCTGTAGTCATTCACGGAGTACTCGCACGTAGTGCACAGTATGAAAATTCTCGAAAAACGTGCAGAGAAACCAATGTCTACACTCACTAGCGCTGCCAGCCAGGAGCGGTTCAAATAGTCGACACGTTCGGGTTTAACAGGTTCAACGTGTAAACGTGTAAATGTTAACGATGAGTGCAAAAAATGTTTGTTCAATTTTTTCGAAATTGAGCGGAAACAAACAAACTGTGTAAAACGTTGCAGTTTGCGACTATTCACATCAAAACGTATTTTGTGATTGAAACATGTTTTCATTCAGAAAAAGTAGAAAAAAATTCACTGCATAATAAAAACAATTACTCGGTAAAAAAAAAGGTTTTTAGGAATTTAATCAATGTACAAAACTCGCATTCACTTTGCTGAAGTTCTCTACATGAGAATGTGCGACCAGAAATACTCAACGACATGTTACTTGGCAAAGGTTGAGCTGGTTTTGCGCCACAGTGAGTTACGATTAATTTATTTCAATCAATCGTCTAATTAGTAATCACGAAAATTTTTGAGGCGTTTTTAATTACGAGTTAGGAAAGAACGAATAAATTAAAAACAAAAAAGTATAAAGAATTAATTAGAAGTAAATGAAGTAAGAAAGAATGGAACGTAAGAAGAGGAACAAAGTAAGAGAAGAAATGTCGATAAATCTCCAATTCGTTCCGCTTTAATTAAAAACAACTGAAATTAAAGGTATTCAATCAAGGATTGTTGTGCTTTTTAATTAGTTTTTATTTAACTTTAGCTTTTTTTCAACAAAATATTTGAAAGGTGTGAATTAATGATCCGTGATGGGTCGTTAATTTCTAGATGTAATTGGAGATTAATTAAGAGAAAATTAATCAACTTACGTGCTTGATATGATGTTGACGTCGTCGATATTGCTGATGTTGGTTTTCAAAGTGTCCAGTATCTGTGAAAAATTGACTTTTCAGTATTTTTTGTTAATATGAAAAATGAGAGCTGTAATAATTCACTATTATAGTATGAAACCGTTCATTTCATATAGTGGAAACAATTTTGTTTCTATTCCTTTGTTGTTTAACTTAAAATCGAAGAATGCTGGTGCGCTAACAATTCTTGTTTTAACTCATTGTAAACAATTCGTCATTCCTTGTGCATTCATCATTATGCTTACGTCTCATTATGCACGCTACTATGAAGCCAACAAACAAGATAAAGACGCAGGTAGAAGAAAAAGGAACGTGCTAACTGCCGCCTCCCAACGCATGAATGCCTAAGTATGTACACTTGAAAGTGCAGCACAAAACGGCTCGGAGTAGGATAACAAGCTAATTAAAATGTTCCTCTGTCTTCAGATTGACAAACTTAATGCGAACATATTTCATTTATCAGGCCAGGTGCATATATTCAAGTAAACGTTTTTCTTAGAAATGGGACAATCTGATGTTTATGGGAATAAAAATTTGGAGAAGGTGGAGAAAAATATCGGATGCGGCGTGGAAAATGGAAAGACTTTCGAACAAGTGCTAAGGGGGCAATAATAAAAATGACGAAGTGTTATACTACTTTCTGTTTTATATCGAAGGCTTCCATTTCACCTCTGAATTTAAAAAAAATAATTATATAAAGCTCCCATGTTAGCACAGTTCTAAAATTGCGTAAATTGTAAAATGTATGTATAGATTATATCATTCTACAAACTAAAAAGATTTTCTGTAATTGCAGAATTCACTACTTATTTCCTTTGTTTGCAACTAATTCAACAAAAAAACTTCAAATTATTTATGATTTATTTAATTGTAGTAAACAAGGACGTTTACACATAGAAAATGATATAACTTAAAATATATAAACTTTTGGCAACCAAAAAAAAATTAGGTTGCAAGTGACAAATACAGAAAACTTCTTACATCGATGCATCGCGGTCGTATATTCACAATTTTTTTGGGTTTTCAAAAAAAAACCTTGGTAAAGTTGGGGCATTCCGCAAATTCTCTCATCGATGCTGTCAAATTCATTGAGTAATTTCTTTTTCCGCCTCCGTAGTAACAGCAGTGACATGAATTCAAATTAACCCTTTAAAGTTGAGTACCACAGTGAAAAATTAAAACTACTTTGGTCTTTAGTGCAAAGGGAGCGTGTAATAAAAGTTTTGTTTTAGTTTTTACTAGAAACGCGAAATTTTAGTTGCTCTTCTAATGAGAAATTTCCAAAAATTTAATTTACATTTTATTTGCTTTGAGGCTTTTTAAGAGGCATAAAAAGCTAATAACTCATCCACACGTGAGGAATTTTTATAGATTTACAAGGGTAATGGACGCTGGCGGTCAGAAGTGCTCCATGCTTGTTATGCCAAGTCGGTAGAAAGAAAAAAAGGCGAGCAAAAACTCGCGTATAGAATGTGTGGATTTCGGAGATCATCGAATCGTGCAATAGGAAACTAGATGCGAAGTGCGTACGATGCCAAAAAAGTGAATAATGCGAGAGACGTGCGTTTGCCAAAATTGCGTACTAATCGAGAGCAAAAATCCCAGCCATAATATTCAATAAAATAATAAATAAATAAAAAATACTTTACATGTTCCTCTGTTACAAATTCTGCTCAATGGCATGTTAATTAATTTTAATTGACTTTAAGTGAAAATCTTCTCTCAATGCAAATTAACGCTGAAATGAATGTGAGTAAACAAAGAGAGGCACTCGACTTGTTTGTTGAGCAGACCGTGTACACTTGAAAGCATTTAGACGAAAGACAGGCAAAGCCGCAATTCTACATGCATTGCAAACATGCTCTTGCAAAAATGAGAGTTACGAATTTGTAAGAAGTAAGTACTCACACAGTCGAAAGGACGAAACGGAGGAACATTTCTGTATAAATTCACTAGGATGAACACTTGAATAGGTTAGGACCTTAGACATGTTGCATCTGTTGGTCGGGAATGGTGTGGAAGCAAATTGGGCTTGATGTGCAACAATCTAACTACACAAAATGTTTAAAATGTTTAAGATATGTCTAGGAATTAAATATGTAGATAAATTAATATGCAGTGTAGTAATTTTTATTTCTTTTCTAATGAATCCTAAAGAGTCTACCAGAAAGATTAAAATACTATATTTTAATTAATTATGCGTTCTGGAGAAATTTGTTTGTTTGTTTTTAATGTCTTTCACAAATATCTGCATTCTAGTATTATTGAATGTTAAAATCAAGACAAAGTGGTTGATTTTACTCTCGAATTAGTCTGATTCTCTGTGTGACCTTCTCTTTGAATCTAAGACAATAGGAAGAAGTCAATCTCACTTCGTTATTATGGCAAAGCCAAAGCAAATTAATATAATTTTCCATAACATTACTTACGTTTTGCTTCAATTTTTCTATCAGTTCAATCTCGTTCAATCTACTCTGAATGAATATCCGACTGGAATACCCAATCGATTCTGCAACAATGTACAACACAAAGCCATTAATTAATTAAACTATTTTAGTTCAACATATTTTAATTTTCCAAAGTGGATATATTTGTAATTACCAAAAATAACTACCACATGATAGTAGTGATTATATTGGATTATATGTAAAATATTGCGAAATCATTATATTCGATATTAAATTCCAGTTCACATATTTTATATAATTAATTTATGAATGCACAGTTGTACAACAATTTATAGTTTTCAATAATTATTTATTCGCAAATAAATAGGACTTTTGATAATATCACATCCCGTATATGTTACGGGAATTATTAAGAGGAAAACAAGCTTAGTAATTACCGTTAATAACATGGAGGCTATTGCTGAGTTTGTCCGTACAAAGGCATACATCTTCCATTGTACCGTTAAACGGGCAGGAAATTAAACAGTCAGGATCACCGCCACAACCTGGAAAATAAATAGTATTAATGCGGTAGAATTATCAATTAGCTTTTAAATTTATGACATGAGTGGAATTTGGGAGAAAACTGGATGGTGTTTATTTTAGTACAATTATTTGTGTTTGAATTGAAAACATTTATTTAAAATGTAAATAAAAGCAAATCGAAACAAGTTTGATTGAACTAATAATATGCCGGATGGTTTTTTGTATTGATTCCGGGATTGATTTGTCTATTTAAATTAGAACTACCCTAAAGTTTATTTGATTGGAAATAAATAATGAAATTGTTTGTGATATTTATGATTGCGAAAATTAATTTGCAAGATAATAAAACAACATGTGGTATTTTAGAAATTACGTAAAATATATTAAATTTGGAAGATGGTTTATTTCCTTCTTAATAATAATTGACAACCAATAAATTATATCAATTTATTGTATTTTTTTCATAAACGAATTGTAATTTTATAGAATTTTCAAGTAATCTAATAAGAATCAATTTTATGCTGGAGCGTACTGTCATCATGTTTGTATTGATAAACATTATGCTCTACTAGACTACTAGACATTATACTTGTTTTCCATTCACTTCATTGTACTGCATTGACTATCATATGGTTATTGTATATTTCTATATACAATCAAGTGGAAAACAAACGATTACGATGTCCATCAATATATTAAAGTATCTATTTTCACATCCTCCTAGAAAAATTTGAATCTTCCTTACGGACTGAACTACAGAGCGGTGATGAGTAAAGCCTTTAAAAATGTAATATTTTCTCTGAAAACCGACATTTCGATTAAAACCAATTAATATTGCCGATTAAAGTATAACAATTACAATAACAACAAATGCAAAGGTAAATCTAACCAGGCATACTTTCACTAATGAATAAGTTCATTAAATCAACAAAATAACCACTGAACTACATCAATTAAAGAGTGAACCTCCAAGAATTAGTTGTTCCCAAAAAGTAAACTTGAATCCCACTTAAAACTGTTACAACACGAAGAAGTTATTAAATACCTTATAAAGCTTCTCTCCTGATACGGTAATCAACTCACAAGTTAACACATATAAAACCATAAAACCACAACCCGAATCACACAACCAGCAAACGTTTGGCTTGTTTGTTTCTCGCAAATCGTCACAACCATGCGTACAATGCTCGTAAACAGAAACTAGGATCCCTTATAACAATTCAAACTTATTTATTGCCTAATTGAATATTTAATATGGCCCCAACACCATGTTTTGGGTGTTAAACGTGTAGATTCTAACTAGTGACTGCGAAGGTGTAAAACTGCATATCACGTGCATGCACTGCCAACATGTGGTTGTGTTGGTAAATCTATTCTGGGGGCCAAAATTGCACCCGTTGCAAGATGAAATCATGAAAATTAACTTGGAATTATAGAATTTGCGCATGTACAGAAACGTTGTTTATCTCCTGAATTTAAATAAGAAATGAACACTTCGGAAAATATAATTTATTATATCAGCACTAACATCAATCTCAACCACACTTTTGTACCCAACTTTCGGGTGTAGGGTGTCGTGGTGTGTAACTTGTAAGCGTTCTGCAATCACATCGTTCATAGACCAACACCGTACTTAACCTTCCACCACTGGCCGCTCAGTAGCTGTACCCTTTTTCTGTTCGGCAGGATGCAAACTCCCAGCTTGGTTTTAAGCTAAAACTCTGCCAAGAACAGAGTTGTTGGTGGAGATCGAACCCGCGACCCACTGACTCGTGATCCAACACGATGCCAAGTGTGCTACCGTGGTTAATAATGTTAATCGATAAAACCCTCGGAAATTAAATCTATTGATAAAAAAAAAACATTTTTATTTTAAAATTTCTTCGTACTATCGTTCTATCGTACTCGCATTAATACTCTGCACATAAAAATACAACCATTCGCCTTCCAAATCTTTTAATTTCATTCCTCTCTGTGCATCGTTTGTAAACGTACTTTAATCAAATATCTATTAGTAGATATTAATTAATGCAAGCTTGCCTTCGGGATATAGAGAGTCAAGCCGACCGCAAGTCGATTAGTCGAGCATTCATTCGAGAACAGATGCGTTTTCACCAAATCACTGAATCCGTCAACCAAACGTCCAAACACCCTTAACGCCAACCCATAATTTTCGTGATAATCAAAGTCAATTTCAATTCTACCTGAAGCTAGAAATTGATTTGTTGCAAACGAATTTCAGGTCTTTTAATTGTGGCATTGAGGTACGATTCGTAATTTATATATCCGGTTTGAATTTACTTGTTGCCGTATGTGTGGTTTGAACAATGCGCTGTTGTGGAAATAGAGTATATGCTATTTGCTAATCGTTAATATTCAGAAGCTAAAAAAAGAAGAAATTTTAATTAATAATTATAATAACAATTTATCTTGTCTAATTTGTCTATTGCCAAACTTTTTCCAAGCATCAACTCTTTTAATTTTAACTCGAATGTATTGCTTGCACCACGTGTATTTTATTCTCTTTAGCCTGCATAAAAATTCCTTGCGCCAAGTTTAAACATCATGCCCCAAAAAGATTTATCGATATTTCGACAACTTTGTGCCGCTACGTTTTGCCTCTTCCATTTCCATCCGCAGCACTTACCACCCTTACCATTCCTCTGAGCTGCAACCCACTGCACATTGGCCTATTGGCAACCCTCTGTTTTCATCCATTTTGTTTGCTCTGTGACTGGCAATTAGCAAATTCGAGTAATTTCAGTTGCGTTTGAGAAAAGTTGGAAAACTAACGTAATCTAATTTAATATGATGTCATTGACTTTCACCGCAGTGCAATAATAAATTTTATTTTTTCTCCACTAGAAATGGAATTTTGAACAAATTCACCTAGTTTCAAACTACTTCAATAAATTTCAAAGAAATGTGACAATTGTGAGTGATGAGTTTCAATTTTGTGGATTTCCGACCAACCGAAAATTGAGATTTATTTTACGACATTGTGACACATTGTTCCATATACTCATTTTAATTTATATTCAATTCTAACTTATTTAACCCGAAGTACAATGTAAATCCACTTATCATTAGTTTAACTCAGATTTCTTGTCGGCTTTTAGTTGGGTTGGAAATTGAATTTTTAATTTCCAATTTGAAATCTCGATAAAACGCCCAAATCTGTTTATGAGAGCTTATCGATCCAATCGAAAGCGCGTATTAATCAATCGGTTGCCGGTCAAATATGCCCGAGTCCATGCATTTCTATGAATATGTAAGCAAATGCTCAATTATTCATCACCCATGTTAAAACACTTACAATTCTAAAAATCTGACTGGCGGAATTTGATTTGTTTTTTGACACAAAACTAAAAGAAAAGAAAAAATAATCAAGAAAAACCATAAAATAAATTTTTTTCTTAAAAATTGAGAAAATATATCTTACAGATTTTGGACACTATCAGTGTATAATCGTGAAATTCGTAATTTTGATTAAAATTAAAATAAAACGCATTTATTCCCAAAATAAATTCAACCTTACCCAAATAAACACTTAAAAGTTTAATGAATACCAATACGATGCATTGATATAGATTAAAAACCAATCCACAAATCAAAGCAGAATAAGTTTACTTGAATGACAGGATACATAAATACCAAATGTAACTGCAACTCTTTGAAACACAAAATCCAAAACACCAAATTTAATCCAGCATAACGTGTGCTCCAGGGTCATATCCTGCCTCCAAAGGAAGCAAACCGATGTAAATATTTATTGAAAGGGTATATTACCTGTGGTTGGGACGACATCCTCATCGCGTAATTCGCAGTAAGCTCCGTGAAATCCAGGTCGGCAGTCGCAAATAAATGCAGTGTGTCCTGTATGCCTAAAAAAGATAAAATTCAATCAACACTTTAGAGGTAGTGAACTAGTTCAAAATTGCACACAGCAGAATTTGTTTAGTGTTTAAATTCTTGTCGATTATTTTTACTAAATTTCCTGCCACTGACAGCTGATAAAATTAAAATCATGTTTCACCTCTTTCCACT
Organism: Diploeciton nevermanni; assembly: GCA_027575565.1. NCBI lineage: Eukaryota > Metazoa > Arthropoda > Insecta > Coleoptera > Staphylinidae > Diploeciton > Diploeciton nevermanni. Next base: position 196,856 of record JAODIE010004427.1, read on the forward strand.
GCTTTTCACTTCAGAATTTGTTCGAAAAACTTGGCGTTGTTTGTTAACGCATTGTGCAGTTGTCCAACCAGCGTAGATGATAATAAAAATAATTGAAAGTAGAAAATGCAATGTACTCACAGGCATTCGGCGCCATTTTCGCACGTCGGCTGACCGTTCATAATGCACTTCGATTTTGGCCCTTCGGAGCAACGGCGTCCTGTGAAACCGGGAAAGCAATCACATCTGAAGTGTCTGCAAGACAAACAAGGTGCAAAGTTGAAAAATAAATAGAAAAGAAGCTTTATTGGTGTAAGTCTTAAAATTATAGAACTTTTGAGTTGTCTATGAAAGAAAACAATCGATGTGAGGACATGTGTCAGTAATTTCCAATTTTTTAAAATGTTGATTGGGAAAAAATATATGATTTTGTCATTTCTAGAAAAACAAACAATGCATAATTGTAAACTAATTTAGTAGAATAAGTAAGAAGAAAGGTGATTTATTTCACCATTCTTCAAAAAAGATTAAAATGTGATATTGATTAAGTTTTTGAGCTTTTTGATATTTTGCACTACAAATATATGCCTTCATTTAGCAAAATTAATGCAATGAAATTAGTTGAATGAAAATTTTAACACAGAGTTGTTCTTGAAATCCCGAATTGAATTTGCTTTGGTTAGTCTGACAACACTGTGTGATGTTACACGCTTGATTGCGTCTTCCAGTTTCAACTAACATCATTTAAGCTATATGCTAAATTTGAAGGCAAAGCTAATGCGCTTAATTAATAATTAGTGATGTTTATCAGCCGTCAAGCAGCAAGAGCAATGCGTAACGTCATCAAAACATCATCCCTTCAAATGAAGAGCAGTAAAATGCATTTTACGATATTCAAATCTAGAAACTAAGGTCCCACCTTCTCATGATTAAAATTCTAAAAATTCTGACCATTGTACAATTTTAAAACTATTTATTTTTTTTGTGAGGTGTTTATAGTATAGATAATAATCAAATAATGAAGTCTTAACTCTGATGCAAGGCACACAATGTCGTTTAACCTTGTTGAAAGTTGTAAAAACTTGAAAAAGGCTGCGAAACCGCAAGAAAGTAGGAAACTTGACCATTCTTAACAAAATGCTATTTTGCAGGCGCACGCTGTGACTATTATCCTCTTAAGAAGGGTTAAAAGCATTTTCCATTGGATTACGCGCGCAAACAAAGAGCGGTGTGGGCACAAGAACGGTTATAATGCAAAAAGTGAAGTTGTGTGTGGACTTGTGAATGTTTGTAAACGATTGTTAATTCAGTTAGAGTGGACAAAGGGATATTATTTAGTCGTAGCGGATGTTGGATATCGAATTGAATTAAAGTAGCAACACTAGGGATTTTTAAAATTTAATTTCGTGGCACCACAAACAATATAAAGAGGAAATTTAAAATAGATAGTTAAATAAATTGGAATTAAATTAAGTTAAAAATGCATTTTTAAGTTGATCTAATGATTAACAAAAATATTACGGGCAAATCTGTATTTCTTATGCTGGACGTTCAATTTATTTCCAGTCAATTTTTTTATACTTCCCGAGCAAAAACTCAACTCTTTCAGTAATTTCTGCATTCACGCATTGTCATTTAATCTTCCTCACTTCAATCTCGTTATACTCACTCAAAATCATCATAGCAATAACCAGTAAACCCACACAACTTCATCGAACATCGATTACTTCTCTCCCTCTGCGCCGTAATCTCATAGGTAATATTAAACCCATACACATTCAGCAATCCATCCAACACCCTGAGATGGGTACTTTCAGTACGGTCCAGTTGAAAATCGACTACAACATACTCCTTTTCAATGAATATGTACGTCTTGTTGCTGGTAACCGCCTCCTCATTGAGTATGAATACACGTCGCCCCTCGAGGCGGTAATCATATGCGTCCTTGTTCTCATATTCGATCACTTTCAGCCCTTCATGCACGTAGACCTGCGTCAGATAGATCTTGATGCTGAGAGTCTCGTTACGCTTCAGACCGTCTCCCATCGCTTGCCGCACATGCTGAGCATCTATGTGCCATTGGCAGTGGATGGGCGTGTGAAAACTATTTGGAAAATTCGGGCTGGAAATGATACCACGTTGTGCTGTGAGGGCGCCACCGCAGAAAGGACGCCATTTTATTGAAGAGACCACGAGCGTTGGCAGAGGGAGAAAGAGGAAGATTTGGATGTAGAGCATGATGAAGAATTTAGTCTGAAACAAAAAGAGAATTATTTAAAAACTTTCATTTTAAATATCACCTGAGAGGGAACGATGGTAGAGCATTAATTTAAATTTTGATAGTCATATTAAAGTTTAACAATTTCTAGTTTATCATAACTGCTCAGGTAGATATAGCAGGTTGTCACGTCAGACAAGTTTGTTTTTCCACTCTTTTCTCATCGCCCAACTACTCATCCCTCTCGTTTATCCCAGTTTGTTCGAAGCATTATTACAGGGAATATTTACAGTATTAGCACACGTCGAGAGTACAGCGGCGACAAGATGGCGTAATCTATGAGTTTAATTATAAAGTTTTTTTTAACAAACGGGTGATTTTAGAATCAAAAAGTTAATTATACTTTTATTCTCAAAGCAGCAAAAAAATTTTGCTTCTTTTTAGTATAATTTTATTTAATCATAAACATTGAAATAGCAAAATAAACAAAAATGTTTGTGGATTTTGATAAGACGCCGTTATAAAGGCTCAGGATTATGTTGATATATGATGTTGAAATTTGTTGGAAAGATAAGTATTCTTTAAACATAAATTTCAAGCTAAATTTTCAGTTAAACTAATGTTTGATCTTCGATAGAAGTAAGTTTCATGAATAAAATATCAAAAAAATATAAGAGTTTATTAATCCTGCAACAAGTAATTGATATCTCTGTAAAATATAATACAAATACAAAATCAATCAGAATCCAAACCTAAAATTGTTTGCGATAACAATACAGTAATCAGAGCTGTTTATCACGCCTTGAATCATTCACGCTGCGATAATTCGCAAGCACTATTCGCTGAAGAAAGGATAATTACGCCAAATATATACGACATCACTATTGATATCCTCACTAGTGATGTCTATCCATAGCTTGATAATTCGCAGCATCCCAATGCTAATAACAATCAACCTACGTATGACTAAATATTGTCCTTCAAATCAACCTAGAAATGCCCTTATAGTAGTCATGCATAAATTCATTAAATTCGCAATTTGCAGAAATGTGCTGAGCTGTGATAGGTTGGCATCCACTAGAACCTCAATTACATAATGAATTTAGTTCGTGCCTAGAGATTAAGAAGGTATTTGAACGGGTAGGAAAGATTCGTGGGAATACAAGGATCTGAAAGTTGGATGCTGAGAATTAGTTAACAAAGTCAATTAATTGCAGGTACTAGAGTAGTGTGCTTTACAACTTTTCATTAACTTCACTTCCTTTCTTGAAACCTTTTCAAATCCACCAATTGCTGGAAACTTAAGTTATAATTTTAAATGAGATGCTTAATTTGAAAGTATCGGTGTGTTGGAAACAAAGTAACTTGCTAAGGTACTTCAATTGGTGGTTACACTTTGCACTTTGAATCACTCCATCTCGAACTTGATGAAACTAACAACTCAAGTAATAATGCGCCCAGAGTTCATCGAATAGTGCACGTAAAATAATTACCAACCAAGAACAAGTAGATTGCAGATATTAGGCCTGAGTGCCTGTTGGCAGATTTCACGTGGAACTCTAAATATTAATGCTCGCAAAGCTGTTGGGATTGGGAGAAATTGGGTGAAGTCTGATTTGAAGAGAATAAGTACAGTGAATTGTGTTTAGATATATTAGTTATTTACATTAAAATAAAAACTAAGCTTCAATATCATAACTGACTATAAATGTGTCAATTTAAAAATAGGTAGCTGCCAGTTTGATTAAACTTTTGAAGAAAGAACTGTCGGAAATTTCTGAAACAATATTATCATATATTTGTATGTTGAACGTAGTTTATTGAAACAATTCATAATGCTTCGTTTCCGAAAACGATGCCAATGAATTTAAAAACTATATAAAACAATTTGTGTAGAGGTACTTGAGAAAATAATTACCACACGCTTTGCCTTCAATGATTACGCCTGTAATGAGTATAAACATCAGCATAATAATAACTATAACTTAAAACCACTAAACAAACGTTATTATCCCCACCTTATCCTAATTAAAATCTTAAAAATATAATCACCCTTACATTGAACTCGTTTCTTTAATATACAACTGTCCCTTCAGCCTTACTATTGTATTCACAATTTTCATATTCTGGCCCATTCTTGAAACACATAAGTTAATAAACGAAACTCCTACAAAATGACAAATGCATGAGTGGGCACATTGTACAAGCTTGCACAAACATACACAAAGTCTGAATGAACAAAAGGTTGATGTAAGCAGCGGCGATTTAGGTTCCGGTCGGTGGCTAGTGTGCATCTTCCGGTTTAACGTCATCCTAATCCGCTGAAGATGCACGATGCGGTCATCCAAGAAGAATGACATAGGGCAATGCGTACAGACTGTGCAGAGTAAGCAGTTTGTTATTGTTGGGAGGATATTGCTAAGTTACGGAATTGAATAGGGCTCAAACTAATTGGAACGGTAATGGAACCAAATGTAGAAAAATACTATAATGATATTAATGAAGTACAAAAAAAATATTTGATTTTTGTGATTTGTTTAGATACTTGGTATATTCAAAGATATTTTAAAAATCCCAATGTTTGTGACTCTAATTTGAAAGTCTTCAGATGTTTGAATTTCTTTGCTTAGAAACAAATGTAATAAGCGGGTTGAAAGTCACTCTAATAAAATAAATGCAATCCTCTATATCTTATACTGTATTAAACTTGGATAATACTGGAAGATAAAAATCGGAAGACTGTGATCTTTACTTGAAAAAGAAATCTAGTTTGGTGCAAATCAACCAAATAGAAGAGACAAAGTTAAATAAGCATCTTAAAGTTTATTGGAAAAATTAAGTTGCCGGTCAAATTTGAAAAATTTTGGTTTTGTTTAATTTCTTCTTCCTGCACTGCATAAAACTGGAATAATTCTCAAATAAACAGCCTTAAACAACAACAAAAAAATAATCATGTATCGAATAAACTTAACCAAAGCAATGGAATGAAATAGTCAAAGAAATAGAAACAGGAAATGAATAAAATACAAGTTGCACATCCTTTGAAGTTGACAACAGCACAGTGCAGATAAGCACGGGATAATAAAATACGTGGAATGTTTCAAGTTTCCGTGTTTGTACTGCACTTTCTTTGTATTTTCTAAACTGAATTTTACAATGTGTAGGTGCTACAAAGAAATAAAGTAAACAAATAGAAAAAGAAGTTTATTGAAATAAGGATCAAGACTCGGATGGATGTCATATCTTTTCCCTACCTTGAATTTTCGCAGTTTTCATATTTCTTTTCGAATGTTGCATTTTAATATGCACCTTGAGCAATGCATGCTTTTACTGCAAATGCGTTGGATAAAAGAATGAGATATTGCAAAGTATTGTCAGCATTGAAGCATTCGTAGAAAGCGAGGTACAAATTTGAAAAATGCAACTTGTTATACCGACGAGTAAATTGTAAAAAAAAATAAATTTCCCAATATAATTTTATTTTTGACGCTGCATGTATTGAGAAAATACAGGAAGAATACAATAAGGGAGAACAGGAAAGAAAATGGAATAGAACTGTACAAGTTTTGTCACAAGTTTTCACAGATTATGGAATGTAGAATTGAAATTTAAAATTTTCTTTTTAGCATCCAGTAACATCCAATTGATAAAGTTTCGGAGTCTTTACTTAAAATCGTTGGATTTATTTAACTTTGTTACGTAATTATTTCTAGTTTCAATGTAAACGAAGTAATGGAATTATCACATTTGGTGAATGAAGAAGGTTCTGCTAGGAGACTATTAATGAGATAATAAGAAGGATTCTTTCAAAACAACATCAACTCTCAGCAACATTTATATTCCTGAGTAACTTTGCCTGCTTGCCTCAGTGAGTTAAGAAGCCAGTCTCAAACCAGAGTAAAAGTAGTTTAAAAAGTTTCAGATATAAAAATCCATAGAATTACACCTAGTTTGATAAAAATACATTATCATAATTTTAAGAAAATAATAATTTAAGAAAACTTTACAAATGTGGGTACCTTCAATGCATAAAGAATTTGAAAACATGTTCAAATTAAGTTGTATATATAAAAATACATAAAACACATATTAATTTACATTAAACAATTGATCGATTCGTTCGTGTGAAATATATTTTTTGGATTCATCTTGCAACTTAATTCACTTATTTGTATATTAAACAAAATTTGAATAATCATAGCATTTAAATCCAACATTCCTCGTTCCAAACACCATCTAATTTTAAATATATGTAAATTGTATTAACACCCTACGCCTACGCTGCACTAATTTTATCTACTAGCCGAAATTGCACTAATATCCTTGTGCAATTCAGAGTCACATCCGAGAGGACAACTTGTGCTGCTCTACGACTATATCTGGTTCGCTGCACATCTGAATGCCCTTTGGACAACATGCATGTTCCATCTGCGCAATAGTAATCGCTAAATATTATTGAATATTAGCAGAAATAATTAAAGCATAAGTTTGACGGAGATTATTAAAATAGAAATAATAATGAAATATTTGCATTCCACAATGAATGTGGTTATTATTCTTTAATTTTGCGTTTTGCAATATATTTAATATGCATAATAAGTTAAAGAAACTTTCAATTTCATTATGCAAGTTTAGTTGTCAACTTATACATTGAAGAAGAGAGCACGCAAATAGCACGCATTTGCGTTCTCACTCTAGGCCGTCAAAGTGTTATGACGGCCGCATGTTTCGTAAAAATCAATTCATTTTGCACTGGTAGCGCTGACTCAGATTATTTGGTTTATCGCCGGGCGTTCGTAACTTCTCAACCCAGTTCTTTTACTTTGATGGAATTTCGAAATTTGTTCTCAAAAGATAGTGAAGTCGAGCAATGAGTGAAACTACTATTTTGCGCGCGCTCCAACGTGATGCGCGCGGCTGTTGATAGTGTTAACATCTCCAGAAATATAAAAGATTTAAATTTGTAAAACGCAGTCTTAAACAGAAGCTGTATTTTATTTACATGAGGCAAAAAATTGAACACAAACATGTGTTATTTCTTGCAAATTATTACATTTTCTAAGCACATTTGACGAACTCAGTAAAGTGAAACAGGCTTTATTTCAGAATTAGTCAAATTAACAAGTATTGTTTTAATTGCTATTTTAACATATAACCTACTTTTTTATTTCACAACAAATCAATATTGAATTTTTATTACAAGTTTAATCACAATCTGTACCAATTAAAAATATCCGCCGAACATATTTTCCAAAACAATTCTGTTAGCAGCAATTAAATGGCACTGAAACAAAAAATTCCAAAAAGAAATAAAACGCATACGATACAATTTGAACATTAACTTCATGAATTAAACTATTTTTCTTTTATTAAACTTGCTTCAACTCTTGAACGATCAATTAACTTGATTGAAAGTGATCGAATCGCTCGTAATCACATTATAAGCGTGCTTGTCGCACTACAATTCGATTGTGATTGTTTCCAAATTGAGTCACAAGAACTACAGTACTTCAACCTTAAATTTTCAACATCAGCTATCCAATCGTTAACTACTGTAATAATGTAGCCTGAGGGAAAGTCTACTCTCGAATAAACTGAAGAGAATGAAGGAAAGGCAGCTAGTGAACAGTTTGGCCAATATCCAACTGAAAACGGGAAAATATTATATATATATATATAAAACAAGATCATAAAATAAATTGTTTGCAGTGATTAAATGAGTATCCCATGCGCCAATAATATGATGATGACATTAGAGAAATTTTAGTTCCAAAGCTGAAAGAAAACAATAAAAAAGAGATGAATATTTCTTACAAATGTTATTAAACCTGAAATTAATGCGGTGAAAGTATAGCTGTTTCATGATAATAATTATTAAATACTCGTTAAATCTTCTAAATATGCTTTTACTCCAAAAATCCCCAATTAATATTCATTTAAAACTAACATTTGGTTAGTTGTGGTTTCATTTCGTTCTTATTATAATGAGCTAACTATGTCGCTGCAGAATCTGCATGTGTGCAATAATAATTATAAATTATCATTATTTAATTTTTATAAAAAATTATATTTTTTGAGAACACTTTTTAGCAATCGAGTTATTTCTTTTAATTAATAGTCGAATTATCGCCAAGCCATTCCGAACTGTATTCCCCAGTTTTCTGACACGTGATTTTGTGTTATTTCCCGTCGCAGTTTGTTGTTGAAAAAAAGCAAATACAAAAAAAGTTTGTCGACACATAAACAACCATTAATCTTACTTCTGTAAGCTTGCGTATGCGAAACGGTGGCATATTTTGACACATTCATATTTATTGTAGAAAAAGACAAAGGAAAAAATCACGCCAGCAAAATATTCCGGTGTGCCCTCACTGTCAAATGTTAATCCAATGTTAATTATTACTTGCTCTTTATTTTAATCTTCTTTATTTGCATATATTTTATATGCTTGTATATGCGTGTCACTCACTTATCAAATTATAATGGTTGAAGGTTCCTTGAAAATTGCAAGACATAGCGTGAAATATAACTCACACCATATTCGTCTTTGATGAAAAAGAATTGCCGAAAACGTAGATAAACTGCTTCTGTTGGAAGCCATAGCTGCAAACAGCAACGCTCTAGGAGCTTTCAGGATTAGTATGTGATGGGTACGATGGCAATTGGAGAAAAGACGGAAAGGAGAAATGCGCGAGGAATTTCATCAGCATCTTATCATATAAAATATACACCGAAAACGTGTAAATACGTTAGTAAAGAATGATGTGTCTAAATGTACAAGAGTGCTTGCCGTACAAGTTTAATGCAATAGTCGGATATGGAGATTTTTATTGTTGACTTTAAGAAATGTTATTCATGGTTATGTGAGCTATGCACAAAAATAGCAAGTCAGGCTATTTGCAATAACTTCTAATCAGATTTATTAAAATTTCTGCGTAGATTTTACTCAGGTTGAGGGAAAACACGGTAAAAACCAATATGTTTTCGTTAGATAATATTGGAATTCCTGAGATTCAATGCAGTTTTCTTTCTTCCATATTTTCTACAAAGAAATGAGTTGTGCAACACACTAATATTAAATCTATTTTCGTGCTACTCAGCTGGCCAAAACTAATATATTTTGATTAGAAAATAAAGGAATTCATTGAATTCGAGTGTTCTATTTTCGAACTGCTTCTAGCGGCAATAAGAAATGTCCTTTCATACATTCTGTAAATTAAAATTTCAACCATCTGATATCAAATTAATCCCTCAATTTGAAAATGAGATAAGCTCCAACCCACATTGCATCAGTTGATGTCCAGTTTTACGTACAGAATTTAAGCACGCTCAGAGCCTAGATGAATGTCATTCATCTTTCATCTAATTCCACACGATACGATGGCTTGCAATTCTTCATCGTCCTTCATTATCAGGAATAAACAACACATCCAGCTAGATTCTGTATGCTGGCCTTCGTTTGCTTCTCGCGTGATTACTGTACGTTGTGCACACTGGATATTGCAAGGTTGACTCGTTATTTTAAGATTACACTGCTTCCTGTGAAATAATCCTTCATGCATTTTACATGGAACGTATATAAATATCTGAATTCGCGGTATGCCGCAGAAGCCGCAGTTCTGGCACGTGGTGTTCTAGTTTCACAACGTTACCATTTCACTAACCCTATAATAATAATAATGATAATAAGTCATATGAAATTAAGGCGTAGTTTGTAACATGTTTACGCAATTGTAAAAAGTGATGCATTTCTATTTTGTATATTTGTCCAGTGTCGGCGTACAATTACTGCTTAGTGTTGTAAATTGATTATGATTTTTGCTATTATTCACTGCGCTGTAGTAAATGTTACATTAATGTAACACTGAAATAATGAGCCATTATTTTAGCATTATTGTGTTGTAATCATCAATAACACAATTAATTGCAATAATGTCTCTAGTTCTATTTCCTCTTTATATATGCCATACAATAACACTAATTCATCCCGAGATTAATAACACATTCATAATTTCACAGTCTACTAAAAGACATCAGAATACCAAACGATATAGAATCCTTTCAGATAAGAGATGTGGTTCAGGGTTTAATGAACTTTTAAAGCATTGAATTCGGATGATAGTGGAGCAAAGCAGTATAAAGAATATAACTTTATATGAGACTTCCAAAGAAAGTGGAAAAGTGGGTGAAAGAGTGAAGGGAATGAAAGTGCATCAGAAGAACATAAAAAGACAAAGTGACGTTCAAGGGCGTTTTGAACGAAGTTATTAACAGTGATAATTTCAAAAGTTTTGAGAAGAATGTTGGCCTAGATTTAATCCTGATTTTAAGTTGATAAATATTGTTATAGAGAGGAAATTTTAGAATAAAAAGATTTCAATTTGTTGGGCATTAAAAACCTTTGAGAATAAACAAGTTTTTGAATGGTTTGAGTATTACGAGATGGAAAATTTAGTCAACACGGTTACATTCAGCACATCATAATTAATCTAGTGTCATTAATTTCATATCGGTTAAAATTTGACCAAAGTATAAATACTGTGGTACCGAAAAGAACCTTCCGACCTCAAGGCGTTAAGATAATGATTTAGGATATTAGGAGTTTGAAAAAGTAAGTTAAGAAAAAATAACATTAAAATTGTTTCATCACTACAACAGTTTCAAATATATTTTGATTCATTAATGTAGAATTTCAAAGCACTTTTTATTTTGCTCCCATTTTTGTATAATCCTCAACTTCACATTCCACATTCTCAAACCAACACTCTAGACAGCGTTAGACACTATTCTGTTCCCTTTGAGTTAGCGGTTTCAGATTGGAGTGCTTGACTACCAACACTATACCTACATGGGCCCCGTCGTTGGTCTAAATTCTTCGTCACTGTTTGTTAGCTAGTTAATTGACAAAAGAGCAGGATAGCCTAAGAGCAATGCTAGCAAGCCAACACGTAGTCTAGTATAACACAGACACATAGGCACATCCGTAGTAAAATAGAGTAACACAGGAGCATAGTAACATGATTACTATGGACAAGAGCAACACGCGGCAACTGGCTCGTGCTTTCTGTGAGGAAAGAACGAAACGATGCAAACTGTTGTCCAGAACACGTTGCATATGCGAAAATATCTTTAAAACAATTTATATTTAGGTTAATTTGAAAGAAACGGATAGAATAAAGAAAATTTAATTTTACAAAATGATGTTGGCAAAATTTCAAGAGAAATACAGAGATGTTGCTTGTATAACATGATGAAACGTCAATGAAAGCTCATGAGATACATTTACAAGTTGGAGTTTGCCTTCAATTACAATCGCTCATGTTACTTTACATTACAACGTGGGATTGTCATTCAAATGCTAAGACAATTCGACCCAAAGAGAAGCCTCACAAAAAACACAAAACACCAGTATAAGTCCTAGCAAAATCTGTTTAGAAGGGCGCAAAACAAAGTAAAATATTTTATGTCATTTCTGCAAATGAAAGATCAATGGAATATTTTCCGATAATTATACCAAGAGAATGTTTTTTGAATGAATTGACCCGATGATGTTGTATTGATGAAATAGATGTATTAGCTAATATAGAACATGATTGCACAATCCAATTAGATTGGTAAACAGATGAAAGTAAATTTCACTATAACATTCACTAAAATTTAAGTAATGTATATAATTATAATGGATATTAAACACTTCCTAACCACAATGAACAATACTATATATACAATACAATAACTTAGAGGTTTTGTAACTAGAAATTCGCAAAGACAGAAAGTTGTTATTCATTCGAGTAAGCAACCTAATTTACTTTTAATTCTCACTCTTTGCTCAGTATCCCTTATTTTCACCCCACACTTTGTTTTCATAAACATAATTACATTCTTTTCTCACCATTTGCATCTTTACATAACCCTCAGAATAGTAATATCTGCTTTGCATCCCTAATTCTTTCAATACCCAACAGCCGTGTTTCCACTTCTTTTGTCTGCAGTATTCCCAAGACGCATTCCAGCTCATTTTCCCCGGATTACACGACGTTGTAGTCGGATTTAAAATGTAATTAAGTGGCGGCATTTCTGGCCTGTTGTTTATACAATGTTTACATCTTTACAACCCATCAGAGAATGCGATTGAAAGAAACACCAAAGCAGTCCAGAGGGACTTAATTTTTGTACCACAGTATTTCCTGTTTTTCTTAATGCAAACTCACTAAGTTTCCCGCTTATGCAGATTAACAACTTTGTGTAACTCTCCTCCGAGTGGAGGTGGTAGGAAGAGGAAGTGAAGATGTTAATCGTTTACGCTCGAATAAGCAACCGCAGCAAAATAAATGGAAACAACGAAACAAGTGGAGAAACTGAAGTAATTGTAGTGTCAGCAAAGACTAAAATATTGAAAACAATGAAGATAATTACTGAGTTATATTTCGTAGAAGATTCAAGCAGATTTTCTCTGAAATCTATTTGCAAAGTAACAATTTATATGTTAGCTTAACACTTTGTAGGTTGCAAGATGCTAGTATTGAGAATTCCAGCCTACTTTAGTCATTGTTTAACTTATCGTATTGTATTTTCAATAAAGGTCGTGTGTTGCAAGTCGAAACCGTCACTATTAAATTCAATATATTTGTGCGTGAGATAAACAAGAAATATCGCAACGAATAAGAACAGTAGCAGTGGTGAGGAAGTCAAACAGAAGACAATAATAAATTCAACGCGTGAAGTCGTGCGCGTCGCTGACAAACACAAGATAAAACAAAAGACAAACGCCCTTGTGTCCTTCGCACAATGCAGGCAACCCAAGGTACACACATCCCAAAACTCATCTACTCTAAATGTTTGCCTACAAGATCTCTCTAAAGCTATTACAATCAGTTTAAACACCTTGAATCAAATTTATTCGGAAAGTTTTAAAGCCTACACCGAGCAAAAGGTGTCCTAAGTTAAACAAAAATTATTCGTACTTTAATGACATAATTAAAGCTTAAATGGTCAACACCTGGCATCAGCAACTAATTGACAAATTGTCAAATTAGCTAATTGCATCATACGCGTTTAAAGTGATTAATGCAAATGTGATTAATTAGCACAACCATACTGCGCATACTTACATTTGGTGAATACGTTTGTTACGTGTATTGTCAATGGATTGCTGCACTTTTTCGCTCGCCACAAGCATTTCATGGTTAATGAACGCTTATTGCACACATATTACACAAAGCACATACTGCACATGCAACGAGACGCACTTTGCAGAAATTACACCGAAATTGTCAACGCGTTAAATTGATTAGAGAGCTTTGATTAATTGATATTTGAGGGTGGAGCAATAAATTTATTAATGTTGAGTTTATTTGCTTGACAATGTAACTGTTTGAGAAGTTAAACAAACCGGTGCAAGGTACATTGTTTTGATTTTTTACAATGTTGCAGGATATTTTATTGACGTGTATTTCTGGTTTGACATGTTTATGAATATTTGTGGCTGGTGGATTTGAACCGTTTGAAATTCAGCAGATTCTTAGATTCGCATTGGTGGAATATTAAATATAAAACTGTTGAAATCATTTTTCCTAGGAGTTAATTAATGCGCTATTATGTTCGAAGGTGTTCCACAGAGTTAAAAATTAAGTTTAACTGTAAAATATTTATAGTCGTTTATACCATGGTTTATAAAGTTGCATACCGTCAGAAATGTCCTAATTCTTTATAAGTAACACGTAGATGTAACTAATGTATCACTAACTATAACAGCGACAACAAAGCATATATTCTCACAGAATCTAAATTCCTATAACTGGTAATAATTAATAAGTAGAATAGTTAATGCGGGACAAAGTTTAAATCAGTGTATCCAAAGGTAAGAAGGATTCTTTGTTATAGCAGAGTTCTTGTTCGCTCGTGCAGAATAGGAATATTATAATATTGCTCTATAGAACACTTGGCCAAGTAGTTTGGTTGTCGTAGGAAGCACGAGCTTTAGATAGCTTCTTTCTCAAATGTGATTGGAAGTGCAACTTGAAACTAAGTGTATTCCCACTAAATTTATGATTACTTGGCTTTCCTCATTGGCCGATTCGTGCACATTGCACGTGTTGCATCCCACTAAGTATTTCTCAAACTTCTCACTTTGAAAATTACTGCTTGGTGCCAATTGCTGCACAAATACAAAACTACAAGACTACGAACTGCACTTCTCCAACCTGTCAGTCCACATTATCCATTTGGTTAACTTGGCAAAGCTGCTTGAGAAACACGTGCCGATTTGCTGGAATTAAACTTGAATGTGCTTCAATGATATTGCTTGGGCACTACAGTTTCTGCATTCAACATTATCTCAAATATGCACGACGTGTAATGGAATCACTTTAGAATCTTTACGAGCCTTTTAAAAGTACATAAACGCCGGCTGCCATTTTGCGACAACCTGGTAGGACTGGAACTCTTTAACATAAAATAATAAATACCTTAAAAGTCGACTTACGTTTTTAGTAAAGTCAGCAGTTTCTTGTAAACGATCTTCTGTTTTTCTTGATCACATTAAGCCCAAATTGTCCACTCAATTGTCATCATTTACATGTCTCTTCTGCACCTCAGAAACCTCTGTTTTATTCCCTATTGACACTTTTTCTCACCCTTTCGTCTTTCCGAGCCTTCCGAAAGCTTTCGCGTATTAAAATGTCAAGCAACACGCTGTAAAACGCGAAACACCGAATTAACACGAATTTAAATGTACTAAATCCTTTTGGGACGTGTTCAAGCATGGCTTTTTATTACCTTCGATGCACATTGCGTTGCCGGAGTGTGCTGTGATACTCTACGGAAAATGCATGATCACAGCAGAAATGTGCAAATAAGCACGCAGAGTGCAAAAGTCACGTAGGTGTTCTATGAATATTAAAAGTTTATACGCGTTACAAGTGCCAACTTTAATTTAGTTCACATGTATTATTTTACTTGAAAGTTCTTTAGTATTAAATTAAAAATTCTCTTTGATGCGCATTGAAGAATGCTTATCACGTAGGTATTTTGAAAATTTGTCGTAATGTCAAACTGGTATTCCTAGTCGACCACCATGCTACCAGTCGCAAACGCGATCACCACGCGAATGCTGCGATTGCAGCTTCACAAACAGCAAACGGTGCAAACACGCAAAGTGCGAATGAAAGCCCAAAAGCACGCGAAAGCTACGAGTCGACGCGACTGGTACGAAACGCGCGCTGGAGACGGAGAAGAGAGTTCGACTGCAACAGCAACAGGAGCTCTACAAGCTGCAAACTGGGAATGAGAGCTTTGCGGTGCTTTGCTGTTGCTTCATGAGGCACATCTGCACAGCTGCACGGACGACACTCATGTAATATTTGATCTATGATTTTAGAGTGAAGAATTTGTTTAGTTACTTGCATTTGAATTTCATTGCAATTGTTGTAAAACTTTTATATTGCGTGATCTAATTAATGTTATGAAATGAAAATTGTTTCGGCGGCAAATTTTTAGAGCTTGTTTGCTAAAAAGTAGGTACACTATAAAAGTTTCTATTAGTAATCATGTACTAATTGATAATTACTACGTTAGAATAATTATTTCGTTCAAAGTGATACAAAACTATTGAGATAACTTTAGAAGAAGTATAAGATAATTATTAAATATGGATTAAACATTTGTAACTTTTAGCATAACTTTCTAAGGAGTTTCAATATATTTTCTATTTGTTTGATATTTTCGTAAACAACTGGGTTAACTATTTATTAACAACTGGTAAGCAAGAACCAACTTTTCTTCATGATACCGTTCTATATTCATATAGTTTTAAGGTTTATTTAAAAGTAGTGACAAATTCAGAAATTCAAGGTAAATGAAAATGTTCCTAATGAATAGTTTATTACAATTGAAGCAAGTCCCAGTCTTATGTTTTGTTTAAATTTTCTTTATTCTTCTATTCTCCTTTCAATTCGTTTTCGTTTATAATTTGTATATTATGATATATATATATATATATATATATATATATATATATATATATTATAATAAAAATTTCAATTTAAACAGATTTTCCATTAGTTTTGGAATTAACTTTGCATATGTTATTTCATTTGCAAAATTTTAAAAACTAAAATTATACTGAAATATTCTACTGTTGTATGAAATGTACCTATTTCATTTAAACTATTCAAATTTGAACTAAAGTTTTTACTCTTACAACTCTTATTCCTAAAAATGTTTTGATTTACCTTCATTCATTCTTATCTAAAGTCTGTAAAATTTTATCTCAACCAGTTTAAAGCATCTTATGGAAACTTTTCTCCTATGGTTTCCTGCAACATATTTTTTATATAACTTGCTGCCAGACAAGGGTCGCATCATCTTGATCCCTCTTTTCTCTCACTTCTTTTTCGCGTGTTAAGCATGAAAACGCGAATATGTTAATATTTATACGCCGCCCATATAATGGAAGAATGAAAATAAAAGGAATGAGAGATCAGCATGAAATGTTCACAGCAAATGCGAGCAAAAGTAACAAAGACTCACACAAACAAAACAAAGAGTATGTACACTCTACTCATATATTTGAGATGCATGTAATACAAGAATGAAGAGTGCTAGAAAAAAAGGGAGAAAAGAGGGAAAGCATTTTGAGGTTCTTTTGCATAGTGGTGAATACAAAAAAAACAAGATAGAGCAGGTTACAAAGAGCTGAGGCTTTAAAAAGATATATTGCACAAAGAAAAATAAATAGATGTAAATAGAGAAGAAACCATGTGAAATTGAGACGTGGATTAGCTGAATTGTGAAAGAAGCAAAACTCTAATGCGTTATGAAGTGAAAGAACGTGATGAAAATATCAAATACGGTAGAGTACATATATATATATATATATATATATATATGGTACATTTTATAGAGACTTTCTTTTATTTATTTTTAATCTTCTTACCCCCAATAATAGACTAGTAAACTCGTGTGTCAATATTTGCGCTTGTTATTTGTTTAGCTGCATACTTGGTTGCATACGTATTGAATGCGAATGGCAGCGCACACCAGGAAGTTAGGAAGAACAATCTGAATAATCTGCAGAAACTAATAAATGAGTAAACAGTGCGTGAATAGCAATGAAGCAATTTGTTTTCCGTTTCATGTGCGATGCGTGGTGTATTTTAGTGTTGCAAAGGGGATGCAATTTATTTGGGATGTAAATTTGGTGCTGTCAATCGATGTATAGAAACCAACATAATATTTGCAATCTAAGTTTACAAATAACAATAATATTAACAGTTGACATTTAGTTAGCCTATTCGTAGTATAGATAGCCAGATTATCAGCAGACAGTATTTATGTTGTCCAATTTAAAAGAAGAACTTTTATGTCAATAGTAATAATTGATTGAATGCACTAGAAGTAATAACCAGTAATAACTCGGAAATGATGCCTTGCGATAGTATCAGAGGGGAATTTATAGCAGAATGACTCTCGCTTTCTTTATAATGCAAGAGTAAGCTGTTGTCTGCTCTTTTGACGACTTTTATATTGCCTTACACAATTGCGGATGATGATGATTGAGGCTATGATTCTTATCTTAACATGTTTTTCTCGGAGGATTCAATCATGAATTACTTTGTTATTCTTCACGTCTTTCTCTTGATATTTCTTTCTAACCCTAAATTGCGGTGGTGTGGCTTTTGTTGCAATCTTGTTGCGTCATTTGAACTTGAAAACATTAGTTATCAAGATGTATTTAATATAGATTTTCTATGAAAAATAACGTTGTGGTAACTAATTTAACGGATTTTTATTTATTTTAAGGATTTATTGTGCTTTGGACACTTTCTTGAAGTTGTGTGACTCAAGAAACTTGATTTTCGCACCACAAACAAGATTATATCAGATTTAACGCAATTAGTTGGAATTAAAAGAAATGAATCAACTAGCCGAGCAATTTTTCATCGATTCACGAAGTTGTTTTTCAAACGCAGCGAAGACGAGATGATATGCTGCGCAGCTACTGAATACTCTTTGGGGAAAGGAGTGGCATGATAAATGAGTCTTTTGGAAATTCAAGTACGTCGTAGAGTTGCGTTCTCATCGGTTTGTCGAGAATAAAAACAAAGAGATATTTGTAATATACAATGGAATAAAACTGCCTCCGCTTGGAATTGAAAAGAAGCGCAACTACGAGACTGAAAAAACACAACAAAATACGGACGGCAATGCGGTTAAGGGTGGTTTTCTGATTTGCAAATTGGAGTGGATAATTGGTACTTCAAGCAAGAAGACATTAGGCAGAATTATAGCAAAATATTTACTGGCTAGCACACCAACTAGACAACAGCATGATCATAATTATCACAAAAACAAAGTGTATTTATATTTAATTTATTCTTGATTTAAATAAATCTAATAAAACAAAAGAAACTGAAATATAATAGCACCAGCTAAAAGTATACCGCTGGCGTGGCCTGCACAGTGTAATGAAACTAAAACATTTTATACAATTGCAGAAAATGAGCGAAATTACACGGGTAGCAGAGATCTTCTACATACACTCTGATAACACTTATTATTGCTTTCGGAAAATAAAATAAAGCAAAGAAAAACACGATGTTTTCATCGAGAAGTAAGAGAGAGAGAAGTAAATGCAGCTTGTAGCAAATCAACCGGAAGGTTGACGTGATCGCCGTCTTTTACTGCCATACACTATGTGTTATCGTTATAGAGATTAACTAAATTCATTAGTAATTAGACCTCGGTCCGTGGCTCAGTCGGTATGCCCTCTAACTGTAGCCGTGACAGCGAGGTGCATATGCTGAGGACACGGGTTCAAATCCTGCTGAGGATATATGTAATATAATATATACTCTTACAGAGTTCAGTCCTAAAAACTGCTAATAATCCTGGTAGTTGTCGTACGGTGTCGGTATCCGGCATTGTAATTGAATAATTGAAGTTGCTTTTCGGTTTTCCAATGTTTTAATTTTTATTTTGAATAATTCAGATTCAAGTGTTACAGAAATTGATCTGATAATAATATATTTTAATATTTATAATATATTTATTGTAAAAACTCAGATTAAATTAATTATTTTATTGTTATATTAATTAGTTGAGTAAACTTTTAACATTTTAGTTTTACTAGAGTCTCTTTATTATTCAGTTATGAAAACAGTCGCTATTTATTTTATTTTTGTTTTTTTTTTGAAGCATTTTGTGATAGTAAATAATATATAATAAATAAAAGCGTGAAAGAGGCAAAATACAATAAATGTTATTAGGTTTATTGAGTTGCCTACTTCATAAACTACTATTTTACAAACTACCTACTACTTTCTTCTTATTAAAAATTTTATATACTTTCTATTTGGCAATAAAACAGTCAAAAAGAAAGCACAACGCAAAAGATTAAAGTCAAAATAAGCAAGATTTAGAAAGACTAATGAAGGATAACCAAGTATAATTAAGTGGAATTACAGCACCTTCAAAGTTAACTCAAAGTTAAATTAACTTACATAAGTTGAAACGCATTAGACGCATTTAACTAAGTAAGGAATTACAGATTAACTTATCAAGCGGGTAAAGAAATTTCAAGAGGTAACAAATTGAAAAGGAAAATTTAAGAAAAAGAAATGTTGCAAAGTAAAGAAATATTTTTCCAATTTTAGTACACTGTAAACACAAAAGAAGTTAATTTTTAATGAATTTAAGTACTGCCATTGTTGCAATTGAATGCGAAGTTTACGCCTTTTACAGGTTTTGGCTCGAAGGCACGTTCAAGCCGCATACATCATGTTGAAAACTTGTCGCTCTGTTTGCGTATGAAGGGTATGAAGTGGTAGATGCGATAAACAAGAAAATATCGCCTCAAAGAAGATATCAGACAGTTATCAACAAAATATACGTTTTACTCAATTAAGTAATAGAACCCTGTAATAGTGATAGCAAGGTGCATATTCTAGATTCACGGATTCTACTAGACACGGATTCAAA
This sequence comes from Diploeciton nevermanni, assembly GCA_027575565.1. Lineage (NCBI taxonomy): Eukaryota > Metazoa > Arthropoda > Insecta > Coleoptera > Staphylinidae > Diploeciton > Diploeciton nevermanni. Next base: position 217,032 of record JAODIE010004427.1, read on the forward strand.
TCCTCCTGTAGTAGTTAATGCAGTATGCCCTAAAGTAAAATAATAATAATAAGTACAACTTGACGGTTATTAGAGGTAGCATAAAATAATTATTCGTTGTGCAAGGCTTTGCTTTGGTTTTATTGTTGTAGGCGTTAAAGGGTTGACATGCTTGAAATGATTTCAAGCCACTAAAAGCTTTGGTGCGTTGCAAATGTACTGCAAGAGAAAGAGATGATGACAATCACACTATTTGTGAAATCTACGATCGTGTTATGTTCGCGTTGCGCATATTTTCAGGCGTTGTGCCAGGCGCTGAAATGAAAAGAGGATGCCAACTGAAGAGTATTCTTCTAGGCATTCTCAATCTTTTTGCCACGCATATGTCCCACGTGCTTTAAACTCATTGCATGCATTGTAAATGAAGACAAGCATGTGTGTATCACAGGACTTTTCAGATTTCTACTTTACATTCTCGTATATTTAGAGTGTTTTATTACTTGGACCTTTTCAAAGGAATGAAACGAGTGATAAATTACACTTACAACAAGGCTGCTCAGAGCTAAAGCTGAAGAGGAATGGTAGGTGAAATATTGACTCTTAGACGTAAAATTCGACGAAATAAATCAAATAAAAAAGGAGTATAAGATAGAAAAACTTTTTATAAAACACGTTTTAATTTAAATGCACCTAAAAAATATTAGGTGAATGAATAATTTGATCAAATTTTAATTTTTATAATTAGACAGGTCTTTGTTTGTTTTTTTTTAACGCATATAGCTCGATTTATTAAGTTTTATTATTAAATATTTTTTGTTTTTTTCGGTAACCGCATAACCAAACATCAGCTGAAATCCAATTGGAAGCAACAAAGTACCTATAACTTGCTTTCGTATTCCCTGCGAATTCTTCATTCATCCGATACCTAGTAAAACATATCTTAATCCGTCAACTTTAGAAATTCCTTGTATCGGATTTAGAAAGGAGTCACTTTATTTTTTATATTACTCTAAGCAAGCTTTTACATTTGATGCTCATATTGTAGGAATTTCATCAAAAGTAATCTTGGAAATCTTGCCATAATGGATTTTAAAAGACGTCACATAGCTAAGCATGCATTGTCATTCAAACTAAATGTGCATAGAAAATTTCAACACAATCGGTTCAAGATATCTGATATCACTTGCATACATACTATATTCTAAGTTAAATAAAAGCTTATAAAAAAGGCTGCAGAATTAATTTTGTATTTAAAATCAATAAAACTAAATTTTGCAAATTCTTTAGTAACACTTGACACTATCTAACTGCATCAACCAACAACCAACAAGGCTTATTGGTAGTTATTGTTATTACTTGACTATTAGTAGCTGAAGAAATTATCTATACTTCAATCTTTTGGTAAGGTATTTCTCGTTGTTATTGAAAAAGTTTAGAGTATTGTTGAGTGTGGTTACGAAGTGTTTAAGATTCATTATGTTGATAAAGCTTTACTATAATACTTACTTTTAGTCATTTGTTAAAACGTTTTCTTCAGTATCTACATGCCGGAAACGTTTTATTTAGTGAATTTTAATAAGTGTTATAGTAAAATTTTGTTAACATAATAAATATTAAGCACTTCGTAACTCAATGGTACTCGAAATAATTGTTACTTAAATGATATTCAAGTTTTTTGTATTGTGTTATCTTAGTTGAGGTAACACATTAATTCTGTCCGCCACAAAACTTCGAAGTCTAATGGCTACGAATCCTGGAAATTTAAGCACAGTCAAGAATCCCCCTCAGACCAAGCAACATCTTTTGCAAGTTACTCTCCTCAATTTAAAATCCACATGTTGTCATATACTATTACAAGCACGAATTCACCACACAACTTCCATAAGAAGCAATACAAATCAATGCAACATAATACAATATAGAATCATATAC